>CM065053.1:232925714-233458214 GCA_032883995.1 Coronaproctus castanopsis | reverse complement strand
AATTTTATTTACCTCTGATTTATAGACGGATTCGCATTCGTGTCTAACACCGCTGCAGCTTCTGCAACAACAACTACAAGCACAAGCTCTCACTAACGGTCATTCGAATTTAAATGGATCTCTAGGCAGTTTACTGCTCCATAATTCTCAGTCAAACGGTAACTATATTTCGTCCGTGCTTTTCTCAAATTTTAAGAATTGAGAATTAAAATATGTTATAGAAACAATCTGGAGAATTTCGGTTGATTTCAAGCTTTATTATTCAATATATATTACGTACGTAAACATTTATATAGGCACACCTACTACTTATATACATATATACATATAGAGGTGGGGAGTGTTAACATATACGAATTAATGTTGGTTTTTTCAAATTATACTCGCGGTAATAAATTATAATTAAATCCGTGCTAATAAAACTTTTCGAGTTATTCGCGCCGTAAATATCTGAAAAAGTTTATACATGTAAAGAATTTCGGAAAGCATCGAACATTTTTACCATTTTTGCAAAAAGAACGAAAAGTTATTTTTTTTTGGTCGGTTCGATGTTGAAATGGAATGAAACAAGCTGCGTATGAGGTATTAAAGTTTTTTATTATACCAAATTGAAAGTAAAATATAACAAAACTGAACACAACATAAATGTTCGTTTCTTTTTCATTTTCATTTTATTATAAAATTATATATAATGTATATGTGTGTATCTCATTATTTGAAATATCGTGGTAAATATTTTTTTGACTATTTGTGTCTCCTTTCTGTATGATAAATAAGTATTTTCAACTCGCTACATTTTAACGCATTTTATATATGTGGTTTGTGTATCTAAAATACCGCTCTGTATAATAACTTGATTAATGAATAAGAAAATTTTAATGCGATTCTGTTTTAATTTCTTTCTTAAATTTACGTGCCACGAACAGCTACTAATGGCTAGAGGCACGGATAAATATAAGTTAGGTTATGATTAAATTATGTAAATTGGAATAATGAAGGAATGCGATTAATTTGGATATTAGGATCATCAGTAAATATTTCAGTTAAACAGGATGAAAAGTTTAGTGCGGATCTAATAGAATTAAATAGGGGACATTCTGTAAGGATATGATTAACGTAGATACGAATATTACATATATATATATAAGATAAATTTCTTCCGTAGTTAGTTGAGTATGGCCGAGAGTCTGCTGATGACTTATTTCATCTCGAGGTTGTTTGAAGAGCGTATTCCAAGGTCGATCGATAGATTTAATTTGTTGAAGTTTATTTATGGTTGGAACAACTATCCAAAGTAGCTGGTGAAATCTGTAGTAGGTGTTGGAATGTCATGAAGAGGACGGACGGCAGGGGCTTCTTTGGCTGCCATGTCGACCTGATAATTTCCAGGAATATCTGAGTGACCGGGAATCCAGAGGACGATTATTTGGCAATATTTTTGAAGCTAATAGGGTGTAGTTTCTCATTGTGACAATCGAAGATGGTTTTTACAAATCGATGCTTGGTTGATATTATCCTGGTCTGTAAAATACTGGACTGCTAGGTATATTACCTAGAGCTCAGCGGATAAAATTGAGAATGTTTCACGTAGTGAATAATGCATTTAGAAATAGTATTTTTCATAAGGGGCTGCTTATAATCGAATGAATTGTAAATGAATAAAATAAAAACGCCGGACTAAACACCTATATAATTATCCTAATTTGGCTAATATTGTATTGTAACTGCGATTTAATCTTATTCCTTTTTGAATCCAAAATAAATTTCAATTTATTTTTATGTATCGTTTAAATGTAAAATTAATCTAGCGTTAATTATTTCACGCTTTTTGAAATTATTTTACTTTGATTATCATTTAAAAATAAAGCGTGTTAATATTGTTACTTATAGGTGTTTAATCACTTTTATTTTATTAAAAATATTTCTCTTAAATTTTTATAGAAATGAAACATCTGCTTCCTAATAATTAGTGAATAAATTTTTGTTAAAGTATTTATGAAAATTTATCTATTAGCCATCTCAGAGTTAAATTACTAACCCTTGTTTTCGCGGTCAAATGAAACACGTAATTAGTGAAACAATATAATCTAATCTTTTTTTTTTTTTTTAAACTAGAATATGTTTGATAAATTATTATGGTTAATTTTAAATGATCAACTGTGGTTTGCGGTATCTTAAAATACTACGTTTTATGTTTTATATATATATTTCGATTAAATAAATTTAAATTTATACTCCCGAATAAAGTGACAAATGTAACTAATAATAATATTACACATAGTATCAGTACAACACTATCTATTGGCAGTTATTGTAAACGTCAATCGTATTTTTAATAACTTTTTCTTACTTTTTATATTTGTTTATTTATATATTTAATTTTATATATATTAAGTAAATTAACTGTAATCAATTTTTCTGCTTAATTGCGTGCCTATTTGCTTTTGTTTTGTTTCTCTTTTTATTTTCCAAATTTTCCCCTATATTATTTTATGGTAGCTTTTATATAACGTACTTCGTTATTATGATTAAGATTAATTCTGTATAGTTAGTACACATCGTGTTGTCTGACTTTTATGTTGGTAATTTAAATAAATTAAATTTTCAAAAACCTTAATATACGAAATTGATGTGGTTATTTAATATATTTTCCAATTAATTTTTCGAACGCTGTACGTTGATTTTTCTGAACGTCCTTTAAAACATCAGATATAAAATTCGTCAATATTATTCTTGTTGTTTCTTAAATACGTTGTGAACAATTTACATTCGAAATTTTATCTTCTCGAGACTGATGTCTACTGAGAATCGATTAATAGTCCACGTGTCCAAAACAAGATAATACTTATTAAGTATTTCATAATTTTGAAGTCGATATACTTTTACCTACGATTAGAGTCTTAATTAAAACGTTATTAATAGGCGATAATTCGAATGAAGCTTGTTGGACGTTACAGAAATTTGTGTTCAAATAAATTTGAATATAATGTTATTATTTTATAATTTATATTTCATCTTAATGCTTCAGATTAGTCTGAGTACGCAGTAAACTTTAAATGTTTTATAAATTGCAACTCTAAAATAAACGAAACTAGATTATTTAATAGTGTTTGCCTTCAATTATGTTAATATACTTCTATATACGTATAATATATAGTGTTTGTCTTCAAGTAGCTTAATAGATACACATGCATTTGGAAGTATAAATATAATACTTGTATTTGCCTGCATTATAAATAAGTAAATATAATAGAATTTAACCGCTGAGAGGTGAATATATCGATGATTTAAAATTTAAAAAAAATAAATAAAATTAAACGAAAAGATCTATTTATAATTGTTTTATAATTCGGTCAACATTTTCGATTTTTTCGTCATATGTAAAAATACGTTAGTATCGTACGGTACTGATACGTTTACTGATTTGGAAAATAACTGTTAATAGATTTGCATGGCTTGAATGCGTTAAACGGATCGTGCCATAATTTGACGACTGATGTAAACCCGGTTAATTTACAAGGTTTAGCCACCCTGGCTAATTTATCGGTTGCAAATACTGGTATGTTGCCGGCTTTTTATTTTGTATTTTTACTTTTATATAATTTATTGAACATTGTAAATGATAACGAATTCATTTCAATTGCTCCGTTCATCGTTATCGCGATAATAATCCTAATTATTACGTGTATATATTGCGTGTATGTGCGTGCGTATAATATAGGTATGTGTAAAAAAAAATTCCGCTTGCTTTGCTATAAATCGCGACTTATTTTTGTTATTCGGTTTAATTGTGCACGCTATATGTTTCTAATTTTTGTTTAACTTCTGTCACCAGTCAATCCGATTCATGTGCAAAATCTTATGTCATTGGCGGCCATTACTGGTGGAAATTCTCTATCACCAGCAGGTAAAATCATATTCATCTTATTTGTATGTTATTTTATCGCATGCGTTAAATAATATTTCATTTTTTTTATTTATTTTCGTATATATGAATCGCACGTGAATAATATTATTATTAATAATACTATTATTATCATTCATTATTATTCGTTATTCATTATTACGTAATACAATAACATCTCGTAACGTAGTTTTATAAATAAACATCAGGGTTACGTTGTATATACATTATATATATATATATATATATATATATATATATATATATATATATATATATATATATATATATATACGTATATATGTGCGTGTGGTTTTTCATGATTTAAGATGAAGAAGCAAAATTCTCTACTTAATAAAATAATAAATTGCAAATCCATGCTATAAACCATCATTTTATATATATATATATATATATATATATATATATATATATATATATATATATATGTATATATATATATATATATATATTGTCGAACGCCTTAGCCTAACCGGGGATAAAGTGAAGTACCTAACATGATCCCATCGATCTTCCAGTAGTCATAACAAAATGATTATCTACAAATTATAACGGAAATTCGAAATCAATGAACTTTTCGAATAATACGTACGAGAAATACGCGTTAATTTGTCATGTAAAACATTCACTTCTATTCGCGTAGTGTGACTATAAAAAGAGCGCACAATTATGTAAATTAAATTTTTCGTTATTAGTACGATTTAATTAATTGTCTCGTAGAAAGTGTATACTTTGCAAATTTGTATATGTCTTTATTTTAATTAGTTGGCGAAGTTTATTTATAAATATAGATAGTACTTTGGTATTTAAAGAAAATAAAAATATTTCTTTGTATTATTTCGTAAAACATATTAATTATTAAATTATTTTTATTATTTTAATTAGTTATTGACCGATTAGCGTCTTGTATACACGTGCACTATTTCATTTTATCGATGATTTGTTTGATAATCCAGAAATTATTCTTTCCTTTATTTTCAAAAAGGGCACCGGATTTTTTCACCTTGTTTGATAGAAATTATTATTTTATCTCGTGTCCTGTGCAATATCTTTCATTTTTAAAGATACTAACGTAGTTTTTTTTTTTTTTTTTTTTTTTTTTTTTTAAATTTATTCTATTGTGATTTTGTTTTAGGCTCCGGTTGTTCTAGTCGCACTCGTTCAGGTTTGTTTGCGAAATTTTATTTTTCAATCTTTTACTTATTTAATTTGTATTTTTTGGTTTCAATTAAAAACAAAAGTACCTCTATACCTTCCGTTGATTTATTTATTGTGGCTTCATCTTTCGCTAGTTGTTTAAATGTTGCACGTACGTGTAGCAGTTGCTTCTTCTTCGTTAGCCTGTATTGCGCACAATTTATTTATTTATTTTTTTTAATTTTTTTAAATAATATAATTTACAAATTTTTCATTTTTATCGCTCATTATTACATACGTAATACCTTCGTCTATCTTTCTATGTTTATCATTTCCATGTGTCATCGACGGTATCTTCATTTATAGTTTATTGCATGTTTAATATATTAATTTTTTGCATGGTATTGATTTTTTTTGTCTGATTAAATAATTGCATGTATCGGTTGTCTGCATGTATATATTGTACATATACATTAAAACATATATATATGTATATTTTTTACGAAAGTTCAGAGTAAATAAATTTACTGTTGTATTTATGTTTTCCGTTTAATATACAAATACACGCTAATGTGTGTATTAAATTTATAGAATTATACGCGTAATTATTACCTATAAATCTAATTTCTCCATATCGCGAATAAAATTATTTTCTATTTTACCATTTGTTCGTAAACGGAACATATTAATTAAACTACGTATGCATAACTGATAAAATAAATAAAAAGTGCGTGTAAGACCAACTTGTTGTTTATATTTAGTTTTGTGAGGCAAAATGAAATATGCATTGTCCTACGAATATCGGTGTAATAGGGAAATAATTTAGTTTATAATTACGTACTTCTGGTAAGACACAAGGAACTCCTTGCAAATAAAGTGACAATTTGGACTCCAGACGAAACCGGTAGAATAGGCAGACCACTGACACGTTGGGTTGACGATATAAATGAAGTCCGAAACGATCGGTAAAGCGGCTGACATGGAAAAATGGAAGGAACTTCGTGAGAGCTACATCCAGCAGTGGATTGAAAATAGCTGATGAAGAATAATAATAATAATGAATAAAATATATACATTACGAATCCTTCTATTTATATACACAGCTAAATACTGCATCAAACCCTTTATATAGAATGATACGAACCCTGAATTTTAATCCCAGCATTTTTTTTTTCTCATTATTAATAATTTATTACCTAATTCGGGAAATATAATGAAAACATATTAAAAATGTGGAAACAAAAATTAATTTTAGATAAATAATAATTATTGATTTATTTATAAATGCTACGTGTGTTTTATTTATTGATTTTTTTTTTAATGTGTATTAACGTGAAAATTTCGTGATCACGTTTGCAATTAAAAGTTCTACGTGTGTTATTAGTCTGTATGTGTATTTCATAATAATATTTTCTTCTTCATACGAGCTGTATGTATTTCATGAATTACTAACAGTTCTATTTAAAAATGTCGACAATGGAAATATGCACGTATTAATCGTGTCTGTTGCAAATATATACATTTAAATATATCATCAAACTGCGTTACTTCGTCATGAGAGTTTATAATTTTACGAAAATAATTGATAAATGGTTTGAGTTTAAATGTAAAAAGGTAATTTTATTTTTATTTTTTTTTAATGCGATTTGATTAATAAAATTTGAAAAAAATGCGCTGATGACTTTTTATTTTCGCGTAATAATATTTATCAAATCTACAGTTTGAAATATGTACATATATATATATTGAATTAGTTGGAAAATGTATTGTATACCGTTAGAAGTAATCTAAATATATATATATATATATAAATAATTAATAAAGTTTTTAATACTTTATTTTGAAGGTAGGGTTTATTAGTTTTGGAATGATATATAAACTTAATGATGTTACACGTGATTTCTGACAATACTGTGCACTATTTTATTTTTACGTCTACCTGTAGGATTATTTATTCCTATATACCGCCACTTTTATTTGTTTGTACTGCATTTTACATTGCGACTTGGTAAAAGGAAATTGCTTTATCGTGCCCCGGTGTATTTGTCTTTGAATAATTCGTAACTAAAAGTGGAAAATTGTAATGATTAAATCGTATATTTAACATATATGGCTGGAACGTATGTTACGAGTTTTTAGAAATATATTCTGTAAATTACCGAATTTAAAGAAAAATCGTTTTCTATCTGTTTCTAAAGAGAAATCGTGATCAATAGCCGATTTTTCAACAAACGATAATATACAAAAATAAGAAACGCAAACGTAAATTATGGACGTTAGGTCACGTCCTAGTGGATACCATGGCATAACGGTATAACCGGAAATGAGTTTGTTGATAAATTAACACGGAGTGTAACAATCGATCGAAAATGCGAACAAATTAAATACCACTGAGCAGAATATATACCTACCGTTAAATTAATATAATGTCGAATCGTAAAACGGAATTTGAACGTGCCAGTGTATTACTATTAAAATCGAAGAATTTAAGAAGCACATATATAAAATAGATTATACGCCTCAGAATTAAACATTGCAAAATAGCTAATATCTTAAGACAATTAAACATCCTGTATTCAGACAGATGCTGATTTTTTGTAAAGACAATTACGAAGAACATATAAATCGCATTTTATTATAATGTAATACATTACAAAACCAGCGGAAACAGTTTATAGAAAGACTAGTCTAGCAAATTCACACAATAACGATACCGAAATACCGTAAAGAATGTAATATTAAAGTTTAAATAGTACGAAGTAATCGTAATCACGGCAACTTAAACTGGCTACAAGTATTCAAATATTTCAAGGAAAAAAAAAAACAACATACCACACCTTATTTAGTAGCAATTATGTTTATCGTAAGAAAGTTTAATGAATATGTGAATGTTTCAGAAAATTAACTATTCCAAAATTGAACATCGTCAGCTTTGAAAATAAACGTAATTTAATGGTTATTTTTACGGAAATGAAGTTTTTAAATATTACTACTCGATCTTGCATTAATTGAAGCAGTAAAATATTTAAAAAAAAAAAATCGTTCAATTTAAAAATAATAAACTTTAGAAACTTGTTATCAGTGTCGTGTGGGTTTAAAATTAATTTTTATATTCAATTTTCGCACACGTATTTTTTTATAGATTAACTAATTATTAATTATCGATTTGTTTTGTATCCTTATTTGTTGTAGCATTATCCGGGTTAACATCGCCAGCGACTACAGGTAATATAAATCTTTATCGTGGTATATAACGCTTTATGTACTTTAAAATCGTTAATAACGTTTATTAAAAAAAAAATCCGTATATTTCAAAAAATTATTTATTTATAATCAAATTATTTCGGAGGAAAATAAATCGATTAATTATGAACAGTGGCGCATCCAGGATATCTGGGGTGGGCTCGAGACGAAACAAACTATAAACGATCACGAACTACGAAACAAGTAATAGCAACAAAAAAAAAAACGCACTCGTCACGACCTGGGTCAGATTCGAATGCCGAACGACCCAACCAACGACCACTTTTTTTCTTTGTGTTGCACAGCCAATTTTCAATGACTTTTTGCAATCTAGGCTGCTTTGCACACTCTTCAAGATGAGGTTTTATTAGTGATAACGCATCTGCATAAAAACTGATTCACGATAAACGAGCTGCCAGACGAGAATGACATCGTACTAGATACTCATATTCTAAACACCAGTATAACAAACTATGTTCCATACTTAAAATGTAGCTCCGTGATCTCAGGAATGAACACTTTCAAAACTACATCGCATCCTTATCAGCAACAAATAAAAGTTTATGGCGAACTGAAAAAAGTACGCTTCATTATCAAGAAGGTTCTCTCAACCATTGCAGTTAGATAATGGTTCTTAGACTAAATCACCCGAATTTAAATCTGCAACTTTTGCAAAATATCTCTCTCAAGTATTTACTCCTCATCTGGACAATATTGATAATCAACATGATAAGATTTATTATTTTTCTAAACAGTTGCGCGTATACACATAATTAAAAAAAAAAAAGCGAGCTCTTTCACATGTTCTATTCTCTATTCTGTTTCAACTATCATTTTAGCTGCGAAATTGTTTGGAGCTTATAAGTTATGTACCTTCTTGATATGTATTTTATACTTTTCTAAGCCCTTTGAGGGGGCTTAAGCCCGGTAGCTCCACCTCAACCCACGTGGTGCGCCACTGACTATGAACGATATTTTCATAACCGTGAATGTTTATTATCGTTTTCTTATGTTAGATTTCGTGCTAAACGATATTATATATATATATATATATATATATATATATATATATATATATATATAATTTCTGTTTAATTGAAAGCCGAGTTGGAAAGTTCACTAATTCCTCCAAAATGGATACAATGATCATACGTATAAGATGCATTAGTAGTGCCATGACAGTCGATATTTAGTTAACGAATTTTTAATTATAGGATATTCCTTCGATGAAGATAATGATACAAAATTCGTCGATAAAAGTGTTAAATCAATCATAAAACATTATTTTAATCGATATATTTTGTGAACGAAAAAAGACAGGGTTTTTTAAAAGTATCATGTTAAAATCAATGAGCGAGTAATGCAAATCTCGTTCGTATTCGCACTTTTAACGTCATTTACGTATTTATAACTTTTCGATAATGTATATCTCTCTACTGACTACTATTAATATCGCTTTTGTAGAATTCTTTCTAAATATTATTTAGAACTAGATACGGGTGATCGTTATCTCATTATAATAGTTCAATAGCTTAACAGTTTGTAAAGGGGGGTAAAGTAAGACGTACAACGCGCAACTTGACTATTAAACACATTTTGATCTCGTACGAGAGATATATCACAATCGATATTTCCAGATTTTTCTCATCTAAAAACGTAAAATAACCTCATTTAAATTATTATTATTTTTTTTACATAATACCGGTGATCGGATTTTTAAAAATATCAAAACGTTCGTTTAAAAAAATCGAATCGTATTTAATTTAAATTAAATACTTTAATAATTATGTTACGTATTTATTTTCGTCAATTTTACGCAGCCATACTTAGGAAACGTCCGAATGGTAAATTATAATTACGTGTAATCTTTATTTTCCATATTTGCCCTGCATAGTATCTGTATATATATATTTTTTTTAAACTGCTCGAATTTAGCGTTATCATTACGATAATAATAATAATTATTATTATTATTATTATTGTTGTTTTTATCATTATTTTTTATTCCGTTTTCATTATGCTTCTGTAATCGCATAGCCTGTGTTCACTTCCGTTTCGCTAAATGCTTAAAAGCGATAGACAAATTAAACGATTAAATTATTACAGGTTTGTTAAACACTCCAGCTGCTATAAATGGATTAGCTTCTGCAGGATTAAACGGATATGCTTCCGGAAATTTATCGTTGTCAGATCTTAACGGATCTATGTTCAATATGAATAGAGAATTGGGTAACTGTTGTAACTGTTTAACTTTATATACATATATATATATACACTCAATTTTAATAGTAAATATATACCTAATCAGTGATGAAACATTTACATCAACTCTTCAATGACACAACTGAACCCAATGTGTTCCCATGTGTAACTGTCACCCATTTTCATTATTCCATATTGAAAGTGCTAATTTTGTCACTAACCATAACAGAGGATAAACTTGTTATTTAATGAATTACCCTATATTCGTTAAATAAACGTATTTCAGCTAACTCTATAACGATGGAGTATTAATTTTACTATGTGTATCGTGAACAATAATTACTATCCACGTAATTCTTACGCGATCTAATAAGGTAAACAAATTCGAACTATAAGAGATCGTATATTGTTTTTAGGTATAAAGTGTAAGAGGTAACTTGCTTCTTTAGAGTCTCTTATATTTTTATTTTTGTGTGTGTGTGGGGGGGAATGGTTGGGTATAAACTGTGTAGATGGTCTCATACTTTTAGAGGTAAATGATGTAAATTATGAGAGATCTTAAACTCATTCAGGTGTAAATGTAAATTATTAGAGGGTTAAACCTTTTTTGGATGTAAATCGTGTAAAAGGTGTGAAATCTTTTTAGATGTAAACATTTTTGTACATTTAAGACGATTACAATTAATAATAATGATAAAATTGTTCGATATATGTTACATGTTTTGTGTTTCTCTTCGTCTTAATGTCAACGTTTGTGTATATATATATGTATGTACACGTGTTATATGTTTGTACATGTACCGAATGTTAAAATATTGCATTTTACAAATACGTTAACATGTGTGTACGTTGTTTTAATGCAGATTAAAAAATCGGAATAGGAGGGGGAAATTATAAAAATTACAAATAAACAAAATGTCGCATAAATGGATGTCAAGTTCTTAATAAATTTAATACGCTGTATGATTAAAAATTTGCAAAACACATTAAACCTAATTGCGATGTAGCGTATATATATATATATATATATATATATATATATATATATATATATATATATAATAATTTTGACAAAAATAAAGCCACCGATCCAGATAATGTAAAGGATGTCCTATAAATGATAATAATTATCTTATTCGTCAGTTTTTGAAAGGTTTGTAATTCATCTCTCCATATACACGCGTCTTTATTCGCGTAATGTCAGCTTACAATGTATTTTTCTGCGTGTTTTTTTCTCTTTTCATTTTTGTAGTTGTAGCGTGTGTGTAATTTGAAAATAATTTGTACATGACGGTTTTTCTTCATCGCTGAAAAAATATTATTTTCAAAAGCATGATTATTTTACGCTATAAAATCGCCGATTAATTTTTTCGGCTTATATTTTGAAGAAACATTTCGCTTTTTAGTTTTTAATCGTTGCACGAACTCTACCATAGAGACCGGATTTAAAATAATTCTTTACTAAATTATTACGGGCGAAATTACATTCGTACGCTCGAGGGAGGGTTTTGTCAATTTTTGTTTTGAATGCGAAAAATATTTTTAAAACCTCGACCAAACCTACCACATCGTCACACTCGTGCACATGTGGAAAAACAAAATTTAAAAAGCCAGAAATTTTTTGTTTCGGAAAATAAAAGTTAATAGTTATTTCTCTTTCATTCCGCAAATACTCTGGGTGAAATCTGAAATTTGTAAAAAAGAAAAAAGAGCTTTTATTTTCCTTGTATTTTAGAAACAGCGCTATCTTCATTCTGTCGATAAGTAACAACGTGTTCCCTATCCGGTACGAAGGATTTTAATTTTCGTTTAATAAAATCGTCTATTTTCGTATTTCAATTGTCATCCTTTCGATTTCATCGTGCTTGAGCATTATGTGACTGAAACATTTCGTTAATAATCTGTAAGTTACGTCAGTTTTAAAATGCATTAGTGCCGTTTGTCTGTCCGCGGAACTCCAAAAAGTCGCCTCAACACTACATTTCGAAATTATCTATACAGCATTAGTGTCGTCCGATTTTTTTTAATCGTACATAAATATTTTAAAAAAGTGAGATAGACTTCCATTTCTATCAATAATTTACAGTGCTTATTCAAATAACGTTATGAAAAGCCTTTCGTTAGTCGACGAAGCATAGCACCATTACCTTATTGTATTTTTTCGAGTTTTCTATTAACTGTTTCAAGTTTAAGATATGTGGCCTGGTGCCCCGTCCTTTAATAAATCCTGCTTGTTCATTTAAAATATGCTTATTCATTCGTCCTCGAGTACGGTTATTAATAGTTCTTGGCATCGCTTCGATAGTAGATGGTTCGAGAGAGTTTTCGCATCCATTGTTTTTTCCTTCTTAAACAATGGAACATACTCTATATGTCCTTTATACCGCGAACGTATTTGGTAACATCGTGTGACATCAACGTGAAATCGTACGACCACTTTTCTCCACTCTTCCCGACAGTCTTCCTCGTAGCTGCAACAAGTGTTAGTGCACTTTTTTATTTTATTCCATCTGTGAAACGGACACCTTCTTCGGTTTGCGTTATTTCTTGTACGAGTGAGTCTGGTTTCCTTGTTAAGTGTACAAAAAGCTTTACTGCATTAGGGAATATATAGGCGTTCGTTATTTCGATGACTTTTTTTCGACATTCACAACGTTGAATTGAAATTTTCCCAGAAAGTCGTACTTTAAGTTGGATGTCATTAGAATATCTTTCGGTTACAAAAAACAAACAAAAAATGTTTACAGTATTAACAAAAAAAAATCTTTTGTCATCTAAAAATTATCGACATATTTGTATTCTCACGTTTTTGGGTCGTTTCGTACCGGTATGTAGAATATTATATCAAAAACGTAAATACTATCTACTAAAATAAGGTTAAATTTCATTTACTTTAATTTAAAAAATTAGTTAAAATCACTAAACGTTTATTTTGTTGAAAAATTCACAAAGCTTTTCGGCAATTACGCCATTATGAGTTGATATTTAAATAAAAATAAAAATAAAGATTTAAAAAATAAAAACACAAAATATAAATTTAAATTTAAGATCACAAATTTTTATTTTTTCAATCTTTATTTTTATTTTAAATATCACTTGATAATGACGTAATTGCCGAAGAGCGTTGTGAATTTTTCAAGAAAATAAACGTTTAGTGATTTGAAATAAGTTTTATAATTGAAGTAATAAAAAATCACTACATTGCACAATCTAAAAATTATAAATTTCATTTTACTAAGGAAATAGTCTTTATTAAAATTAACTCGTATACCGAAGTTTATAATTTCGTTGAATTATTTCATACTATCTAGGATGGAAGAAAACTGTTTTCACAAATTCGGTATTTGTGTCTTTTTAAATCCGGTCTTTTATTTTATTTTTTTATTTATTTATACATATTTTTTTTTATTTTTTTTTTTTTTTAATAAAACAAGCTATTATAGTATACGATGCACCGCATGCGGTTTTTCTGTTTAATGAAATATGCCTATTAGCCATTTTACATTGTGTTGTGTAATTTTGTACAGCAGCTAGTGTGGCAGGGAAACAAATTGAAGGTCCGGAAGGTGCTAATTTATTTATATATCACCTTCCTCAGGAATGTACTGATATAGATTTAGCTTCGATGTTTGTTCCTTTTGGCAATGTTATCTCAGCCAAAGTATTCATCGATAAACATACAAACCTATCCAAATGTTTCGGTAAGTTCCGTGTTGTCGCATATACGTATCGACGCGTTTTAGATAAATTTTTAAATTAATCGAAATTCTTTTCCGTTACTATCATCCGTAATTAAGAACGGAGGTCGTCACTAATGGCGAAGCGGTATGCTAAATATTTACCGAGTTAATATTAAAAAAAAAAAATGATTTCAAACTCGAAGATCGAAATTTTAAATTTTCCCAACGACAGGCCAAAATGAACTCGCGCGGAAAAAGGAGGCTTATATAAAATGTATCCGTTTCTTTATTTTATCTCTGAAAAATGATCATATACTATTAATTAAATATTCCGAATTCAATTTTTCTTTTTTTCTTCTTACTAGACTGTAAAATTCTGTCCCCCCCCCAACGAATTATTTTCCGAAATTATTATTATTTTCCTAGTTTTCGTATCATCTTGGCATGCCAATACACACACATATTACATATATGTGTGTATATATATGTATATATAAACAGAGGAAAAGTTTTTATTCTATAAATTAGTTCGCCGCGATTAGATTAAATTAAAAAAATAAATTAAAATAAGTAATCCGTAAGTTCTTATAACCGAGTAATAAGAAAGAAACACAATAATCATCATCATAGTCGTATTAATCTTAATAATAAACAATAAAAAAAAAAAAAGTGTTTAAAATCACTAAATTTTGTCTTGAAAGGCAGAAATCTCTTCGATTATTAAGTCATTTTCAAGTATACATAAATAAAAATAAATAAACAATAATCGATGAAAAAATCAAAATGTATGAAAATACTTAATTTACGCGTACAATATTACGAAGAAAGGTAATGTGAAATAATAGATGTGATTATAAACTAATCCGATGGTTAAAAAATCAATACACGAATAATACATGTAAATAATGAGATATTTATACCAAAAATAAAATTTCGAAGTTAGTACGGCAAAGTTGTAGATTGTCAGGCAAGCCATAATAAAGCAGCCATTAAGATTAATCGCAAAATCATTAATAACATCCGATATGCAGACGACAAGGTCATACTAGCAGTCATCGAGGCCTACACAGGGACTGTTACGAAGATTTGATGACGTTGGCAAAGCTCCATGGTCTGTATATAAATATAAAGAAAAATAAGTGGATGTCGATCGGTAAACAAGAAATTAAAATAACCGTAAATAATGAAAATATTGAAGAAAAAAAAAAATGAATACATATTAATATCTCGATTGTTGCGTTACTAACAATCTCGATACCGATACGGAGGTTAAAGCACAGTGTACAACTATTATGTGATCTAGTCTATATATAGTTCGTACATCCAGCCAATTTTTTCATCTAAATAAAAAACATTTGAACCGATACGAGGCGATGGAAATGTGGTTCCATCGAAAAATGCTGAAGATACCTTAGACGGCAATGATGTCTTAAACAAAGCTGATACAGACCGAACGCTACGGAATATCATTATAAAGAGAAATGTGTCATACCTTGGTCGTATCAAGATGGGCTGGAAAATATTAAAAATTGGACCAACATATCTTCGTTACAAGAATTAATGCGAGATACTGATTGGCATCGCCTACGTTCTATTACGAGTATGACATACAAAAGTACAACCACATACACTACCTAACCAGAAAAATCTCAACTCTAAGCGCAAGATAAAAAATAAAAAATGATTATGGAAATTTTGACGATTTCAACAATTTTTTTTTAAATCATTATATTCGATTCCAGTTCAAATATTAATAATACTGCGGAGAAAATATTTACATACGAAATTATTAATTTTCGCGAAAACGATTAAAGATTTATTTTCCTCTTATCTAATAAATTTACGCCTTAATCTTTTCAGTCGCAGTGCTGTGTCTACATAAATTTTAAATGCTAACGAAATTTTATGTTTTCATAATGAGGGACAATTTAAATTCCAAAAAGATTTACGTAACGCATTTCAAATTGCCTAGAGTAGTTGTAAAAATATGAAAAAAAAAATTGGCAATATGTGACTGAACGGTATTTCTTTGCTAGAAAATAAGTAAATATTAAAAATGAAGTCCGAAAAGATTGGGCAAAATGGAAGGAACTTCGAGAGAGCTACGTCCAGCAGTGTATTGAAAATAGCTGATGAAGAAGAAGAAGATTAAAAAAATAATAATTTACATTATAATGAAAAATAAACATTAAAATAAACGATCGTGAATACCACATAGTGTTTATTAAAAATAAAAACAGAATCCGACGAAAGGATAAAATAGGTAAGTTATGTAGCAAGTTTTTGGTTTTTTGTTTTGGTGTAATCCGTAATTTGTTTACATCGTACAATGTTCGTTATTGCATGTGTCTCGAATTTTATTGTATTTTATTTGTGATTTCGTGTTTGTATTTATTACCAGTTAATTGTTCGCTTTTTTTTATTTTCATTTTATTTTTTTTACAGAATTTCTTATTTTAATTTACATTTATCGATGAATCCCCTGTGGGAGAGATATTAACGATAAAAGTTGCAAATTGAAAATAAATTTTTTATGCAATTATCTGAGTTAGTTCTTGCTCCTTACTTAAAGTGTTTTTCATTCGGTTAAATCACCGGATCGGGAATAAAGCTGTACTCTTCGGTCGTTTAAGTTGTACGTAGTACTCGAATAGTTGTCAAATTCCAAAATTAAGATCAACCAAAAAAAAAAAAAAAAGCAAATCACGGCTTCACATACAGAGATTACACACATAGTTTGATACCAAAACCTGTTTCCTATGCTTAGTCAAGTACCTTGTTAGGAACTTAGACACAAGCATTTGACATGTGGGAAATACACGTCTCGGAATAAAATGTAAATAAATAACCCAACAACTGCATTAGCTTATCGGACGAAAATCGCTACTTAACATAGGGTTCAAATGTTGACCGTATCGGGCAGATCATAAAACCAATACGGACGTATAGCCTGCAGTTATGAAGTAGAGGTATAGATCTAAGTCAGACAAAGCAATTTATAGTCGATGCGTAATGATGGTGTTCACCGACATCTACTTATTCCGTTCGTAAATGAGCAGATTGAAAAATTTGCTATTGCTTACGAGGAGCGACTGTACCAGCACGTTTTATTTGCGGAAATATTACTCGACATCGGAGCTATTAAAAAGGCGCCAACCAGTACACCTAGTTTTATGTAATTAGATAAATTCGCTCGGTTGGAGAAGTAGGTAGGAAATATAACAATATCTCGAAAGTCCTAGTTAATAAACTATCTACTTCAAACCGATAGGTTTGTGCAATACAATAACGTAGTGTTAGATTAAGCCGCATCGTATTAAATTGGATGCTTATTTAACACGTTTTTATTGTAATATATATATGTATATATATATATATATATATATATATATATATATATATATATATATTAATTAAGAATATTTCTATTAAAAAAATAAAATATCTAATTACATAAATTGACGGTATACAAACACACACCCATACGTGATATATTTCGACGCGTAATTTATAACGTATGAACATTTTAATATTTTTATTAGGTAACTAATATTTAAAAATATCTAATTTAATCAGTTGTTTATAAATAAACCGATCGATTTGAAACTCTTATTCGCGAGACAAGTATTATTTTCAGATTATAGGATCATTGTTAAAAATATATTAATTTTCTGTTATATTATAAATATTTATAATATTTACGTTATTTTTATGCTCTTTTGCATAGCGTTAAGATACACCGAATGATATTTTTTTATTATTATTAATGTAGTTATCTATTTTTAAATTTACTTTATCATCGCGTCTGCTAATTATGACTAAATACGAATTTAAATTGAAGATGGACGGATTTTGTTGTTTTTTTGAATATCGACAAAAATTTTTGAATGAAATTTTATTTAAAAAACACGAAAACGTCAGATTAGCTTACATTTGTCGAACGCAATATCGTTCAGATGTCCGCCATTTGCGACGATATATTCATTCAGTCTTTAGAAAAATTTTTCGATCATAGGTCGCCGAATTTTGGTAATTCCTCCAGAAATCCGAGTTTTCAGGTCTTCCATATCTCGTGAACGTCTTTCGTAAACGCGGCTTTTAAGGTATCTCCATTAAAAAAAAAAAAAAAAGTATGAATACTTTCCGTAACTCGTCGATTCGCGCCGAAAATAACGTTTCACGCAAAACGTGCGCTCCTTCTCGTTATAGTATTTCATGATGAGACGAATCTCTCGTGTGTACACTAAACGTGAAGCGTTTGCGTTGTAGCAGTCGTACTAATTGCGCACAAAACCGTCCGTCTTATCTGGGTCATCCTCTATAAGTACGTATAATAATGTTAGAATAAAACCATATCCTTTTCAGCTGTTCTATTTCTATTACGTTTATCTCTATGTTTTTCTTTTTATTTTAGTTATACTATTTTATTAAATTCGAAAATCTTCAAAATGCGTCGCGTAAGATTCTATTTGAAATGTAAAAAGTAAGATTATAAATTCTTCGTAGTAAAATGATCAGGATTAAAAATCGCGAAATTTATTTTAAATTTTATCGAATTATAATACTCCTATTATTTAAAAAAAAAAAATCCCTAATTTAAGATTTTTAATACCGACTTTTGTTAATTTGTATAACTCACCTCGTCCTGTGTGTGTGTAATAATTTATACATATATATATATATTTGTTGTATATATTATATATACGTATATAATATATGTAAGTGTGTCCGTCGATTTGGTTTGTTTTTATAATACGTTATTATTTACACGCTTCGTAAATTTTTAATTTTGTTGTTTTCGCCTGTAAGAAAATTTGTGTTTTTTGTATAGGCTTTGTGTCCTATGATAATGCGCTTAGCGCCCAAAATGCCATCCAGAATATGAATTGTTTTCAAGTAGGCACAAAACGTCTTAAGGTACAACTGAAGCGACCTAAAGATGCTTCGAAGCCGTACTAACCAAAACAAGATAAATTACAAAACACTACCTTCTCTATCGCTACAATATGTCGAACGCAGCAAACAACGATTGTTGTCATACTAATATAATTTAATAAAAATAAATCCGGTGTTTTTCTAATAATAATAATAATTTCGAATAATAGAAATCTGTATACGAACATTGTAACATTATTATGTGTCGTCGACATTTCATCGTACATGTGTTCCTAATTTTATGTGTGTTTGTCGGTTTCGTATATATATATATATATATATATGTACATACATTGTTGTTATACAAAGCGTCTACCACCCCTATTACATATTACATATTACATTGCTCGTTGTCCGATGTTGTCTTGTGTGTGTGTTTTTACTTTATTTTACTTTTCAAATGTTTCAGACTAAGAGATGATTTTGATTTCAGTTTCATAACGACAAATATTCATTTTTATAATAATTTTAACACAATGTCCTACCAACCCTGCTATACTACTACACTATTACTGCTACAACGGCTATTATTATTCTTTATATATATGTTTACCGCGTGTTAATATGTCCT
Source organism: Coronaproctus castanopsis (assembly GCA_032883995.1). Lineage (NCBI taxonomy): Eukaryota > Metazoa > Arthropoda > Insecta > Hemiptera > Monophlebidae > Coronaproctus > Coronaproctus castanopsis. The sequence continues at coordinate 233,438,521 of CM065053.1, read as the reverse complement.
TACCTTTAAAATTACAACTAGCCACTCGTAAGAGGCACATTAATTGGAATGTAAAAGAAAAATTTTACCATTTTTAAAACGGTAGAAATTTTCGATTTCTTCAAATTGTACAAACATATTTCAATAACGCCGATAGCTATAAAATAATATCGATTTAGGGAACTGTTTTTATTAAATAAATCGCTTAAATATGAACAATGATCCTGTGTTATAAACTACTTTCGACGAAAATTTATGCACCGCTCTTTCATGATACTCCAACTTTTGCACCTTTTGTCTACTCCCAAACTTCCTCTTATTCGTCATATTTTATTACACTGTCCTACACTATCGACTCCATATCCGTCCTCTCCAGATAGTACTTCAACTATGACCTCAATTATACAATTCGTTTCCTCCTTCAACCTCGTTTACTACCATCTAATAGTCAAGTTATCACTACTGTAATAGACGCGGCACTATAAAAATAAAATTAAATAAAATAAATATGTTTTAACCGTCGGCCTATTTTACATTTCCTAAGCGCTTACTAATTTATCCGGATTAAATTTTTAGTTCTTTGAAAAATCGAATACTTCTTGTTGCGGTAAATTAATTTTTTTAAACGCAAACATTCCAAATTTAAGATAAACCTTTAATTTTCGGCGATTTTTACTCCGAACGCTTTTATTGATCGTTAACGAATTAATGAAAATTAAAAGAAAAAACTAAACATTTAACAACAAATTTAAAGCTTATTTTTATTCGTCGAAATTAATCAGTTTATTATAGTTTTCTCACAAGTTATCTTTGCGAGTTTCATATATATACTTTAAAGTAATATATATATATATATATATATATATATATATATATATATATATATATATATATACGCGCTATGTTTGGGTAAGTGTTGTTACGTGAATTCAAATTAGAACACACAATTAATAAAACAATTACTATTTTTATATATTACACACACACACACACATGTATAGCATTGCGATATTATTTAAAATTTAAATGTGCGTTCTGTTTTAAGCTTCAGTTTGCAGTCGTAAATGTTAATTATACCCGCAGTTCGCTTTAAAAGGTTCGATTCTGTCTAATTATTTACACTTAATAAATTTTAAAAAAATGAATAATAATTTATCTCTAAAATGAGACACGTATTTTTAATATTGTTTGAGGTGATTTGAAATTATAAACATTAAATTGTATTATAACGTCTCGGTAACATTCCTTTTTAAATTTTATGTCGGAGACTCATCTTTATCTGTTTTTGTTCTGTGTTTTATATACATAATATATATATATATGCATATGTATGTGTGTTTTATGTATTATTTCGTGTACTCACATTTATTTTCATGTATCCGTAACAACATTATATATATATATATATATATATATGTATGAGTGTGTGTGACAATAATATTATTAATAGGAAATGTACGGTTTTCTTATCTTATTCTTTGAACGTACTTTCTCTTTCTACGCGATTTTCGTTAATTTTATTTATATTAAATAAAGTACATTTATATGTGCCGTTAAAAAGAAATAATAATTGTTGCAATATTATTCGGGTTTTAAAATATTTTCCGTTTCTAAAATAAATTTTTTTCCTCTTTTAGAATATCGTGTACAATGTTGAAAATTCTCCGTTAAATACTTTACACGTATTTCTAGAGTATATTTTTATCTACTTTATCTTCGGTTAATGAAAAGAATAGGAAGATATTTTTATTCCGCGCACACTCGTATAAACGTTTATTTATTTAAAGGGAGGAATGTTTTTAATTTTCGCGCTCGTCCGTGCGTGTGTGCACGTTGTCATTTTCAGGTCGTACATATCTTAAATAATAATTATTGTTTTCATTTTCTTCTGTTCGGACGTTGTATGTTTTTATTATTATTATTATTATTTATCTATCGTGGTTTTGTTTACCGTTATTTTATAGGTTTGCATGTTTTAATTTCATTATTCGTTTTGTTTGCGTTTTTTTTTTTTCTTCAATAGAATTATTTTAGGATTTATTTTACCGGCATATACGCGTTTACGGAGAAAAAATAAAAAAAAGTCGCACTCGACTGGAAACCAATTCGTTAGCTTATTAGAAACGAAGAATGCGGAAGTAAGATTTATTTTTTATTTTTTTGGTTATCGTTTCTTTCAAATATCTCATTATCCGTTTTATTTAATGGTTTTTATTTAATTTTAATAATATATTATTTCTTAGCCGAGGAGGTCACGTCAAAATATTAAAGTTCTCGTTACGAATTGAAAATAATTATTCCTAGTAAAGAAAAATTATTTAATGCGAGGAATAAAATTAGATTAAAAAAAAAAAAAACTGTCTCTTAACTTAATATATTTTTCGTTTGATTAAATATAAATTTAAAAAGTTAATATCAATTTGTCGTAATAATTCTGATTTTAGTATGACCTTGTTCGAATTTATTTTTCGATTTTTACGCTCGAAACTCGCGAAATATATAAACTAAATTCTGTAATGGTCAATAATCATTCGGCGTTTACATATTTTATATATATATATATTTCAAGAATTTTTCAAAAATAATATTATTGTTATTATTATTATTATTATATTCACAAAAATAGGCGACCTCTTCTCTGAAACAATGGAAATGTTTTTTTTACGCGATATAATTTTATACATAAGACTGTGATATAAAATTCGATATATCTATAATTTCTACCAAGACTTTACATCATTTCACAGTGAGATACACTTGATTACGCGCACTATATACATATATATATATATATGTATATATAAATTTAAACTTTACGAAATGGAAGAGTTATTTCATTTTTGGTTTAATCAAAATTACGTACGTTTTAATTATTTAGTCTATATTTATTTGTTGATTATTCGCAAATATGCATGTAACTATATGTGTTTCTTGTATTATATATATATATATATGATTATTTATGTATATTATCAACATACATTGTTACATTTTCGTTGTTTGTAAATCGGTAATAAAAGATCACGAAATTTTGTTGTTGTTCAGGATTATTTTTTTCTAATTGAAACTAATTCTGTTTATTTGTTGTTGTTTTTAATGCGACATTTATTTCGATTAAAATAGAAATAAAACATCGAAATCTGAAATTTTTTCCTGACTATGTTTAAAATGCCGGAATGTAATCTTCACTGGATAGAACTGCCGACTTTGTAAACTCTTTTCGTTGTCGGTGAATTACGTAAGTACGTTTAGGATTACACCTCGACCACCAAAAAAAAAAAAAAAAAAGGAGAAATTATATTCTTTTTGTTGCATATCCGTGATATTTGTAATCAAATTAGCTGTATGGTTTTGTCCATCGCTGCACTGAACAGTTCTGTAGATGTTACTACAAACAGGTGTTCTGATATTCTTTTTCGTCCCATTATTTTGTCTCGAAGAAGTCTCTACAATAATTCGTATCTTCTTTCATTTCTCATTATGTGGCTCAAGTATTTTAATTTCCTAGATTTTACTGTGTTCAGTATTTTCAATTCTCTGTTCATCTTCAATACGACATATTTGTTGGTACGTTTCTGCGTCCGGGGAATTTTCAGAATCCGACGATGCAACTACATTTTAGTATTTTCAATTCTCTGTTCATCTTCAATACGACATATTTGTTGGTACGTTTCTGCGTCCGGGGAATTTTCAGAATCCGACGATGCAACTACATTTTAAAAGCACTCAGCTTTTTCGATAAGTTTTCCGTCAAAGTCCATGATTCCACTCTCATATAAAACTATATAAAAAAACAACATCGGAGCAGTCTAATTATTGCTTTTTAAATCGTTACACGTGAATACTTTCATTTTATTAAATACATACCGATATTCTGCATTTTAATTCTTCCAAATTCTCATTTATTATAGTTCCTAAATGTAATATAGTGTTTAAACGTTTTCTATATTTTTATTTTTTACGATCAACTGTCTGCGAGGCGTGCTGAATGTAAGAATCATTTTATGTTTTTTTATTTCGTGATTTTTTACAAGTTCGAAGTATCACTACACGGAAAACTGCTTAGAAAATACGTGTACAAGTATTGAATAATTGGAAAACCTGAATAAGATTTTATACGATATGTGTTCAGCTTTACGATTATTCGATATAAATTAAACAATTTTTTTTTTCGCGTTCTTTCAACAGTATCCCATTACGAAGTTTCTCGAGACGGTGCAAATCGATTTGAAAAAAAAAAATGAAAAAATTAAAAACAGAAAAAAAAATAAAACACTACACTCGAAAAAACATTTTTTTTTACTTATACTTCGTGTACATTGCGCTGTAAACTACACATCATCGGTGTAAAATTTTTTATCAAATTACACATTTCGATTTTAATTCACGCTATATCACACCCAACACATGAATTAATAATTCATGTGTTGGGTGTGTGTAGTGCCATTTTTAACATATGCTAGTGAAACACGGATATTAACAAAAAATAAAAGTTAATCAGCGAAAAATGGAAAGGTCTATGCTGGGGATCACCCTGATGGACAAATGGACGACAAAGCGCATACGAAAAATAACAAAAGTTAAAGATGTAATAAGTATTATTAAACATAGTAAATGGAGAAGGTGCGGACTAGAGCCGATAAGCGCGTCAACATCGTGGAAACCTGAGAGCAAACGAGCCTTAGGACGACCAAGGATACGGTGGATAGATAAAATCCGAAAGTTCAGGTCAAATTGGCGGGATGAACCTCAATATTGCGGCGTCTGGGAAAAGTTGGGTGAGAGCTTCGTCCAGCAGTGGAATGATAATGGCAAATGAATAAGAAGATATTAATTAAAATCGTCTCTAAGATTAAATTACGAGGAAAATAAATAAAATTCCTCCATTATAGGAAAATCATAAAAAATAAGTATCGAACTCGCATAAAATGATTTATTTAACTGATTAATTATGTACGAAAATAATGGGGTGAGATAAGTTTCGGATGACTAAAATGTCGACGATATTTTTTAACGTGTCTTTAATTAATGTTTATCACATTCGTATTTTATAAGTTCCTACGTGTACACCTATCTTTTGTAGTACTTTAAATATTTGGTGGATCTTGGCTTTGAAGATACCAAGTTAAAATGATTTAGAGTACGACTGTAAGGGTAGATGCGTTAATTTTATTCAATTCGAATAGATACGCGGCAAGTTAAGCGAAATATTTCTATCTGGAATTCTAATAAAATATTTAACGAATTTATTCTTGTTACAGAATTCCTGTTTGTTAAATTAGTAAATCGAACTTAATAGTGATCGAATGGACGTGAACTCCCCCCTAAATAAAAAATTAACCGAATTAATTAAAGCTCGTATCAGAGATAATATGTGTATTCGTTTATGGATGCCGTTAGTTTAGATATTCAATTACAGAATTGGCATCGATATGTAAATAAAACGATGAACCGGAATTTACTTTGAAAGTAATTATCGAAAATAATTCAGAAACATTACGAATACGACCGTTAAATTTTCGTTAAAATCGTCGGGATTTATCTTATTATTTTATTCTACTTTAATCGGTTCTTTATTTATTAAATAATGAGCGCGCGTTTTTACTTTTTGATTTTTAATCATAACAATATACACTCCGTGAATATAAATTTAATAGTTTTGTTTCATTTAAACGCTATAAAGCGTAATTATTATAATTACAAAATACAGATTTATCCATTATAACGCCAATGTACGTTTTTTTTATAATTCCCGTGTTTAAAGAGATCTATGAAAACAACGTCGAAAAATCGTATTGCAAACTGTAGTAATATTTATTTGAATAATAATGTCAGCATTAATGCGACAGAATTAGTTGTCGTCAATTATTAAAAAAAATATATCGACATTACATTAGCGTCATATTTTAATCGGTTTTCAAAAAGTGTGGTTTTCTCTCACTGTATGTTTATCTGAAGAACGATTTTATTCATTAATTTACAATATCGTTTCACTTAATAATTCTGCCATATTATTCGACATTTTATAACCTAGTCACCACAATTTATACCGACTAATTATTCGGTTTGTTATTTAGTCAGGATTTCATTTTTTATTAGTACAACGAAAACACGACATGGCAAATGAATGCATCCATAATATAATGAATAACAGATAAAATGAACTAAAATGTATTTAAAATAAAGTGAAAAAATATATTTCAGTTGAAGAGTAATAATCTAGAATTGTATTAACTTTGCGAAGTAACGTAATCATACAGATTTCGTAATTCCATCAAAAAATTGAATGTATTATAATACAACATGAGTATGTGTAATCGGTGTTTTACAAAATCAATAATTTGTTCTAGTGAAACCTACTAATATGTATCCAGACTTTCCAATCGGTTTAACCAAATCGACTAATTTTTTTTTCGATGGAAACCATATTTGTATAAAATACAGTTTTCATTATCAAACTGAGAGATTTATAGAATTATGCTTGACTTAATGTTGTCCAGATTTTTCGATCAACAGATGCCCTGCTGTGTGCACATCTGTTTATCAATGTATATTATCATGTGTAGGAATATGGGGTACTCGACTAACAGTAATTTTTATTATAACTTGTTTTTTCTCATTACAGCAATGATCGGCAGCCATGTTGAATTAAGTATCCATTCTATTTGTTAAAATTTGGATGTTTAAAAATTTCAATTGCTTTACGAACGATTCTGAAAGCTGTATTTATTCATTTTTGATAAAATTTCAAAATCAAATTGTATTTTATGATTCCCATTGATACGGAGCCATTATAAACTAATATTTTCTCCTATGATTACAATCTGCTTTGTGTTATTTTAATCTTTGATTAATGCTAATAGTGTGTCCAATGTAGCTAAATTTTTATCATGTCCGGCGGTACTCTTACATATATCAAAAACTCATCTCAGTTTTTGGCGAAAATGAGTAACTATTAGGTAAGGAAAAGAACAAGTTTTGATGTAGTATCTTTATTCGCCAATGTCCCACTGTCATGGACACGATAAAAATTATAAAAACCATACTTAGGTGTGAATGTACTGAAATTCTTCGACATAATAGTCAGCAACAATTATTTTACTAACATTTATAAACAGGCGATGGGCTCGAGATTAACATAAATTTTCGCAAATATATTCGTGGAATATTTGGAGAATGAAATAAATTGTCTACTAAATGCTGTTAATCATGTGCAGTGTTTTATATTTAGTCATTTTAAATTGAATATGCAATAAGTAATGAGTTTTTTGTTTTGGTTTTGTTAATAAATTCGGAAGCACGTTTTTAAATGATTAAATTTTTTCGGAAACTTTTGATTGGTGAAAAAGTTTTTCATCACTATTCGTTCTTAAGGGAAGGTATCTTATATTAGTAGATTTTCAATACACTTTTAAACTTTCATGGTTGATATCCATACGTCTGATTTTTTTTTCGGTTGTATACTATATAGACACGTTCGTGATTTGGCAGCATGTTAACGAAAAGATGAATGAAATTTTGATGAATTTGGTTTGACAGTAATATAAAGTTTACAATGGAACAAGAAAATATTGGTGAACTAGGGTTTTCAGGCGTGTTAGTGAAGCGGACTACATGCGGAAAATTATCTACTGCGTTTCGAAAACATACATCAATAAGTATGTGCACAAGCTGTCGCACACCACTGTCCGAGTTAAAAAGTAGGGGTGTATAAGACTTTGTTACACAGAGCCAAAACTATTTCATACAGTACTACCTTAAGGAAAGTAATGGAGACTACAAAAGATGCTATCTTTGACAAGAAGGAATGCAATTCACTGTTAAAAAAATTGAGAAATCTAGTAACAAAAAACAGTTTGCTGCCAATGTATTACCTTATATAAAAGGCATCACAGACAGAATAGGCAGAATTTTTGTAAAAAAATAAAATAATATTTAAAAACCCCGAAAAGGACATGTGACTGAGGTATATAAAATTTCTTGCTCGATCAGACTGGTAGAAGCATTAATATAATATTAAAATAACACAAAAAGCAGATTGTAATCATAAGAGAAAATACTCGTTTGTAGTGGCTTCGCATCAATGTCCAGGGAATCATGAAATACAATTTGACGATTTTGAAATTTTATCAAAAATGAATAAATATAGCTCTAGAATTGTTCGTGAAGCAATTGAAATTTTTAAACATGCAAATTTTAACAAAGAGGATGGATACTTAATTCAACATGGCTGCCGATCATTGCTCCAATGAGAAAAAAACAAGTTATAATAAAAATTACTGTTACTCGAGTACTCCATTCCTACACATGATGATACATTGATAAACAGATGTGCACACAGCAGGACGTACGTTTATCCAAAAATCTGGACAGCATTAAGTCAAGATTGCGCTCTTTTAGGCATAATCCTATAATATACCTGCACTTCCATAATGGATCTCAGTTTGATAATGAAAACTGTAAGTCATTTCGAAACTTTACGTAAAAAAAAATACATAGTTTACACCGAAAAAATCATAGACGTATCGATATCAACCATGAAAATTTAAAAGTATATTTAAAGTCTATTAATATAAGATACTTTCCCTCTTCCTCCGTGATTTTTGAAATACAAATCATATTTGCATAAAAATGACTAGTGATGAAAAAAATTTCCACCGGACGTCAAGTTTTAAAAATAATTTAATTATTTAAAAACGTGTTTCCGAATTTTTAACAATACCAAAACAAAAAACTCATTATTTATTTTATATTCAATTTAAAATGACTAAATATAAATCACTGCACATGATTAAAATGCGAATTTTTTAAAAAACAAATTACGCTTCTTCAAAATTTTGATGCTTAGAATAAACAAACGTTATTGTTAACACTTATATACTATGATTGGTATCAAATGTTACCGATTGGAGCGCTTTAGTTTGGACGAAGTGAATTTTTTTTATGTTTAAAATTAATTACAAACAAAATTTTATAATCAATCAGATTTAAAATTATTATAATTAATTATAAACATTTTACAACAATTTAAACATAATTTTTTTAGCATATATTAAGTTAATACGACTAGTATATATTAAGTTAATAAGATTACATTTTGATCTTGCACAAAGCGCCGAGGATATTAAGTTAGATTTTTAAATAATTCAAACAATTTTTTAGCTATCATTTAAATATATCACGTTTTTGTTACTCCAAAATAACAATTACCTGCTAATTTAAGTCAATGGTATATGTGAAATGCGGCTTAGTTACGTTATCGGTTAATCGGTTATATTCGTTGTGGGATTAGTGTATTGATTTTTTTTTTGCGCGTGATTCGGATGTTTTTTTTTTCATTTGTATTAATTACTTAAAGTGATTAGTTTATTATTTTATAATATTATATAATGAATAGAAAATGCTTTCGATTTTGTGTCTTTGTACAGAGACTGTACAGAGACAGAGACATTCTTTAAATCGGTTGAGGGATTGGAAGTTTATTGTCAAAGCCGGGTATTATAAATGCCTGAAATGCTTCCAATCCCTTGAATTATGTAACCATAAAATGGTGAAATTATTCAAACTTGCCGGCAGAGTATACAATCATCTTAAACCATTTGCCTCGTCATTCAACAGTGGATATGGAATCGTATGATGACAATTCGGATGAATTATGTGAATTCTCGTAAGTACGTTATTTTATATTTTATTATTATGATTTAATTTAATTGTCTGTTTTCGTTTAGTTATATTTATTTTATCGTCAAGAATACAAATCGTGTATAGTTGCAATTAGTGATGAAAATTTCCCCGCCAAAATTTTAAATACATAAACTGTCTATTTTTGGCGTTAACACGAACATCGCTGTTTTTACACATTAAATTGTGTCGCATACGTTTCAAAAAAACATTCATTTCCGGTGAAAAATTTTTCGTCACTAGTCGTTTTTATGCAAATGTGTGATTCGCGTTACAAAAATTTTGGGAACTTGTGTATATACTCAATTATTCCTGTATTTTATAACGTGAATATTGTTTTACAAAATCGATAATTTATTTTAATAAAAATATGAAGTAAGATTTACCGTTTTCAGAATCAGATTAATTTTCAATCGGTTCTAGCAAAATCTACTAATATAGATATTTTCTGCGTTTCACATGCTTAAATTACTTAAATTAAATTATAATTATTTATTGTTAAACTCTTATTATTAAATCCGAAGTCAATTTTGATAAACGCAGTAAAAAACGCGCAAAAATTATTTCAGTCGAAATGTAATTATTTCATTTAAATCGAACCAAAATAACGGAATGCAACTAAATTCAATCGGATTTACATCATTCGATTTAAAAATAGTCGGGTTTTTATTCCGAAGCACATCGCACAAGTATATCATGTACAAATTAAATAAAACATTAAATTTCTTATATGGACAAAATAACATCTTTACAGAATTTACGAATGTGTTGTATTGCATTTACAAATTAAAATTGAAATGGATCATTTAAAGTATTCCTAAATAGAACTTAAATATCACGATGTGACATTGTAACCACTTAAAATCTACCTAGATAAGAAACTAATAAATAGAATTAGTGTAATTTTCGCTACATTTTACGAATATGCTACGTTGTTCGTCCTACCTACTAATGATAGTAGATTACCTTTTTTCATATAACCAAAATTATTACTTCTGTCCATTTTAGTTTTTTGTTTAATATTATTCACCTAATTTTGTAACAACCCCATACTTCGTATAAATCAAGTTGATAGTGTTTCAATGTAAGCAGTATTGTACGTGTTCTACAAGGTCATCGGTTTTCATAACATTACTATTTTAAAAGTGAATATGTTGATAAATTAATAATTCGAAATATGATTAAAATCCTCGAAACACCAATAATACTAGAAAACAACAATTTGCAAGATATGACACGCTATGGATAATGTGTGTCGAAATACGTCATACTCGATTGTGTCACTTGTCTCAATATTCATCAAGTTATTAATTTCTACATGCTTTATTACAGTCTCTGATGTCACGTTGTATTATCTTACTGACTTATATATAATAACGCTACTTAAAGAATAACCTGATTTCTAGTATTCGGTTATTCTGAATCGGTCATATAACCTTCCAACATAAAGTTTTTTAATTATCCAGCGTAGAACAGATGATAAAGTTGACATTGATATCATCAGGGAATCAGTCTTTTATCTAAAAACTTTTGCTTATTAAGTTTCTTTTAAAAAACACGCACTCAAACAAACATTTGCAGAAAATGTCAGTCTTAAAAAAAAAAAAACGAACTAAAAACTTCATTGGAAATCATTAAAAATGAATCCTTTCAACGCTGTCTGCAAAAACGTTTACATGTGAAAGCGACAAATTACAACCTCTAGAAAGTTATCAATAGCCGAAATAAATCCAAAAAATCACTTCTTCCAATTCGCAAACCCGATGGTACATGAGCAAGAACTGACAAAGGAAAAGGCATAGTCTTAGCTAAATATTTCTCTGATATTTTTAAATCAAATTTACGAACTAATGACACAACTGTAATACACGAATTCGTAAACGCCCCTTTGCAGTTAAGTCCGTTAGTGAAATCAAATATATAATTAACAAATTTAGCAATTAAATTAATTTAATTACCAATAAATTGTTATCAGAATTACCAAAAAAAATATTACTTCCTACAAACATAAGTCAGCAATATTTTCCTTTATCCTGGAAATTAGCGTAAAATATGAATTGCACCAAGTCAAGTGATGTACCGGATGTAGTTATATCTTGTAGGCCCATCCTTGCTATCAAATATATAATTAACAAATTTAATAATTAAATTAATTTAATTACCAATAAATTGTTATTGGAATTACCAAATAAAAAATATTACTTCTTGTGAATATTTTAACGCTGTATTTCATCAGCAATATTTTCCTTTATCCTGGAAATTAGCGTAAATATGAATTGCACCAAGTCAAATGATGTATTGGATGTAATTACATCTTGTAGGCCCATCCTTGCTTCTGATCCTCACAAAACTTAATGCAAATATTGAAGCGGTTGAATCTTATTTTAGAATCGAAACTGTACACCAGTTTGGATTCAGAAAAAGACATTCGAGCATTGAACACGTACACCGAATTGTTCATACTATTCAAGAGTCTTGAAACTAAGCAAGTATAACACAGGTATTTTCTTAGATGTCAAACATTATTATGATAAAGGTGGCACCATGGTCCACTAAATGAACTGAAAAAGATAGTACTGCATTCTTACTATCTCCTTGTAATATATGTCTTACCTATAAATTGATTTATTAAAGTTTTAAAATAATTTCATTTTAAAACGTTTAGGAAAGCATTATTGAACGGTGTGTGTGTGTGTGTGAATATGTTGAAAATCGAACAGACAATGTGTAAAACGTTGTCGTAGTTGCGATTGTATTGTTTAGAATAGTGCTAAATAGGGTACCTGAAAAATTGTGTGAATACAATTAAGCGCAAAGGCAATTCTAAATAAAGAGAGAATATATATATATATATATATATATATATATATATATATATATATATATATATATATATATATATATATATATATATATATATATAATAAAAATAAAAAGCCAGATATAATTATTAAGTTAACATGGATACTTTTTTTTTTACTATATACTCTTTAGATTGCGAAATACCACTCGTCTATTTTATTTATGCGAATATTTGTATTTATTCTTACGGTCAGTTTACAGCGCTGATACACGATGGACAACTGGTATCCTATAGACTAATTTATTTACCACCTATAAACTTTCAGTACAGAGTTATATTAGTTTAGTACTGCAGCTTTCTTTAAATGCTTTGCTATAACTAAATATTTCAAAGCATTTTTGACAATTTTTTGAAGTTAAATATTGTCAAAATGATGCGATGTATTTTCAAATGATAACTGATATAATCTAACACACTTTTTTTCTACATTGAAAATCCGGTGTTGAATATATTTTAAAAATCACCTCCTATAATATCAGCTTTTTGCGTTTCGACTTAATTATATTTTTACCACTGATAATCGATTATTCAATAATACCGTGTTATTAAGAATCCTTTATTTTCTAAATAAAATCCGGAATAATCACGGAGTTTTTCGTAAAAAATATTTCTTTAAGGTGAATTTCGCAATTATATGACTAAAAATTCACTAAAAGACCGATGAATTTTAATATTTTATATAAAAAAATTATATATATACATATGAATAATTACAAAGTAAATCCTTGTAATAAGATTGTGTGGTTTTCCGTTTTAAATTTGTGGTAGCGTTATCTTATAGAATAAACTGTAAGTTGTAGTTAACTATATAGACGTCAGATAGCGCATCAGTTTTTTCTATTTAAAAACAGCAACGTATGAATAAAATGTTCGTACTTTATTTTTTTTTTTGTCATTTTGAACACTATTCTCACATTTTAAAAAATATTAACCAAAAAAAAAAAAGAACGTTATATTTGGAGCCTTAAAATTATGAAGTTTTCTATGACGCTTAATATCGCTGAAATGTAAACATTAGTTTTAAAATATTAAAATAGGATTTATTATTAAATTTATTCATTTTATTTTATTTATTTGTTTAAAGTAAGCCCTTGTTTATATTCTATGCAGTGCATTTGTTTTAGACATCTCCCGATATATTGCTGTAAACAAAAATCATTATTATTCGGGTTTTGTAACATTTATGACCACTCACAGAATTGGACGGGTATACGAATTCGAATAGGCTGTACCTGAAATTCTTCCAATCTAGGTATAACTGAAGGCAGCAGGGGCATTTTATTATTTGAAAACCGCCAGTTGGAATAAATGTGATAGAGTAAATTGTATAGCTGAAAACGATCTATGTTCATTCCACTAATCAAGAGTTTTAGTGCTAAATAACTCAGTCTAAACTGTAAGGGTGGAATCTTACACTCTGCCATTAATGCCGGTATCGAAGTGCTTCTAACAGCATCAATACAGAGTCTAACATACTCGTTTTATACCCGATGATTCAGATGCCGATCCATAAAACATACAACCATACTCCACTTTAGATCGAATTAACAATCTATAATGAGTTAAGAGTATGAAAGGATATCCTGGTTAAAGTTGTCCGTAATTTTGTCACACACTTTAGCCAGCTATACCGTTGTACTTAGTTTTGATCGAAAACTAAATTGTTAGTCGGACCTCTCGATATAAGTTCTTAGTCTGACTAGGAGTATTTTTTCAAAAAGATACAATTAACATATCAACACCATTAAAAACTCAGGAACAGATTGAACATGCTCTACACAAATTTACGGAACAAATGCAAGTAGCGGTACGGAGCTCAACTCCATTACAAACACCTGCACCTGATATGTATTACCCAAAGTACATACGTGATCTAATTGCCGAGAAAAGGAAGTTACGAAGACAGTGGCAAACTGTCAGATCTCCTATCATTAAAACACAATTAAATGCAGCAACCAAAAAAGTACACAATATGCTGAATGAACTAAAAAACAATAAATTTACATAGTATGTGGAAAACTTATCCCCCACACAAAGTACAGGCTACAATTTGTGGAAAGCTGTCAAAAGTATAAAAAGACCGGTGACGCACAATCCGCCAATATTACAAAACAATGGATCCTGGGCTAGAAGTGGCAAGGAGAAAGTACGTGCATTTGCGACCTACTTACAGGATATATTTCAACCCAATGCAGCGACTGCAACTAAAAACTTACAAGACGAAAACAAAAGCTCTAATCTGAATCAATACGGAATAAAAGTGATTTCTCCGGCAAAAGTCGCAAAACATATAAAACTTTTAAATGTCAAAAAATCTCCTGGCTTCGACTTGATCACTCCAAGAATGTTAAAGGAGCTACCTAGGAAGGCAATAATGCTAATTACCCACATATTCAACGCTATATTACGAACATCATATTTCCCTAAACAATGGGAATTTTCCCAGATCCTAATGGTCTTAAAACCAGGCAAAGATGGAAGTAAGTTAGGATCCTACAGACCTATCTCCTTATTATCGTCTCTAGCTAAGCTACTCGAAAAATTAATTTATATAAGGATTGATAAAATAATTCACGAGCAATCTATCATTCCCCAACATCAATTTGGATTCCGACCTAGGCACTCCACTGTATACCAGCTGCATAGAGTAGTAAATCTTATACAAGATGAGATAGAACACAAGAAATATAACGAAGCTGTTTTCATCGACATAACAAAGGCCTTTGATAAAATCTGGCAAAAAGGCCTGCTATACAAGCTAAAATCCTCTCTGCCGGAGAGACTTTATCAGCTAATGTGCTCATACCTTAGCAACAGGCAGTTCCAGGTCAAATATGAGGACAACCTATCAGACGTATATCCAATTCTAGCTGGAGTCCCACAGGGCAGTGTCCTGGGTCCTCTGCTGTACAACCTTTATACAGCAGATTTCCCGACGGTTGAACCTGTTCAGGTGGCAACATTCGCAGATGATACTGCGATTATCGTATCAGATAAAAATGCAGACATTGCCATCATAAAGTTACAGAATAGTGTTGATCAGATTTATCAGTGGGCTCAACAATGGAAACTGAACATTAATTCAGATAAGTCATCACACATTACATTCACCAACAGAAAACCGCACAATAAACGGGTGCTAATCGACAACAGAGTGATTCAAAGGACCAATGAAGTGAAATATCTAGGAGTCTACCTAGATCAACGGCTGACATGGAGGTCGCACTTACAAAAGAAAAGGACCGAACTCAATATCCGGATGAAACAACTTTACTGGTTATTAGGATTTCAGTCGAAGCTGTCGCTCCAGAATCGCCTATTAGTATATAAAACGGTACTACGTCCAGTATGGTCTTATGCAGCACAACTCTGGGGTTGCGCAAAGAAGTCAAATAAACAGATTATTCAGCGCTTCCAGAACAAGGTATGCCGTGGTATACATGTCTAATGAAGTTATACATCGGGATTTGAAAATCGATTTGGTAGATGAAGTTGACATCTGACGCAGATACAAAATCACCCAAAATAAGCTGGTAGTCGAACTTTTACACTCGGAACCGTCATCGAGACTGAAGCAAACTAAAATGAAAAATTTGATCATATAATCGTTTTGAGGGGATGTATCATTGGATACTCCTCTCCTACACGTGATTATATGTGTATATATGTGTAAATGTATATATGATGATATCATTTATTAGATAGCCTCACTCATTGGCTAGTTATAAATAGCAAATATATGAAAAAAAAAATTAGCATTATACCAACCAGTCCTGACCTATGGCATATTACATTGGTGTGGTATAGCGAAATGTCATATTGGACCTAACCAGAGATTACAGAAATCTGTGCTAAAGCAAGTAAGTCTTAGTGAAACTACCGATAATAAAATAAAATATTTTACAAACGAAGGCGAAGAAAGTTCTAGAAGGAATTTCTTCTGTCTAAAATCTAAAACTTATCCAGAGGAAAACGTTACTAGAAACTTGTTAGTAGGAGTCGACTTGATCAATATTTTTAGGAAATTGAATGGTCACTGTACATAGGAGTATAACTGCTGTGTATGTAATATGTATATTTTAGTCGGAGTCTTTATTTAGTTTATTAAGATAGCTTACATATATGCGTGTGTAAGGCAGTAATTTAAGGTTTTAATTTGTACATGTGCTTATTCATAGTAAAATGTAATTATTTGTAGTTTTTAAGAGTCTATACATATAAATACGAAACGTTGTATTACTTATTGTGCGGGTGTTGATCGTGTCTCGACGGGTACTTGTAAATTAATTATTAGGTTATTTTGAATTCATAACTACAATTATACCTTTCCGGTCTTCAACCGTTTCATATGTACAACATGCGTATATGTATGTATTTGTGTATGCGTATGTGCATATGTATGTATGTATGTCTGTATGTGTATATTTGTGTATATTTATGTATATGTACACTTTTTTTTATTAGCCTGTTGTTCGCGCATTATTGCGCATTTACAGGCAGTTGTAATCATAGAAATAGTGAATATAATTATTGTAATACTATATATACAACAATAAATTTGATTTGATTTGACTATTACCATTAGCACTATTGTTCTTACTATTTTTATTAATATTAGCATTGAACTTATTGTTTCTATAACTACTATTATTTATATTATTGTTGTTACTATTTCTAGTGTTAGTTATAGGATATATAATTAAAATATTATTTGATGCTGTTTTAAAAACTCGTTTATAGACTGAACAGTTTTTTTAGTTTGCTGTGTGCTTATTTGCACGATTGGCTCATTTTATCTGATTATGTTCTGCGCATTCTTTAAGAGAATGCTGAACGCTACATTTTAAACATTTTACTTGGTGGAAGCAATTATAATGTCCTTAGGCCTGACATCGAAACCATTGGATAACTTCATTACGAAGTTTATATTTTTCCCAGGATATTAAACAATAACACAGTTGTTTTATATTTATTATGTCCCCAATATCTGTGTTAGCTGGGAATATAACAGTATAAATAGGTAGTTTATCTGGTTTTCAAAATTTTTCTTTGTAAACGGTTTAATATCATCAATCTTAATTTTAGATTCGATTTCTTTTCTAATTTCATTTAATGTTACGTTAATCGGTACTCCTTTTAGTACCATTTTTATTGGTTTCCTATGTTTTGGGGTATGTGTATAATGCTCTACTCCCATTTTAGCAAAGTTATTCATTATAATCTTCGATACTACTGGTATTATATGAATTTCTATTTGTCTTAATTTTTACGTTAAATTTCAAATTTTTATTTACTTTGCTAACAAAGATATTGTGGTTTTTATTCAATGTGCCACGAAGTATTATGGGGATAATAATTTTACGATTTACGTTATTATTATTAAATATAAAGTTAATGTTATGATTCCCGGTGGAATCAACAGCTTTGATATCTTCTATCAACTGTGGTACTTCTTCATTAACTGAATTGTGTGTCCGGAGTAGTCGCGCATATTGATTTTTAGTTTCAATGATTTTTATCGTTTTCTCTTTTTTTTGTTTTTAGGAGAACTACCTCCTTTGTTTTTTCTTCTTCTTCCCATCCATTCTTATTAGAATCATCTTTAGATTCCCTGACAGACTCGAAAGCTGTCGTTAGACTTCAACAAACCGCAGTATTATAAAATGTCGATGATGAAGTAGAGGGATCTCTACCGCCACCATCTCTTTTGTAATTGAAAGACAAAAGGCTCTTCACGCTGCCTTGTCTGTCCACAATCACGTGGAGCGATATTATTACAACTAATATGATATGATATAAACGCGTAAAACACAAGGTAGCAAGTTATCCGACATCCGATTTTAATCTGTTTTGTTTAACATTTACATTTTCACCACTTACAGTGCTACTATCCATATATGCGACTTAACAATACGTTTTCGCAATCTTGTAGACAGCGTGTTGAACGTTATTTTCTTCTAAAAGCCTCTTTAGCCATTGCAATTCTTCGCGCCTAAGTATTTGAAGAAATTGGATTGTTCTAGATATTTTCCATTGAATGCTCATTTTTTTCTGCCGTCTTGCTGATGCACATTATCTTTGTTTTTTAAATGTTTATTTCCATTCCATTTTCTGCTATGCTTACATACATATATATATATATATGTGTGTGTGTTTGTGATATTAAAATGTGATTAGAGGTATTAAGTTACATGGTTGGTTACAGTCGGAAGAAATATTGTAACGGCGGCGTGTGTGTGGTGTTGAAAAATAGAAGACACAAAAAAAATCCCGTTAGTGTAATTTAATTTATCGCAGATTAAACACGAGTTCGCCGATATATACATATATATAATATATGCACACAAAAACGTTTGGCAAAGAAGGATTTCTTTAAAAAAATAATAATAAGCCTTATGTTCCGTACCCTATTACAGTCATAATCGAAAGAAGTATATTTTAGCTCGAAATATTCGATAAAATCAGCTGTACTCCACAACGGGATACTGGACCCGTTATTGTATATTTAATTTATACGGCGGACATTTCTATTTAGAAAAATATTGGAATAGCGACGTTTGCTGACAATACAGAGTGATCGTCTGTCCATACATATAATATTTGTATGCCTGTTAATGCTCGCACGCGGTAATGAAGTAAATAACGGCGTAAACGCGGAAATTAAGAAATCAATATTCAAGACGACAAAAGAGCTTTATCAATAATTGATAGTGCAATTCCTAAAAAAATATTGTATAAAATGATATGTGGATAAATGGTGGAAGAAGTGTGGTAATCGAGTGTAGATCGGAGATCATAACTGAAAACAGTGTTACAACAATGTTTTTAAACAGGTTTGAATATATGGCTCCTTATGTTTTTCTCTCATTAATATAGAAGGGTATAACAGGAAGGGAATAGCATTCACCGGGAAGAACTCCGTAACTATGACCTTAGATAAAGCCCAGGAGTTTTCTACGACTTAACGTCTTACATCGCCGGTCGTATCCAGGTTGTGCTGTAAAAAAGCGATAGTTATTTCACGAGTCCAAATAATAATCTGAACTATCGTTGATGCTCCATGATACATAACTTACACCTCAAAAGGATCTTAAAACAAAATCCGTTAAGTAGAAAATTGAAATTTTCGCTGAAAAATACTAATTAGAAGAACGTTCAGATCAAATGACAATTTCTCTATTGTATAACATGTTTGATTATTGTCGATACGAGAAAACAAAACCTCCGGATTCAATATAAATGAAACATATATATATATATATCATCATTATCATCGCTGTCCACTGCTCTATGAATGGACGTGATGATACCATTTACGAAATTTGCATCGAACATTCTCTATTATTGTTATATTCTGTTGGCGCCTTAACTTTATCAATCTAACATGTTCACCATCTTCCTTGTAGCCGTTTGCCATCTACCATACTTTGTATTATTTTAATATGTACATATATATATATATACACATATATATACATATATATATATATGTATATATATATATATATATATATATATATATATATATATATTAATAGGAGGGAATGTTCACGTCATACTACATACAAATAATTATAAAACTTACTAAATAATAACGAGTTAGCGAATTAAAACGTGAAAAGTAAATTATATAAATATAAAAGAAAAAATATTAAATTTGTAGAAAATGATAGTTAAATTACGATACGTTTTTTAAATACGAAAAATGTTATTACGAATAATTAATAATGTCATACATCGAATGGCACGAGTGAGACTGAATTCTTATCTGTCGTTAACTAGAAACTGATATTTTACTACGAGTAACGCGATAAAAATTATTTTTCAATTCGTAAAGGAAGGGATTACTCGAATTTTGAACATTTAAAAATATCAATTTCTATTCCTACTATCTATATGGGTCCTCACGTGTCTTAACGGTAAGTTTTGAACATTTTGCTGGCACAATCTGTGCTCGAATCCCAAATCGACCAGAATTTTTCACCCTAAAAACGCCTATAGCCAACTCAACTATCCGTCCAATCGGTCGAACTGACTTGCGTTTAAGATGCGCGTCGTTTAGCTGGTCCACTGCTATCAATCTTCAGATCGATGAGTTCGTTAGGCGATGTCTTTTAAACAATTTTCGAGTTGATGGGGCTTTACTATTATAATATCGTAGCTACGTGTAGGGGGAAAAAAAGTGGAATTCCGTTAAAAACTGATTTTCGCGTATGGTCTTGACGCGATCCAATTTCATAACATGTTTTGTTCTTTCGAAGAATTCTTAGAAAAAATATTTCTCGTCTATGAAGAACATTATAGCTGGATATGTCTTACGGCGAATTGCACTGGCATTGTAATTTATCGATAATCTCCGTAATGGTAGCGTTGATTCTTTATAAGAGAAATAAAAGAAATATCCAAGCAGCCGTCTTGATAAATTCTGGATCGCAATTATCGCATTACCGGTAGATGGATACGAACCGGTGGCAGTTTGCCATGCGTACGACCTGCGAGATACACGCGCGCAACATGAGGTAATTGCATGAAATTCAGTTTGGTCTTTTCTATTTCTCGTCTGTCTGTTTATGTTCTGAGATTCGATGCGATGATTACAGAAGCCTTCAAATCATTTTTTTTTTACTTACTGTGTAGGCTTCGTCGTCTACACTAGAATATCATGCATTATTAACTTCGGATCGCATCCGTTTAATTATAGTTATTTAAAAACCCAGTTGCGCTCTATCGTTTTACATGCGTGTGTATGTGGTATTGTTTATACGTACGCAGTACTGACATGTATGCGTTGATGATTACTGACAACTCCGTTATTCTGCCTGATTTAATATTTCGTTTTCTCTACCTGTTAACCCTCTTTCTCTATGGCATATATATATATATATATATATATATATGTATGTATGTATGTGTGTGTGTGTGTGTGTAATATTAAGATTATATGTACAAACTTTTCCCCTGATTCCTTCTACACTATAATTTTCCTTGCTTCCATATTGTAATGCTCATACATGCCGCTGCATCTGTTACGCTTACATTTATATTCGATATAGTATTTTAGAATTTCAACTCCGTTTTCTAAACAATGGTTAAATATACAATCAGTCTGGAGTGAGAAACAAATAAACTCTAACACTTCTATAAATATTCAAATTTTATAATCAGCTTAGCGTTGATTTTTTCAATATATAATCATTGTAGATAAAGGATTTGCAACTTTGAGAATTAAAAAATCACTTATTTATAAAATTTTTATTATATAAATAAATAAATAAATAAATATATATATATAAGTATAAAACAAAATTAGTTCTATATAAAGGACTAATTCAGTCGTTATATTCGTATTGCTCCAGTGTATACTATCACAATTTAAGTAAAAAATTAATTTGTAATATTAATTCAAACTGCAGAAAATTTCTCATAGATGTAACATCATCGTATATAACTACGTCTAATATTTCCTTACTAGTTCTTGCACGTGTATTGCCAATGGATTTATACATTAAGAAAAGATCACTCATTTTTAAAAGTAAAACTCAACACGGAAATTTAAATAACAATAACCTTAAAGTAATTAATGATCAAATTTTTGCAGAATTTAAATCCAGATATGATCAAGTACCTAATGATAAATTAATTAAAAGTTTTTTTCCAAATATTACAACTCGCTTTAAAGATAAAAATTTTAATGTAAATTACTATATGAGCCAAATTCTTACAGGACATGGTTCTATTGGTTATTACTTGCATAAATTAAAGATAATTAAAAGCAACATATGCGGTAACTGTAATAATAACGTAACAGAAACTGTTTATCATATAATATATACTTGCCCAAAATATAATGAATTAAGACTACAATACAATATAGACTGCTCATTGCAGTTTAACGAAATTGTTCTATTGGAACAATTTCCAACATTTGTATACAATGTGTTTAAGATGAAGCATATTTATAAATAACCACTACCGGTAACCATAAGCTGTATAGCAGGTTACTAAAAGTTCACAATTTTATCATGTATTCATGTAATTATAGATAAAAAAAAAAAAAAAAAAAAAAATATATATATATATAATATCCCGCAAGAACAATAAGGTTACACGAAGGGTAGAGGTACGAGACAACAAATTCTCAACGCGCCACAAATCATTGAAAAAGCTAGAGAGTGCAATAAAGAAATTATTATATGGTTCGTAGGCTATCATAAAGCTTTTGATTGTGTCTAGTGGAGCAAATTAGGGTTAATTCTTACCGAAATGGCAGCTCCAAATAATTTAATTAAGAGACTGTATGGTGATAATACAGCGAGAGTTAAAACGAAAAAGGCGGTATACTCAGATTATTTTAAGGTGGGGGATACGAGTTAGACAGGCTCACCATTATTTTTCAATATGTATACGGAATATATTATTTAACAAATATAAGTTTGTAATGATGGAAAATATAGAATATAGTTGAAAATATTGCGAAGATTGGAACAAACTAGCAAAGATAACCGGTTGTTAATTAATCGAAAAAAGACCAAAATAATAATTATTATCATTAAGCGTATGTCTTCGAGCTATCTGTCAAAATTCTATGTCCAAGTTTTTTATCCAATGTCTCTGACTTCCTTCCATCCGCCAGCTAATGCTCGCGTTGGACACTTATTCATGATATGATCCATTGTTTGGGAAGCTGCTCCGCAATCGCAGCTGCTACTGTCTTTAAGTCCCCACTTCTTTATCATGTAGTTATTTCTACCATGCTGGGTCCTAAAACGGTTAAATTTAACCCATTGTTTCCTTAGTAAATCGAATCCTGCGGTCTTTTGTTTGGATCGGGGATCAATTTATGATGATCTATATCTTTTCCGGTCCACAGTTGTGACCACTTATCTTTAGGCTGGTTTCCTCGATTTAAGTCGTTTGGGTGCGCTTATATCTTGATTTATAGGCATATCAGCTACTGTTAGATACTTTGACCATTCCGTTTTTGTGGCTTCTTCTCTTCTTACATGTGGTGGAATAATATTATACAATATTGGAAGTCATTTTGTAGGGGTAAAGATCGTCATGAAGGGACATTGGATAGAAAAAGAGGTCGTGGCTGTGTGCCTTTATGATGATCGGATGGATTAACGAAATTTATGGAGAAGAGCTTCAGTGAATGTATACACGCAGCTTATAATAGAGACAAATGGCGCGAACTAATTCATAAAGACTGCACTTCTGTGTCGTGATGTCCTTGCTAAGAACTGTACGATTCAAAGAAGAATATATATATATATATATATATGGAATAGTAATTTTTAAAATAAAAAATGAAACAATAACGGTAATAGCTAGTAATAAAATTTTTTGGCAGTTACGTCATTTCCAAGTTAAAATAAAAATAAATGAATAAATATGTACTAAAAATAAGAAATGTGATGTATGAAAAATTTACTTTAAAAAAAACTACGAACTAAATGCGCCAGTTGTTTTTAAATTAAGTATATATTTTGTATATATATATCAATTTGTTATTTTATAATTAAATATTATTGTTTATTTTAATATATTTTTATTTTAACTAGGGGCCACCCACTAAGTAACATATAGCTTATCTAACGGACTACGCAAGTGGGAAGTCTGTATACTTCAAAAAAAATATTTTACAATATACGCCGTAACAACATATGCCTGATAATATATATATATATATATATATATATATATATATATATATATATATATTTATATATATATATATATATATATATATATGTGTGTCGATAATAAATTTTATAAATTTGTATGTACTTTCCTACCCAATGAACCATTTTCTTAAAGATTTTCCATAGGATAAAACTACCATCTTAAAAATGACGTTATATAAGTTATGCTGTATACACGAGAATACCATTGTTAGACGCGTATTTTAATGCCACATAACTTTCGTTTGAACAATTCTTCCGAATTTCGAATCGTTCGCGAATTATTGCGAAAAATGTGAAATTTTAAAAAAATTGACAGTGTGTCCCCTTTGGAAATTTTCAGGTTCGGTTTGAAATTTTTTTTCGCGGTTTTTTCGTTTCCTACGATAGATTTTATATAGTTACACCTATATCAGAAGACCGGACCGTTTAAAAGTTCATACAGGCCCGGCAACTCTCGATAAAAAATTTATATATATATATAAATCGCATTGCCTATGCTAAAAGCATTGTAGAAAGGGTTGACCAAAAAAGGCTTCCAGAATTTTTAAAAATCGAAAACGGAATATTAATTTCGCGATTTCTCGCTACCTGTTAATTTTGATGAAATGTACGTTATTATATTAATGATAGACCTCGACGTATGCTTTCGTCGAACGTTAACCCGAACCCTCTATCTATCATAGGGGCCCTAAAAACGGCCCAAAACCCCTAAACCCTTAAATACCCTTTTTCTGGATGAGTATTTGCTATAAAAATACGAGAGTACCATTGTTAGACGCGTATTTTAATGCCGCATAACTTTCGTTTGAATAATTCTTCCGAATTTCGAATCGTTCGCGAATTATTGCGAAAAATGTGAAATTTTAAAAAAATTGACAGTGTGTCCCCTTTGGAAATTTTCGGGTTCGTTTTGAAATTTTTTTTCGCGGTTTTTTCGCTTCATACGATAGATTTTATATAGTTACACCTATATCAGAAGACCGGACCGTTTAAAAGTTCATACAGGCCCGGCAACTCTCGATAAAAAATTTATATATATATATATATAAATCGCATCCATGCTAAAAGCATTGTAGAAAGGGTTGACGAAAAAAAGGTTTCCAGAATTTTTAAAAATCGAAAACGGAATTTTAATTTCGCGATTTCTCGCTACCTGTTAATTTTGATAAAATGTACGTTATTATATTAATGATAGACCTCGACGTCTACTTTCGTCTAACGTTAACCCGAACCCTCTATCTATCATAGGGGCCCTAAAAACCGCCCAAAACCCCTAAACCCTTAAACACCCTTTTTCTGGATGAGTATTTGCTATAAAAGTAAGAGAATACCGTTGTTAGATGCGTATTTTAATGCCACATAACTTTCGTTTGAACAATTCTTCCGAATTTCGAATCGTTCGCGAATTATTGCGAAAAATGTGAAATTTGAAAAAAATTGAGTGTGTCTCCCCTTTTGAAATTTTCGGGTTCGGTTTGAAATTTTTTTTCACATTTTTTTCGCTTCATACGATAGATTTTATACAGTTACACCTATATCAGAAGACCGGACCGTTTAAAAGTTCATACAGGCCCGGCAACTCTCGATAAAAAATTTATATATATATATATATAAATCGCATCCATGCTAAAAGCATTGTAGAAAGGGTTGACGAAAAAAAGGTTTCCAGAATTTTTAAAAATCGAAAACGGAATTTTAATTTCGCGATTTCTCGCTACCTGTTAATTTTGATAAAATGTACGTTATTATATTAATGATAGACCTCGACGTCTACTTTCGTCTAACGTTAACCCGAACCCTCTATCTATCATAGGGGCCCTAAAAACCGCCCAAAACCCCTAAACCCTTAAACACCCTTTTTCTGGATGAGTATTTGCTATAAAAGTAAGAGAATACCGTTGTTAGATGCGTATTTTAATGCCACATAACTTTCGTTTGAACAATTCTTCCGAATTTCGAATCGTTCGCGAATTATTGCGAAAAATGTGAAATTTGAAAAAAATTGAGTGTGTCTCCCCTTTTGAAATTTTCGGGTTCGGTTTGAAATTTTTTTTCACATTTTTTTCGCTTCATACGATAGATTTTATACAGTTACACCTATATCAGAAGACCGGACCGTTTAAAAGTTCATACAGACCTGGCAACTCTCGATCAAAAATTTATATATATATATATATATATATATATATATATATATATATATATATATATATATATATAAATCGCATTGCCCATGCTAAAAGCATTGTAGAAAGGGTTGACCAAAAAAGGCTTCCAGAATTTTTAAAAATTGAAAACGGAATATTAATTTCGCGATTTCTCGCTACCTGTTAATTTTGATGAAATGTACGTTATTATATTAATGATAGACATCGACGTCTACTTTCGTCTAACGTTAACCCGAACCCTCTATCTATCATAGGGGCCCTAAAAACGGCCCAAAACCCCTAAACCCTTTAATACACTTTTTCTGGATGTGTATTTGCTATAAAAATACGAGAATACCATTGTTAGACGCGTATTTTAATGCCGCATAACTTTCGTTTGAACAATTCTTCCGAATTTCGAATCGTTCGCGAATTATTGTGAAAAATGTGAAATTTAAAAAAAATTTGTCCCCTTTGGAAATTTTCGGGTTCGGTTTGAAATTTTTTTTCGCGGTTTTTTCGCTTCATACGATAGATTTTATATAGTTACACCTATATCAGAAGACCGGACCGTTTGAAAGTTCATACAGCCTCTGTAATAGGAGCCCAAATTTGCCGATTTCCAAACTTCCCACCTCTATTACTCAGCCGGTATTAGACGGATTGAAAAATGGTCAAATACACTTTAGATAAGTCATAGTGTATAGTTTAATCTCTATAGGTAATATAGAAAGAAAAATCCAAATTTCACTTTCCCCACCTCCCTGCTTCCTCTGCTAAACGCCGAATTTCGACTAAAGAGTGGGGATTCGATGTGTATATTAATTTATAAATATTTTAAAAGTTAAATATAACGATTTTCATTACGATCGATTATTAGGCCGATGTTTGAGAGCATTTTGAAAAAACGCATTATTTTTGATGATTTCCACCATTTCCGAACCGTCTAAATAGTTTAACTATAGAAGGGAAAAAATGTCGGACCAATACCTATAGAAATATCGATACTTTTCCATTTTGACCTCCATTTCCTCGACCAATGGAACCATGGCCGACTATCGCTCTTACATTATATAGTGTATATCATATATACGTACGGATTAAAAGGACGAAAGTTTCGAAAAAAAAAATTTAAAAAAGTTCGAAACGGCCTAAAAGTGGTATTTCAAATTTTTCGAGGTCTTTGACCTCAACTTTCTCGGCGAGCTTTTGTGCGACTCGAAAGTTTTACATATCGATAGAAAGCTCTTGAAGATTACTTTTAAAAAGGTTATGTACTTTAACTTTATAACTTTAATAGAAACGGAGCTATAAGCGGTAGAAATATTGATGCTTTAGAAAAAAGCAAAATCTATCGAACGTTCAATTTTTCTACTATCGGTACGGTACGTCGGACGGTTTCGAGATAAAGTTCGTACAAAAGCTAATATATAGTACGGCGAAAAAGGTTATATCGGTCGACGCTGAAAAAGTAATTAGGAAACCGGCTTTAAAGCTAATTTAATAGATGTAAATAGGAATTAGGCAAATTGCAAAAGTCTTCAAGCTTCGATTTTTTCGCACCCTTTGATCGGCCCCGGAAGGTCTAAACGTCGTTAGAAAGGTTACGATCGGCGTTTTAAAGAAGGTTATGTACGATAACATTGTAGGATTAATACGAACGGGGCTATAAGTAGCGGAGGAACGAAGAATATAAAAAAATCTTACATCTACCGATCTTCTAACTTCCCTACAGCCGGTCCGATACATCGGACAGTGTAGGGGTAAAGTTCGGGCGAATGGCAATGGTCGTTAGTAAAAAAAAGCTAATAACGTCGATCGCGATAATGACGATAGGGAAACGGCTTTAAGGCATAGACGAGTTTAAGCATTTTACAGACATCGCGAGTTGAAAATTTTCGTTGACGCTACAGCCAATACCGTTCTATATAGACGATTGAGTGTTACGTCGTTTAAAAGGAAATAGTCCCACTTGATTTCCTCGAAGAAAGCGATTTTTCGTTAAATCGCATCTAAATCGGCGAAACGGACGTTGCAAATTTGCGAAAATTTTGCACATTTTTCCCCACCCCCTAAAATAGGTCTTCTTCCGGCCGAAGAAACTCCGCTACTATTCTATATAGAGAATCGGTATATAGAAGTAAAATTTTTCGCTATATGATAAGGTGGAAAAAAGTCGAATACCTTTAGACGGTCGGACGAATAATTAGACGGCTATTAAAAAAACTTGAAAAAAGGGATGATTTGCAAAAATTTCAACCCCTTTAAAAACCGACTTTATCCGAGACCCGGGTGATAGATAGAGGGATGATATTTATGACGGAAAATGTTCGTTAGGACATTTAGAAACTTTTGTCGGGACAGATTTTCGATTTAGGCCTCGGTTTTTTTTTTATATCGTCCTAAGTGAAAAAAGTCCGATTTTAGGCCGATTTTCAACCCTTAAATACTGCGCGGGGGTTGAACACAGGGGTACGTATATATAGGCGTTAAAATCTCCCTAAGCGACTTATCCAAACGCGCGATTCTGCGACCGGTGTCGTAACACTTTACTCGGAAAATCGCACCGGTTTCAACCCCAATTTATGGTATAAGGGATGATGGATTTTAAGGGTAGTTTTAGTCTAGATTTGTAGCGACAATTCGGACGAAGATTTTTCATTAAGAACTTTCTCGCATCCGACGTATATTCTAAAAGTTATTAAGCTTGTTAGAGAATAGTGCAAATTGTTGATAGTATATATAAACTTTAAAATGTGGTTGTCGAAAAGTTTTCTTATTAGTTATTTAACATTAGTGATTTTAATTTTATGGTTTTATTATTTGTTTATTACGTACTAAACCGTTTTGTCTTTATATATATATACGCAAGCGCGCTCACACACACACACAGATATATATATATATATATATATATATATATATATATATATATATAAAGCACACCCATATACCTTTATTCCTTTTTTCCCGTTGTCCACATTTAGTAATGACTGATACAATTCTTAGACGCGAAATTAAACAGTTGTTATTCGTTTACTTATTTCGAAATGCGAGAGAATTTCAAATGTACATTTTGAATACGAAAAGTAGTTTAACGTGTCAGATCTAATTATAGCGTTAGACGATTAACCATTTCATGCCCACAAATAGACTTCACAATGATAAACATTTTTTGATCGCTCCAGATGATCAAAAGCGTTCCAATTCAAAATAATTAATATTCGAACAACAGGGACAGTAAATTATGAAGAAATTATTTATAAAAAACAAATTTTAATCGACAAGGTTGTTGAACATACAGTTTGTGAGATATTCAAGCTGGAAAATAGTAGTGTATCCAAAAGTATACGCACACAGCGCATGGAAAAGTTAAGGCTTGCGTTTGATGTTATATATATGTATATACGAAACGTCAGAAAATTAAATCGCTAAAAATTACCAACTTTAAAACTCAAAACTTTTAAAACATTGATGTAACGGTCGAAAAGCTTGGCGTTTATTACATAATTGTTAACGATTTAATAAATATTTCTCCAAGCATACTTGCCGCTCGGCGGTGAAATTTAATTTATTTTCAATTTAAAATGTTTTTTTTTCGAATATATTTTATCGTGACCAATATTAAGGTATTCCCACAAAAAAATCACGTACCTTTGAATTCTTTTCGAAACCTTTTCGAATTCACGCCGAAAGAAAAAAACCCGCGGTGTTAACTGAAACTGGACAAGACGAATCTCTCGTATGTACTCTAAACGCGGAGCACGTGCTTTTTCGTTGTAACAGTCTTAACAAAATCGTCCGTCTTCTGTTGGCCACCCTATAGAAACATACGTAATAAAATAATCTATAAAATTGAATTTCTCGTGAACAACCGTGCGCAATACAATTTACATTGAAACTCTCATCAGCGTATACGTATAGGACGATAAATAAATAAGTTCCCGTTCGCGTCGTATACTTCGACACGCGCACGTACGAAGCTAATAATCCGAGCGTGCAAGTTGAAATTTCTCATTGGAAAATTTCCTGAACGATACGTGAGCATTTCCTAAAATTATTACTAACAAAAAAAAATCATTCGATCACGTTTACGTAAAGGAATGCAGTCTGTCCTCCTGTGGAGAAACGATTCCGCAACAGGACGAGATAAAATATTTGGATATTCATTCAGACCAAAAAATAATAATAATAATAAGTCTAAGCGTATTAATACAAAATGTAAACAATTAGACGTGAAATTGCGTGGCGGTTAAAATGGACGCTCGGCAAGTATTCAGGCTTAACCGTTAAAAATAAATTATTAATTTACGAAGCCATCCGTAAAACTTCTGTCGACGTATGATCTCGTATTGTAGACTGCGCTAAAGATAAATAAAATACGGAGGTTCTAAAATAAGACCACAAGACTAATTGTCTCCTCCACCTTGGTACGGTAACCGATGACACAGATTACCTATATCAGGGATGAATTAATAAATCGTAGGTATGTAGGCGGGCTGATAAGATAACACATTGAGCGATAAGTCTGTTAGATTGAGGAAGTAAGAAGACTTTAACGTAACAGAACTCTCGACATTAATTAAAATTCGTTCGGGCGATTGACCCCGAACATGTCACTTTTCATTTACATAAAAATTTCTAGATGACCATGGAACGGGCTAATTGCAATGGGTTAATAATTATAAAGCGCTAAATGGACTGAAAGATGTAAAACTGGCCAAATCAATCGCAAATACCTCGATATCGCACGAATGTTTCCGAAATTATTTATCTACACATCATTCGTTATATATCGCATTTTACTTTATCGGCTAGAAAAATTATTCCGAGAAATTGTTAAAACTTGACGAACCTTTATTCTGAAAATAATATTTTGTTCTTCTAATGGGATATTATTATTTTTAATATATATATATATATATATATATATATATATATATATATATATATATATATATATATGTATGGAGACCGTGAAAATTAGATGCTCGAGGATTATTACGTGTACCTACCGCTAGTTTGAAAATAATCTAAGCAGCGTGGTCGTCCTGAAAAATTACTTTATCCGATGGACGGTCTTATTATCATCGAAAGACGGTAGCAGCAAACTGTAATAATCAAAACGGTCTCGTTCGGGGTATTAGCGATAATACACGCGTCCGTAGGTAAGGCGGATTATTCAAAAATCCGTCTCGAAACTGAAATGAAGGGGTTCGAAAGAAGAATAAAGTAATACACGAAGAACTTTATGTGCCGGATAATTTGCGATACGAGAAACTGGATAGAACACGATGTGATACGAAATAACGCGAATAGCTAATTTCATTTCATGCACGGATGCTGTATATATATATATATAGTACATATATATATATTTCATCTGGTCCGGTAATACTACGTTGTTTACATCGTCTTAAGACACGCACGTAAAGTAAAGGCGCTCCTCCTTTCGTATCATTACATTGCTCCCCCCGATCATTCTTCGTTAGGTGTGTGTGCGTGACTCTAACTAATAATTATCTTACGTTACGTTGTTATAGCTGATATACATCACGCGTACTGGCAATAATAGATAATAGCGGTAATAATACGGAACGAACTCTTTGGAAAACTCCTATCCCGTCTGAATACTGCAACGACGATCGACTGATAGATAGACGTAGACCGTCATTAGATTTAGAGCAAAAATATACACAGTGATCGATGCTTCTGTTTTTTTCCCCATTTTTTTTTTTTTATTTTTTAAATCGACTTTATAATACGGAAAGTGATTCCGCCGTTGCGATGATGCTGTACAACTGTAAACGAGCTGCTCGATCGAGGTTCTTAACAGACATGTAAAAGAACCTAACGGCAACTGCGGTAGTCGGAAATGAAATAGGCGGCCGATTGCCGAAGGCGTTTTCGAAATAATCGAAACGCGCGTGTAACTCGGTGCAACGACGATGAAACAGGTGAGATGTGTGTATAGAGATTCTCGTTTCGGTGGCAATACTACAAACTTTATTTATATTATTATTATTTTTATTTTTTTTTTTAAACGTATATTTGTTTAAATTTACACTACTACTACTACTACTACGTTTTTTTCTTCTAATAAATATGAAATTAAAAATTTTCAATTTAATTAAAAATTTTCAATTTTTAATTACATATTTAGACTACTACACTTTTTTTTTTTTTTCAAATATTGAATAATGCACAAGTCACATATTACAAAATTTCTCTATGGAATGCAAACGGATTATTACAACATCGAAATGAATTAGAATATTATTTGCATGAGCCCGGTTTTCCGATAGGAGTTATATGGCAATATCAAACTATGCCGTTTAGTGGACTTTACACCCGGATAAAAAAGCTCACGCAGATACTTCCATCATCATTAGAAAATCCATTCCTCACTGGGTCAAAGAAATGGTATGAAAAAGATTATCTGCAGGCAATATGTATCGCAATAAAGCTCGGAGATGCACCACTTACATTGGCAGCGGCTTGTTGTCCACCACGACATAGCATACATAAGGATTCATTCATAGATTTAAGAAAGCATTTATGAAATAATAACGTATTACGGCATCACGGTTGGATTACTTTGTCAGGGATGCCGTATATGTTAATAAAAGAGTTGAATTTTCGATATTAATTTCTAGAAAGAAAAATTCTCGAACCTCATATTTAATTCGTAGGTCGTTTAATTTCGTACAATGAAACTACATCATCAAGATTGGTGTCGCCACAAGCTACACATCCAGTGTCATTAAGATGAAACCTATATATATAGGTATTCGCCAAACTTACCGTGACCTGAAAGCACTTGAGCGGTATAAAAATTAATGTTAACTTGTTTAAGTTTATTTCTATTGCCAACGTTTGGGAAAAATTCAAACGTCTTTCGACCGATATAACAGTTTTTCCAAATCTCTTGCCACATATTATGCACTGTCTCAATTACAAATTTTTTAGGTACTCTAGCCGTAGGTCTGTTACCTGGAATCGATGTAAGATCTATATCAACGTAAATAGAGTTTTAGAGTTTTTGAGAAGGGAAACGTGGGGATCTAAGGTTACTACAGCCAGAGGGCGTGTGAAGCACTGGAACATAATAATGTATCAACTGCTGAACCAACATGCTGGCCAAATGATAGTTATAAATTGCCCGATCTTTTCGACTTCTTTGTTTCTAAAGGAACTTCGTCTTACTATACTGATATAAAATCCTGGTCCGATCCTTTCTCTGATCATTCCGCAATTATTGGATATTCTGTGATATATCATGAGGAACCAATTATAATTATAAAACAGACTGGGAATCGTTCAGTGAATATCGTGACAGCAAGATAAATCTTTTTATTCCGCTAAAAAACCCTTATCGACAGTGCTGTACAGTATCTAACGCGAGAAAGTTAAACTGCGACAACACTTAGTACTCCAATAATCAGACGAACTAAAGATGATAAATATTATCCTTCTAAAGTTAAAGAATTTGTTATAGAAAAAAGAACACTCAGACGGAGACAGTTTCGGACTAGGTATCCGGTAGATAAAACCATACTCAATAATGAAACTAAATAATTAAAAAGAGCACTTATTGATATTAGAAACAAAACGTTTAATAATTATTTATCACAACTTTCACCCCCTAGCAAATTCATTGTGGAAGTGTACCAAAAAAATTAAACATTCGCGTAAACGGATAGCTTCGATAAGATTTGACAATATGGGCGCGAGGTCCTAAAGAAAAGGCAAATTTATTCGCTAATTACTTAGCAAGAGTATTCAAGCCGAATACAATTACTAGCGATAACAGCGAAATAAGTAATTTATTAAAGATACCTGTTCAGCATTTTCGCTGGATCAAATCAACAAGAGCTTAAATGCGTACTGAAAACGTTAGAAAGAAAAAAGAGAGCCGCGGTTTTAATTTATTAACCGCCGAATTACTATTTAAACTTCCGAGGAAAGCTATAGTGTTGATAATCGTTATATGCAACGCGGTATTCCGATTACACTATTTTCCAAAACAGTGGAAGTTTGCCGAAATTATGATGGTTCTAAAACCGGGTAATGATCCTCACTCTGTCACCTCGTATCGCCCGATTTCTCTTTTTCCAATTTTGTCGAAGGTTATGGAGAAGTTAATTTTGAGTAGGTTACTCCCATATAACCGTTCGAATAATATTATACCTAACCACCAGTTCGCGTTTTTACAACAACACTCCACAGCATAGGGTAGTTAGCAAATAGAAAATTCACTGGAAACTAACAAGAACAGCAGCCTTTCTTGATGTTCAACAAGGTCTGGCATGTTGGCTTGTTGTATAAATTGAAACTACTACTACCCTTATTAGAATCGTACATTACTGATAGATATTTTCATGTACGCTACTCGGAGCTGTATCCCGTCTGTGCGGGTGTGCCTCGAGGCTCCTCAGTGCTTGGATCCACGTTGTATTTAGTTTATACAGCCAATTTTCCTATGACTGGTAGTGTTCAGGTAGCCACATTTGCCGATGACATGACATTTCTTTCTTCTGATACTGATCCAAATACAGCGAGTAGTAATCTTCAAACAGCACTCATTAGAGTTCAAAACTAGTTTAACAAATGGGAAATGTACAGTTTACTAACAGAAAAGCTAAACCTCCCCCAGTAAGAATCAATAACGCAGAAATAACCGTGAAATATCTGGCCTTACACTTGGATAGCCGACTAACATATCGAAATCATATCCAATTAAAGAGGAAAGAACTAAATGTACGTATCAAAAAACTATTTTGGTTAATGCGCAGAAATAGTGTGCTGTCTATTGACAATAAACGTCTTATTTATACTACGATTTTAAGACCTGTCTGGACATACGAGGTACAGCTTTCTGGTTGCGCAAAGCCGACAAACATAAGAACTATACAGACTGCCCAGAATAAAATCCTTCGGTTGATAACAAATGCGCCTTAATATTTAGCAAACCAGATCATTCACCATGATACATTCCTTGTGTGTGTGAGGTCATTAAGCAATATGCACAGAGCCATGCTGTGAAACTGGAAAATCATCCAAATAACCTTGCGTTAGGACTGTTTAAAGACCAATTTTTTCTGCTAAATAACATATTTGTTTGTAACACCGAGGTATTTTATATTTCATTTACTCTCTACATGGATGTTTTGATTTGTAAAGTAATTTTCAGATTTCCCCAATGCAAAGGCTATAAAGTATACGGTAAATATTTAGTTTTATCCAAATTTAGAACTAGACGATTTTCGTTCAACCAAATCTGTTTTGTGTTTTTTTTTAATAAATTTTAGATAATATCAGGGAAACGCGAACTTAGTACCAACACGGTGTCGTCTGCGTAATTAAAAATTTTCCAATTTACACTCAGATTACAAAGATCCTTAATACACACTAAAAACGTAAGTGAACCCAACACACTAACTTGTGCCACTCCGTACTTCTGAATTAAGCTTAGACTATACACATCGTTAATTGTTCTAACAGGCGATCTATTTTGAAGATAGATTTTGAACAGGTTAAACACGATGCCTCTAAAGAATACAACTTCTGTAAAAAATTATCCTGATTAACACTATCAAACGGTTTCCTTAAATCGAAGTAAACTGCTTCAGAAAAACGGTTCAAGATTAATATAAAAAATGTGATCAATCGTACAATATTCGTTTCTTTACCCGGTCAAAAAGCACGCTGATTTTTACGGAAAAAGTTTAATTTTTGAAGATAATTCCTAGTCATTTTTTTTATACATTTTTCAGAAATTTTTAAAAGCGTCGATAAAATACAAATTTGACGACAGTTCGATATTAAAAACAGGTGTTATTATACCATTCATTAAAATCTCAGAAAATGTTCCTGTGTTCAGAGATTCATAAAAGAAATATGTCGGCTGTTTTAAAAAGAAATCCATATTATTCGTTATTAAAATAATTGACAAAGTTGAACGAAGACTTAGTCGATAATGTGAATGTGACATTATTTACGTCGTCCGTGGTGAAAACCGAAATAACAATTGGAGAAATGAAATATTTTCGAATGACTTTTTAAAAAAACTGGTGTACGTTCAAAACTGTCTGCAATGTTTTGAATACGTACACGGAAGTAAATATTAAAATGATTAGAAATTTACTCATTATCTTCAACACTTACACACCTTCCATTATATTATTATTATCGTTTATAAGTTTATATAAGCATCTATATTCTTTCGATATAACGGATTTATTCTTATTTGCAGACCACTCGAGGACAGATATCTTAGAATTAGTAGTACTGTTTTTCTTGTTCATGCTTGTCACATTTCCGGATTATATGTTCTTTTTTTCTTTCTTTCTTTTAATGAGTTTTTGTGATTCCACCCAGGGCTGTAACGAAAGGACGACACGTCTTACTAAATATTTATATTACAGGCTCTAATATGTAATCAAATATAAGCATGTATACACTATTATTTTATGAACGGAGCAGACATCTGAGACTAGTTGGGAGAGGGATTCCTTGGCTTACAATACGTGACAGGAGTTGATACATTCTGTAATAACTGCAGCTGAAAAATAGGTGGTTTTCATCGGCAATCTGATCTGCATCGCAAGGATGGGTACAGAACGGCGAAGAGGCTAATTTGTGTGTAAATAGAACGTATGGAATGTTGTTGACGTTAAGCCTCAGGCAACATATAATACGAATAAACGAAATTCTTTTTTCCATGTTGGCAGGAAGATTGAAGAACCACGGAATTACTGGAATTGAAGGTTGTATATTCCTAAATTGTATTACCGACTCTTCTGAACTACAATAATTGTGTACTGAACTCTATTGAAAATTCCTGATCACCATAAATGAAATGGTGCTCGATAACTGTCCAGTACACACTTTTTGATGTATTCACTCTAAAACTTTTGTCTATATACCGTGTAGTTTCCTGTTGACTACCTGTTTTATTGATTTATAGGTTTCCTCTTTTTGTTCGGTTTCTGTTCTATAACTTTGTTCCCATTTTAATAACTGTAACATATTCTTCTCAACTTGACTTTATCTGTTTCATTTATATATATATATATATGTGTGTGTGTGTCTGAGGGGGTTAATATACATATACATAAGTGTATGATATTTCTATTTTTAGTAATATTTCATGATGAAAACAAAAAAAGAACTAAACCAGTTCTTACCTGTGAAAAAACGTTTAAAAAAAACTCGGAAAAAAAGAGCTATTGAAAATACTCTTTATTAATTTACCGAAATTCGTCTAGTTTACTTAAATTTCCTATCTAAAGATAAATGGCTTTCTTACATAGTTATTGCAGGTTATGTATACGCCCAGGGTTATATATATTATTGGGACGATTCGATGTGCCTCCTTAACGGTATTATACCCTCTTGTCGGTTCAAGTTTAAA
This sequence comes from Coronaproctus castanopsis, assembly GCA_032883995.1. Taxonomy (NCBI): domain Eukaryota; kingdom Metazoa; phylum Arthropoda; class Insecta; order Hemiptera; family Monophlebidae; genus Coronaproctus; species Coronaproctus castanopsis. The sequence goes on along the minus strand of CM065053.1, from coordinate 233,400,748 downwards.
TGAAACGAATTGTTATTGATTTTGGAGAAACTCACATCGTTAGTCCAAAATAATTATTGAATTGAAAATTGATAACCGGTAAGGTAATCTTTCATAAATTTTCACCTGCTACCGCTGTACCTTAGTCATTCCATTAAATCAAACGAAGTACTCCAGTTAACAGGTTTTCTCAATTATCGTTACTGCTGCAAAATAGAAACGACTATTATATATATTTAGATATATATATATATATATAAATGTGTGTGTGTACTTGTTCGGAAATGTCTATGTGCTTATATCTGGGTGTTTCCTACAAATTATCTTCATGATGATGCTCGTTATTTCAGTTAAAATTGATAATCAAGCTTAACCGTAATTACGATAATAACGCTAAATGAAATAATAGTAATAATAATTCCAACTAATGACGAAATTAAATTAAACAACAAAAAAGAAGATAAAATCACTAAAATTTGTCTTCGTTAAAAATCACAAAACTTTTCCGCTGTTGGGCCTTTATCAAGTGAATATTCAAAAAAAAGATAAAAATATAACATGAAAATAATATTAATTTAAGATTACAATTCACAGAAATCAGCAAAATAAAAAACCGTATTAATAAATTGTGATCTGAAAATAATATTTTTTTTCTTTTATATTTTAATCTTTTTAAATATTTACTATGGCCTAACAGAAAAAAAAAGCTTTGTGATTTTTCAAAAATAAAAATTTGAATGATTTTTACTATTTTTTTTTTTTTAATTCTGTTTAGTTCGATAAAAAATAACTACATTCCGCATTCTTCAAATTAATTACCAAATCACGACAAGTTGTCTCATCTTTTAAATCATAAAATGCCGAGCTTTAATTTTTGAATGTTTTCAATCAGAACGTTAAATAATTCTATTTTAAATTAAATTTAAACAACTTTTGCCCTATTTTGATTGAAACGCATACATTATAAAATCTGAAACTATGAAATAACTCGAGCCAATAATAATAGTCGATCGATTATAATTCATGGGCTTTTCGTGATTTGAAACGCCACTAGAAATGGATACGTAGTTCTGTGCCTATGGAAAATTAGACGTCGTTTACATTCTGGTACAATATTAAACTTAACGCTAAAGCCTCTAATACGTACAGTGACCCAGAGAAGACGGACAGTTTTAAAGCCTACTGGACCAAAATTTTTTATCGAAATTTTATTTAAAAATAGGAAAACGAGAGATTAGATTACAATCGACACAATTTCGTCTAGACGACCGCCATTACCATACGTTCATTAAGTTTTTACAAAATTTTCGAAAACTTTTTCGAGCATAGGTAGGTGAATTTTTGAAATTTCTTCAGAAATCCGAGTTTTCACGTATTCCAGATCTCGTGGACGTGTTTCGTAAAAGCGACCCTTAAGGTATCCCCACGAGAAAAAATTAGACACGTTTCTGATGTATAAGCGCATATATGAAAGACGTGATGCCAGAATTAATTTCTGGATTTTGGCGTTATAAAAATAAAACTAAATTAATAAATAGTTATACTTGGCATTATTAGGGGTTTATCTGATAAATTTTTCATTCATCGCTTATCCGGTCGCAATCGTATATAGGGCATATATTCCGGGCGAATTAAAATTGCCTATTAACATAGACACATCTTCGTACTATAAAAACAATTTTTTTCTCGTTTTTTTTTTTTTACTTTTGTAATAGCGGATATTTATTTAATAATTTAAAAAAAAATGTTATTTAAACATTTAAGGTGGCGATCCGATTATGTTACCATAAACTCTGTTTACAATTTTTACATTCTATAATATATCTAAAATTCGTAAACTTAAGTATTAGACAATATCTAAATAAAATTAACGTCATCTTTTTAATATAATAAATTATAATCTATTTCTTATTTCTTCGATGACTGACTTGTTATATTCGTTCTTCACTAATTTACGTTATACATTCTAAAACTATCCCTCTTCAGTTACATCCTTGCAGGATACGGTAAACCGTATTCGCAAAATTATAAACAAGTTCCATATTTTTTAGAACTGCCGTAGTAATGATAAATTGCACATTATAAAAAGCAGTAACGGATATTATCGAGTCTGTCATTAAAATTAGGGGGAAATATTTAATCCGTTATACGTATTGCGCACCGTTCGATATTGCTCTAAATAATAAATAATGTTTATTTAGTATAACTTTAAAAACTGTTTTTTTATATATATATATATATATATATATATATATATATATATATATATATATATATATAAATTTTCTATTTATCATATCGATTAAGTATTTCTAAATCTAAATGGAAACTTACATCGATGTCCAGTAGCTAATAGTTTTATACGCGTCGATCATTTTAATCGCTATTATTCTGTGAAAAGATCCTTATTAATAATTTTTTTGATTCTCGTAGTAAATGCTATAGATTAAATACTATCGATTTATACGAGATTAGAATCATTTTTTAAAATTTTATGGATATTGTTTCGGGATAGCCTATAGAGCATGGACTTCCCTGCAGAAGGTACCCAGTTCGAATACGTTGAACAATGCAAAAATTATCATGAGAAAATAAAAATATAATTAATCCTAATAGTATTATCGCGTGAAAGACAATGGCAAACCCGTGCAACACCATACGCTAACAATGTAGTGCACTATAAAAACGCGCGGGACCTGCATCATTGTGTCGTGACAACAAAGCGATTAAAATCAGTTCACCCGGGTGTATCTAACGCCATATTATGATTAATGTACGCTACTTATACTGTACCGCAAAATATGTATACATAGTCGCCTACCTCCCGTACAGATACACGGCATTTAATGATTATGATCGATATTGTTGTTATATAGTTTGTCAAATACGGGCAAAAATTTTATTTTATTTTTTATACGTTACGAAATGATCGTAAAATTTTAAATTATTTTCAATTTTCAATTCCGAAATATTTTATCATAAAAACTTTCGATCGATCTCGTAGAAAGCTGAATAATTACTCGTATTCGTGTACGATTTAAGGCCAATTCACACATTTCGGTCACCGATCCGTTCCGGTCCGGCAAATCGAATCAACGTCAGTGAAATAAAATATTATTTCGAGTAATTTAGTTAGAAAGTTCGCACTCCTCCGGTTTAACGATCCGGTTTACCGTCAGTGTTAGTTCAGTACTCCTTCCGTTAAAATTCATGCTTCCGATATTTTTATGTTTACCGGATCAGTGTTTTTGTTTGTAGTTGAGAATGGATACAGAAAAATTAGTAGAACTTGTTCGAAAAAATGAAATTTCGTCTAATTTGTACCATTAAAATATATGGACGTTTGTTTAAAACGAAGTATTTGGTTTAATGTAAGGAATTGAATGTTTCTGATATATTTTGACTGCACAGCGGCTTTACTTTAAAATTTGTATTATTTGTGTGAACATTTGATATTAACATATGACATTTTAATTTTGAACTAGAAATTCTAGAATATGTACATTCAGGTTTCTGTCAACAGATACTTCCGTATTTACGGATATGTATGAACAGATGATACTTAACATCACGGACACCACTGAAACTGAACTGAACCGAACCGGATCGGAACCGGAAATGTGTGAATAGACCTTTATTCGTAAAGATCGTTTGAATTTAATTTTTAATTATATTTACATTATTATTTTTTCCTTGTCATTCTTAAGGGGGGTTTTTATATTTTCTTCCCTCGTCACCGTTACAGTATCGTGGTAATAGGCTATATAGATATACACAGTTATTATTGGATTCTCCTGTTTAACGTTTAATAGTATAACATTGGTAAAAGTTATACGTACGTTCATTTTTAATCGTCCATCATGTATCTATCGGCGGTTAATACGAAACTATACCATATACATCTGTGTTACCCATACTAATGCCTGTCCTGTTTGGTGGTCAGTTTCCAACAGCGTACTTAAAAAATTCCAACCGATTCAAAGTGGCTGCTGCGCGGTGTTATATTAAATCGTTACGGAAAGTTGAACGCATTCGGAATTGCTCATTTCATATTTACATTCGTATATAAATAAATGTATGAGTATCTACACCCAGCAGTGGGTTGAAATGGGCATAACGTGATAAATAAATGAATTATTAAAAAAAAATTTTAGCAAGAAAACGTATGAAAATAAAGTCGATTAATATTATAACATACTACAACGTGCCGAGTCTATGCGTTACGCTAGATATATAAACATCGTAGAAGTAAGCTTATTACTGTATAAAATACATTACGGCTCCCATGTCAACTTTTCTAAAACCATACCTAAGTGAAAGGTATTTCCCTGTTCGGTATGGTGAGGCAGAATCGGAGCTTCGACAGGACAAGTGTACCGCAAGGCCATATACCAGAGCCGATGTTATATCTAATATATACCACCGATATTCCGCATGTATGAATTGAATAGAATTTTTAGGAAGACTATTGCTTTAGTTGGCAGATTTTTTTTATCATTTTTATACTAATTTGATAACATTTAAACCACTCCGACTAATACCAGCTGCAGTGTGATATCGTCAAACCTTATTATTAATTAAGTAGATTTAAAATAATAATACTAAATTGTGAAAAACCTACGATTTTCTATTTTCAAATTTAAACAAATAAGTAAACTATATTAATTTTATAGGATAAAAATTAAAAAAAAAAAAACACAAAAAAGGTTTACGTATCTCATTTTCTCTAACGTATTAGTTTGCTCGTTCGCTCTCGGATAGATAATGTAATTTATTATCTTCTTCTCTTATTGTACTCTAGGGAGTGCTTACTCTCGTCTTACCATATTTTATAAAAGCGAATGTCAAAATTCTTTTAATAATGACGTTTCAAACCGGTTATAATGTTCGTTTCGATTCCAACGGATGGTGAAAATTCGGTAAGAAAAAAGAAAATTGAAAAAAAAAACGAAATTTCTTCATTTTTTCGGACGTCTGGTAAATGGCGTTGAATAATTCATGCGCATTCGTTATGGTAAGATAGTAAAATCCTGCATTAAAAAACCGAGAGACCGTACGACAGATGGAATTTCGAAGTGACATCCTCCTAGTTAAAAGCAAAACGAATAATAATAAAAATAATGATGACGATGATGATGGTGATGATAATAACAGAATGGCCATGCAATATAGAGAAACAATAGGTTCCCGCAATTTCGGGTCGAAATGACCGGTAGCGTACAGTACCGGTTTTTGTCAGCGAATCTTTTTAGCTTCATCTGTCTTTTTTTTTTTTTTTACAGACGATTCACATCTTGCGTGAACTTCATATTATTCGATTTCTGATATATATATATATATATATATATATATATATATATATATATATATATATATATATATATATATATAAATTGAAATTGGAACTTTATTTTTTTAAACTTTTCAGTAAATTTTACTATATATAAGGTATATGTCGCGATGACGTAGTTGCTAGAGTGCTCGATGGTTCGAAACCAACACGCGACGTCAAGATTTTCATCATTGTATAATTCTTAATTATCGTGATACCCCCACTTCGTTTAACATCATATGCGCGCGCATGTGCGTCGCATATAAATAGCGCCTTGAATGCTAGTTGATTTTGTACGTAAAAATAAACGTACAATAGCTAGTCACGATGTTCGGCAACTAATATGATGATGATGATGAGGTAACATCATTAAGTATTTTGATTGGTGTTTCTTTTAGTAGATAATTTTAGATAATTTTTAATACGTTGTATAAACATTTTTATCGTGACACACGTTTTTACGTTAATTAAATATCCGATCAATAAAGTTCTAATCTCTTCTAATTATGTATTTGTACTTTGTAGCGAAATTATATATCTACGAAATATATCGATTTCGCTTTTATTTTTTTCTAGCCGAATACGGCTCGTATTAAAATCTTATAATTTTACGTTTAAACCGCTATGAGCCGATAGAAGAGCTATGGTGTACTTGTGATCTTCATATTTTAACTACTGTTTACAGTTAAATTATAAATAACCTCCAATTTTATCGTTAAATAACGTTAATTTTAAAAAAATTCACGTACTGCATAGGAGATTATGAGTGGAAGAGTTAAATAAAAAAACCTACTATATACCCAATATTTTTACGAACCACACATTTCAGGGCGCGTGCGATGATGAAAAACTTTGTTGTGAACGTCTAAAATTGTTATATAAAAATTATGTTACTAATAAATTAAGAAGATTATATTATAACGGCCGATTATATATATATATATATATATATATATATATATATATATATATATATATATATAATTAAGGATCGATTCATAAATTTATCCTATCTTGGAAACGGCTCTAACTATTTGAATGAAATCTTGTACTGTAATAAAAAATAATCTGTATTTTGAAATTTTGGGCTCCGACCACCTATGCATTCTCTGGTTAAATGTTGGAAACTTCGATTTTTTGCTCAGTCGACTTTTTCTCAATATTTATCTACATTTACTTTAAAAGTTTCAACTGTTCGAATCTGATAAGCTTAGAAATTCGCTTTTACAATGTATATGTTAGTAAATGTAATGAAAATTTTACATCTCGGCTATTGATTCGATTTGATTGTATCAGATCATTCGGATATCGAAGAAAATTAGAAGAACGCTTCTACCGGAGTAAAAACTAAAAATTAAACCTACGTTTTAGAATTCGGCGGTTTTAACGACGATATCTTGAGCTTGTATCTGGAAGAAAAAGTTAAAATTGTTAATCAGTAAGTCGATATGGATGTTTAAACTTTGGAGTAGATTCTAGTTTCAAATAGGTAGAATTTCGCAAAAAAATAAACGGATTTAAAACATATAATGAATTATTTACTTTTTGAAAGGCCTTTCATCTTCCCCGAGCCGACGTTGCTCAGCCCCTTTATGTTTATACCGCTGAACCGTTACTTCCAAAGACCTAGACAGCTTTTCAGCCAGATAATCTGATCGCGGCGCAATTGAGGATTTGCGGAGCCGTCAATCGTCCAAACTAATCACCTATCATTGTCTAGGGTCCGAAAGCCGAGCTTGTAATTAATTATAATTGTCATTCAGTGAAAAGGGCCACTGTCACCCAACAAGAAGCATAAATGCGATTTGTCGGTTAATGGATGACATCATCTTGTATCATGATTTTTCGCCACTGTGTGTACAGTGCATACTTCATCTCCACTTTCAAGTGCGAATCTTATTAAGGAAACACAGAATATCTCGTCCGATAGACCAGCTAGATTTCTGATGGAAGAAATCTATCCAGCTTAGTCGGCACGCCAATAATTTGATGATATCGACCGAAAGCAATTTCCCTGGTTGAGTTTGTTCGGCGGCAAGTATCCTCAGGCATATTTGCCTATTCGCTCAAAAGGTGACTAATCGTACACGCCTCCGCTCCAAAAGACACTGACGATGTGTTTACCTAAAACAGACGTAGCACACAAATAGATCGTGACGTGTTCCGAAACATATCAACGCCCTGAAGGGCATAAACCATTTCTTGACAGCACCGTCATATTCCTTCCAATACTCTTGCCATCTCGCGAGAGCGACGCCATAAACATTATTACGCAGAGTCCTGCTTGTTTTGCGGTCCTTTGTAAAGTCGTTTTCTGTAAGAGACTTGGTCAGCTTAACCATACAGATCGATAGATTGTTATTGAAAATTCTGGCTGGCCTGAAAATTTTTTCTTCTTCGTTTATCAGGGAACCGGAAAGTGGTTATTTGACGTTACATGTAGAATCGATCATACTTTTATATTCTATAGTAATTGAATTATTGCTTCGTCTACAATTACATCGTCCGAGACTAAATATTTGAGATCTGTGTACGCAGTTTTTTTTGTATTCGAAGAGTAAGTGTCGGTTAGAAAAGCGCGAGCGCGCAATAGGGAATTGTTTTTATATATATGTATAATATAGCCACGAATCGATATCTGCAACCCGTCCTCAAGTGACTATGTTTACACTGACATAGAAAAAGCAGAGGCCCTGGCTGCTCACTACTTCAAAATTCAAGGACAGAACTTAAGTTAGCCTCCAACTTTCAGCGCAAAAAAGTCCAGTCTGAGGTTCAAAGGTATCTACGCAGTACTAAGACGTATCTACATATAACTAATACTACCCAAAATTGTTCTAACGTCATTTGTTCTCTAGACATACCCAATATCATCAAAAAACCGAAATTAAAGTACTCGGTAGGCCCTGATAATATATCATTACTTATAATCAAGAAACTTCCTCATTCCACCATTGTTGTATTATCAAACATAATGAACGGTATCTTTAAACTGGAATACTTTCCGCAAAGTTGGAAACTTGCCAAAATCATCGCCTTGCCCAAGCATGGTAAGGATCCTTCGCAGGTTTCCAACATCCGCCCCATTAGTTTACTGAGCAACCTAATTAAAGTTGCTGTGATTTAGGTTAGATTGTTATCCCATGTCGACAACAATAACATATTTCCAAAACTTTCAATTCGGCTTTCGCTCTCATCACTCTACAATCCAACAAATATGCAGAATAACCGACTCTAATACCCATAACTTCAACTTAAATAAGCATACCGGTGACGTTGCTAAAGCATTCGATACAACTTGGCACGCAGGTATTCTTTATAAAATGACAAAATGTAAGTTTCCAACATGCTTAATTCATTTAATTAATAGTTACTTAGGCAATTGATCTTTTTATGTTTCTGTAGGTAAGCTGTCTCGTCTCATAAATCTTGCTCTGCGGGTGTCCCACAAGGTAGTATAATCGGACCACTTTTGTTTTCCTTGTATCTTCATGATTTTCCAAACCAACCCAACACGCAAGTGGGACTATTTGCTGACGACGCTGCGATATTCTGCACCTCCTATAGATTCGTAATATACTTCAGCATGGGATATCGCGAGTACTTAAATACTACAATAAATGGCAAATTAGCATAAACCCGAACAAAACCGAAGCTATTTTCTTCCCCCGCAGAAGACCTGCTCTAACTGACAATCTGATGGTAAAGTGAAACACTTTAGAGTGGTGTGATGAGGTTCGTTACCTTGGTGTAATCCTCGACAATAGACTTACTTTCACTAAACACATAAATAATATCACAATCAAGACAAACAATGCCTTCTGTTCCTTGTACCCCATTCTTAATCACAAGTCCTTCCTCAACATTAACAACAAGATAATCCTCTACAAAGCACTAATCCGCCCAATACTTTGCTACGCTTGTCCTTTCCTGGAGCTCTATATCAAAAACCTCCTTTAACAAGTTACAAGCCATTCAATACAGATGCCTCAGATGTATTCTGAATGTACCTCGCTATGCTAGAATCGACAGCATGCACGAAGCTACTGACCTGCCCTATATTAGAGATTTTGTTCTAAAGCTATCGACTGACTTTTTTATTAAATGCTCATACCAAAACAATGTACTCGTCTCCTCGATTTTGCCAATTACGATTCTCAGCAACTTCGTTTCATGTATTCCAAATATAAACACAGGCGACTTGAACATAACATTATGTAGTAATTAATTTTAATTTTTTAATTATAATTTAACCCCTTTACTTAGTAAGCACCTTCAACACCCGTGTCATCCACTTTTTATGTATGTATGTATATATATATATATACATATATGTATATATATATATGATGTATATATATGTGTGCATATACACATAGTATTTATTTAAGAACTTACAACCTAAACAATATATTTTTGTAGTTTAGACTTAAGTTTCTATATTATCATGTATTACTTGTAATTAGAAAACGTGTTTATTTTTATTTGCTTTTTTCCCACAGCATTTAACGTTTTGTTTTACTTTATTCTTTATATTCTTACTGGGTTATTGTGGTAATCCCCGGTACACAATGTTTGTAACCCATGTTATATTTTCTTTTATGTTTATTACTTATGCAAATATACTTTGTTGTTGATACGACGGAATTTAGATAGGACTACCCGTTCTTTCCTACAACGCCGGAAAGATTTAAAAGTATAAGGACGAATAAAGTTTGAAGTTATTTTAGTTGTGAGAACGCATTCGATAGATTGCTAAAGGATTTATTTATTTATTTGTTCGGAGATATATAACGATTTGCATAATCGTGAAGAAACACTTTATTCGTGTGATTTCCACGAAGTAAACGTGGCGAGTGCGATGAAATAATAGATATAATTGAAAATTATCGATTTAGATAAGCCTAAAACATAGACGATTCGTATTTAAAGAAAAAATTAAGAGAACTTTAACTTTACCGTCTAAATATCCACTATCGCTACAAAATTGTTTCTTTAATATACGTACTCATATGCCGTGCAAATGCGAACACGTGTCGTAAACTAGTTACTCAGCGATTCCTCAAAAAGGTGTTACGTCTAATTTATCGGATGCTATGGCACGTGCGCAGTAAAATCGTACAAAGAGATATTAAAATAGACACAGTTGAGGTAATTATTCAGAGGCTCGCGCAAAACTATCTGACACGGTCTTATAACTACACAAATGAAGTGACAGTTTTTTTCGTTTTTTTTTTTTTTTTTTTTGAAGTGAATCTATTATTTACGCCGAGAATTAAATTAACCGGAATAAGAGACTCGATAATTTTCTTTCAGAACGGAAGCATCAGGGAATACATTTTCTACTTGTGACTTATAGAGAGAACATTTATTAGGTAGTCTCGCCCCACTCGGCTAATTATGAATTTTAGTTATAAAAAAAAATTTAAACACGATGGAATATAATGATCTTTAAAAAATAAACAACAAAACGAAAGTAGTTCAAATCATTGAATTTTTATATAAAAAATGACTATAAAACTTCTCGGTTATTAAGTCATTATCAAGGGCACGTAAAAGATAAAATATGAAAATAATATAGAATTGATAAAAAAAAAGCTATAAATGGAAAACACAAAAAATAAAGTATAAGAAAATACACATAATAATACAAAAAATAGGCAAAGTGAAAAAACAGGTATTTATATCTTATAAGCGAAAAATGTGGTAAATAACACAATGAACAAATGAGAAATATGAAATTTATAAATAAACAATTGCGTTAAGTAGGCAGAAAAAATAAAAACGGTCTAACGCGAAAATATCGATTCTTCTTGAAACTAATTCTTCGTAGAAATTTATCGACGAATTTAATAAATTATTGATAAAGCTTCATTTTAGCCAACCGGATGAAACGATTTAGAAAAGGCTGGAGTGAGATAGATCATATATACCTTTCTCGGCAAATAATCGGAAAAAACGAACGAATATAGAACTCCAACGTACATAGCTTTCGTGGACTTTGGAATGGTATTTGACTGCCTGAAAACCAAAACAATAGCATACAGGGCGTTAGAAAGGTTTAAATATTAGTAGTATAAATGTATACACAAGAAAGCACTACGAAAAAGGAAATGTATTTTTAAAAAAAAAGGAATAAGACAAAAGGAGATACAACTTCTCACAGATGCAGCACTTCAAGGCAGCATCGGAACGATTAAATAGGAAAATGCTGGTGTACGCGTCGAAAAAACTTAACGCACCTCCTATACGCGGATGACATTGTACTATTTGCAAATTACAAAAAATGATACAGGCAGTTGATGATAAATGCATGTAAGACATAAATAGGAGGGGGACATGAACACACGGAAAGTTGAAATAGTCGATAAATTCGTTTATTTCGGACAAAAAGTAAATAACGATTTACGAAATATACAGAAAAATACAATTAACACGGATGACACTTTCAAAGCTTAGAAACAGACTTACAGAATTAACCTAACCTAACCTAACCTAACCTAATCTAACGTAACCTAACCTAACCTTTAAGCCTGAAAAGACGAGTGTTTGATCAATGTGTTCTGCCAGTTTTAGCGTACGCTATAGTGAAACATCGATATTAACGAAAGAAAAAATGGAATAATAAATAAATGAAAGTTAATCAACGAAGAATGGAAAGGTTTATGCCGGGCATGACAAAGAAAAAGCGCGAATGATAAACAACAAAAGTGACAGTTGCAATAAGTATCATTAAAAATAGTAAACGGAGATAGTGCGGCATGTGATTATAGTAGATAAATAGATAAGTACAACATCTTGGAAACCTGAAGGTAAACGAGCCTTAAGACGACAAAGGATGCGCTGGACGGATGACATTCGAAATATCAAAGGTCGCACAATCTGTAAAAGTCGGGGAACAATCTTCCGGCAGTGGACTGATAATGGTTAATGAATAATAAGATAAATTGTATATATATTTTTATATTATATTCTTTCACGTCCACTAATAACTTAATAGCTGAAAAGAGCTTTATTGCCTTTATTGGCTTAGCTTTGTCGGTGCGAATTTTAGTTCCATTTTTCTCTATCCATTGCCATCTTCTTCATATCTGAATATTTGTCGCAACCCGCATTTCGATCATTTGTCCCACAAACGTCTTCCTCGGTCGAACTTTGCCTTTTCTGCCATTAACTTTTCCTTCAATTATGTTCGTTATAAAAGAGTTATTTCTTATTAGATGACCAAACATATTCCCACTTCTTCTTATTGTATTTACAAGTGTCTTCTTCATTCCTATTTGGTCGAGCACTTTCGAATTTTTCTTTTTTTCCGTCCAGCTAATACGTAATATTCTTATCCAAATCCACATTTCCATTACTTCTAGTTTCTTTTTATCTTGCTCTCTCACCACCCATGTTTCGCAGCCGTAGTAATACACTCCACACATAAGCGTGGGCAAATTTTACTCTTGTGTTCAATTTGAGGTTTCTATTTGTAAACAAGTTTCTTTTTTAGTTAAATGCTAGTTTAGCCATAAAAATTCTATGTCTTATTTCAGTTGAACATTTGCCGTCACTGGTTACTATGCTTCCCGGATATTTATACTGTTGTACTTGTTCAATTATTTGATTGTTAAGTTTAATATTCACAGTTGGCACTATTTTTTCCTTCGTTACTATCATAATTTTCGTTTTTTTTAATATTCATAAGCTGTTGTTTGATAATTTTATTAAAAGTCGCTATCTATGTTTGCGTATCTTTTTCTGACTCATTTATTATCGCGATATCATCTGCGAATCTGACGCAGTGTATTACTTTCCCATTAATTTTTACTACTTGTGTCCTTTAATTCTTTGATCGCTTCTTCTATGAACAAATTAAACAACAAGGGCGATAATGAACAACCTTGTCTTACTCCTTTACGGATTTTTTAGCGATGGACGCGTGCTCTCCAATTTTAATTACTGCTTCCTGTTCTTTGTACAATGGTGCTAAAAATTCGTCTGTCTCTCCAGTCTAAGTTGACTTTTTTCATTATATTCATTAGCATGGACCAGTTTGTCAAAAGCTTTTTCTAGGTCAATAAATGCTATGTAAGTGTTCCTATTCATATTTATTCTCCTTTCTATTAACATCTTTAAAGCTAGTATGACCTCTCTTGTTCCAATTCCAGACCTGAATCCAAATTGGTCATCGTCGAGGTTTTCTTCTATTCGTTGTTTTATTCTATTCTTTATGATAATTAATAATATTTTTGATGCATGATTAAGTAAAGTTATTGTTCTATAATTACAACATTTTGTAGCATTTCCATTTTTTGGAATGAATACTATTTTATTACGAGTGAAATCTTTATGTAGTCGTCCTTTTCGATATATTTCTTCCACCATTTTGAATAAAACCTGTTTAGTTTCTTCTCCAGCATACTTCCATAATTCTACAGGTATTTCATCCAATCCGGTTGCTTTATTTACACTTATTTCTCGAATTGCTTCGGTAAATTCACATTTCATGATATCTGGACCTATTTGGTCTTCTCCGACAAGTTGTGATTTTTCTATATATCGCTATTGCCATCATTGTATAAGTCTTCCAAGTACTCTTTCCATCTACTTGCTATTTTTTCTTCGTCCATCAACGTGATTCCATCTTTGTTTGTAATTATTGAGCTTCTCGTTTTTGATTTTTGCGATAACTTTTTAATCGTTCGATACACTTTACTTGTATTATGTACGGCTATATTTTTCTCTACGCCCTCGCAAATTTATTCCATCCATTTTTCTTTTGCTTCCCTGCACTTTTGTGTAATTTTATTTTTTATGACTCTGTATCCTGCTTCATTTTTTTTCCTCAGTTCATTCCTATGTTTTATTAATTCTGTAATCTCACTTGTCATCCATGATTTCTTCGGAGCTAGTTTTAGGTAACCAATCGTGTTTCTTGTAGTTTTCTTGATGTTTTCTTTCATTTTTTCCCACGTTATCTTAGTTTTTATTTCCTTGGTGTTATCGTCTGTTTCCCTTCCATATCTTACCTTGACATAATTTCTTTTCAATTTCTCCAAGTTCCATATCTTCCTTCTTGACTGTTTTTTTTTTATCTTTTTTCAAGTTTACTCTACTTTTCATCATTGCTAATTTATGATTGCTATCTATTTCTGCTCCTGGAAAACGGTGGCTACACTTTGCCTGATTTTTAATATATAGTCTATTTGGTAGTGTGCTTTATCCCCTCGCAAATTTCTTCCATCCATTTTTCTTTTGTTTCCCTAAACTTTTGTGTAATTTTATTTTTTATGACTCTGTATCCTGCTTCATTTTTTTTCCTCAGTTCATTCCTATGTTTTATTAATTCTGTAATCTCACTTGTCATCCATGATTTCTTCGGAGCTAGTTTTAGGTAACCAATCGTGTTTCTTGCAGTTTTCTTGATGTTTTCTTTCATTTTTTCCCACGTTATCTTAGTTTTTATTTCCTTGGTGTTATCGTCTGTTTCCCTTCCATATCTTACCTTGACATAATTTCTTTTCAATTTCTCCAAGTTCCATATCTTCCTTCTTGACTGTTTTTTTTTATCTTTTTTCAAGTTTACTCTACTTTTCATCATTGCTAATTTATGATTGCTATCTATTTCTGCTCCTGGAAAACGGTGGCTACACTTTGCCTGATTTTTAATATATAGTCTATTTGGTAGTGTGCTTTATCCCCTCGCAAATTTCTTCCATCCATTTTTCTTTTGTTTCCCTAAACTTTTGTGTAATTTTATTTTTTATGACTCTGTATCCTGCTTCATTTTTTTTCCTCAGTTCATTCCTATGTTTTATTAATTCTGTAATCTCACTTGTCATCCATGATTTCTTCGGAGCTAGTTTTAGGTAACCAATCGTGTTTCTTGCAGTTTTCTTGATGTTTTCTTTCATTTTTTCCCACGTTATCTTAGTTTTTATTTCCTTGGTGTTATCGTCTGTTTCCCTTCCATATCTTGCCTTGACATAATTTCTTTTCAATTTCTCCAAGTTCCATATCTTCCTTCTTGACTGTTTTTTTTATCTTTTTTCAAGTTTACTCTACTTTTCATCATTGCTAATTTATGATTTCTATCTATTTCTGCTCCTGGAAAACGGTGGCTACACTTTGCCTGATTTTTAATATATAGTCTATTTGGTAGCGTGCTTTATCCCCTGGAGCCACATAGGTTTACTTTCTTCTATCTGGCACTTCAAAATGGGTGTTGGTGATCACAAAATTATTTTGTTTACAGTTATATATATATATATATATATATACATATATATATATATATATATATATATATATAAATTTAATAATTTTAACTACTTTTTTGTTGTTTAAAAGAAGAAAACAAGAAAAATTATTCAAATACCGTCGAAAAGAATCCGAATATTTGTAAATCTTTATTCGAATTTTAGAATATATATATTCAATTAAGTCTTCTCCATACATTTTATTACGTTCATCGATTACACGTATATCCGCAAATTTTCTATTTAATTTAATTTATATTTTTTTTGTTTTCGTTAATTTTTTTTATCGGCTCATCGCGGAATTTTTTCATTTTTAATACTGCGAAAAAAGTCGAAATTGACCTATGTAAAATTTTGTCGCCTAAAATTTTTTACCCGTTCGGTAAGTTTCGAAATATTTTTTATTTTTCTTTTCAATACAATTAATTTATAATTTTTTTTATAATTTGTTTTTCGACCCGTATTACGATTCGAACGACCAATTACTCCTGTTTCTGGAATTCGGAACTTGGTGTCCGAGAAAGGAATGTGCTCGGCAACCGTATTTTAAAATCATCGAGTGACAGTTTAAAAGCCGGTTAGTTCTTATTTTCTGTAAACTGTATCTAATAAAACACACCGTTTACCTTCCTAGTTATAATTCACGTTGAAAACGATTCGATATAGACGCATCGTGAAGTAGAATCTGTCTAAGGACCAATGAACATATATATATATATATATATATATATATATATATATATATATATATATATATATATATATATATATATATGCGCGTGAAATCAACTAGTACACACCTAGCAACAGCTTTGGCGATGGTTGGTGGTGATGATTTGCAGTTTCTGTTAAATGGATTCAATTGGGACATTAAGTCGTTCGGTACGCGTCGCTCTCGTCATCATCGTCGAGCAGGCTAGAACTAGTCGAGAACGAGCATTCTGAAACGGCTGAATTGTCTGTTGTTCTAAGTGCCTTGTCAGTCACGTCGATCGTTTATTCTTACTACTCATCCATATGCGACCACCTGAATATTTCGACCGTTATGGATTTTCATTCCATTTTCTTCGACTTTCTTTTAACTTCGAACGGTAGTAGCCTCGTGTCGACCACGACCACACCTTCGATTTATGTTCTCTTTTTTCTTTTTAATTTTTTTTTCCTTTTTCTTTTCGTTATACTATAACGTTTTCTATCCTTAATTGATTCAGCGTGATCGATTAGTTCGGAAGAGAAGATAAAGATCTTATTTAATCGGAAGTCTACGCGATAAAGGAAATTATCTAGAACGATTTCTGCAGAACGTTTTCAACATCCATCTCGGAGATAGATGTCGTTGAACGTGTGTCGGGGAATGATTTTGAAATACTTACAGAATCACTTTGCGAGAAATTTAACTAAATGTTCGATCTCTCTATTTCATTAGAATAAATATTATTCTATTTGTAAGCATGATCGCGTGCTAAAGTAATGATGTACGAAATTATTTTAAAACGAATACATTTAACTAAATCGTTTCGCCGAACCCCAGCCATGACGGGATAAATACATCACTACCGAATTTAATTGACAGTAGCGTGTAGTAGGAATGTGGCAGAGTGCGTTTTATTGTTGAAAGTAAATAACGGTATATTTAGAGGCAACTATTTTATGATAAAGTCATTATTTTATTTAAAATCGTATTTAATAGTTTTTATCAAACCCACGCGGTAATGCGTTAGTTTTCCTTCAGTGCAAATAATTTTCAACGGCGCTATTTTCCTTATATTGTAGAAAAACTCTCCTTCTATTACACGCTGCGTTCGGCCTATAAGCTTGTTGAGTATTCTCAGTAATGAAAAAATCATACTAAAAATATTACGTACTTTCTCGGACGAACACAATTTATTATCAAAAGTACAGTTTGGTTTTCGTCCTGGCCATTCTACAACTCATCAAATCGCTAGAATGGCAGAACATATTACTCATAACTTTAATTGTAATAAACAACGGAGATGGTTTTATTTGACGTGGCCAAAGCATTTGATGGCACAACGGTATCAAATATAAAATGATCGAATGTAAATTTCCGAAATATCTAATTATGCTTATTTTAACCTATTTAAGTAATAGATCATTCTATGTGTTTATAAATGATGTATTATCCTCCCGCAGAATATGCTTTTGCAGGAGTACCTCGAGGTAGTGTTCTCGGTCCATTTCTATTCACCTAAGATCGGAAGGAGGATGGGTTTGAACGGAAGATAACTTATTTTGGTTTTCAATATGGTACCTTCGGATTTGAAGAATGTTCTATTGTTTTATCACAGTCAATATAGTTCTCGCCCAGTATAATTTATGTATGTTCGTGTTCTAAGATTTTTTTGGCGTATATTTATAATATGGCTGTTTATCTTTAATTAACCCATATTTTATTCCTATTTCTAGATGCACGATAGCTGCCACATCATCGTGTCTTTTAACATAAAATCTTGATGTTAATTGTTCACGCCCACTTAAAATGTGTTTAATTGTTTCACTTGCTTTGCCACATTTTCGACATTTATCGGAGATATTTGATTCCTTAATGATATATTTCCTATAATTTCTGGTTGTTATCGCCTGATCCTGAATCGCCACCAAAAATCCTTCTGTTTCCGGGAAAAATTCTCCACGTATCAGTCATTTATCTGATAGATAAGAATCCACGTCTTTATTTTGTAGTTCTTGTGAAAACTTTCCATGTAGTGCTTTAGTTTTCCATGCTTCTTTTTAGTCCAGTCTATTATTAATTGAAGTTTCACTACTTAAATTTAATGAAGTGTAATTTTTATCAGATTATTTTATTGCTACATGTAAAGCTGAGTCGTTACTTCTATCAGTAAAGTATTTTCTCATTTTCTGTATTTGATTATTTAATCAGTTCTCCAAGTGTATTTATTTATTTTTTATTTATTTATTTATTTACAAAACAATACGGCGTACACAACAGCATAACGCCAATTACAGTGTACGCTCTTACAGAATAATTCCTCTTCCTCCTTCGTTCCTTTTAATGTACAGTCTTTCAATTGACGCTTTCGGATGATGCACATTCGTTAAACATTTGCGCGTTGTGATATTAATTTTTTCAATATCAGTTTTACTCCATTGTATCACACCGAACGAATACGTTAGAATTGGGACAGCATATGTATTGATAGGTTGAAATAACGCCCTACTATTTAATTGTGTTTTTGCCAGCTTATTTATTCTGTTTATATATCTGGTACCTAATTGTTCCTTCATAGTTTTCTGATCAATTCGTTTACTTTATACTATTCAAAGATATTTATATAAATCTGTCTCATTCATTGATCTTATATATTTTTCTTCTGTTGTTGTGAAACCTTCTTGTTTTACTATCTTTCCTTTGCATACATTTTGTATTCTACACTTTTCTACGCAAAATTTCATTTTAATATCTCTTGAAAAATTCTCTGTTAATTTAAATAAATTATTAATACCGTTTTTTGTACCCGAGTATAACTTAATATCATCCATATAACATAAATGTGTTAAATTGTAATTTACTGTTTTTCCGTTTCTTATATTATATACTTCGTAGAGTTAAGTATGCTAGTAAAGGATTTAATTCTAAAAAAAACCACAGTGGACTTACGACTATCGCCCTGATATATGCCTCTTGTAATTTTAACATTTATCTCAGTATAATTATTCTCTTTAGTTTTAGCAATTAAGGTAGTTTTCCATTTTGCCATGATACTCTGTAGCACTTTAATTATTCTGCTGGTCAACCTTGTATAACTCTAGCACTTGAATTAACCAACTATGAGGAACTGAATCATACGCTTTTTTATAGTCAATGTAAGCTATGTAGATATTACGGTTATTCCTTAGAGCTTGCTTCATGACTGTTTCATCTATTACGAGCTGTTCTTTATATCCATATGTTTTTGTTCTGCAACCTTTTTGTTCCTCTACTAATATTTTATTTTGCATGCAATGCTTATATTTCTTTTTTGCTATACACGCTGTTAATATTTTATGTAATGTACACAAGCACGTGATATATCTGTATTTGTCAGGCCCTTTCAACCGTTCGCTTTTAGGTATCATATATGTTAACCCTTTTAGTAAGAATTCAGGTATTTCTATCGGGTTCTCGATAAATTCATTGAATATTATTGTGTAGCTATTATGTAGACTGGTGAAACTCTTTAACCAGTAGTTATGTATCTCATCTAGTCCAAGAGCCTTCCAGTTATTTGTTTTACTCATGGCATTTTTAATGTCAACTTCTGTCTAACCAGTTCATCTCCATTATTTTTTCCAGTTTAGTTTCCTCTTTTTTAATCCATGAGGCATTCGTTTTACGTATTTTTTCCTTTTCCCATATTCCTTTCCAATATTTTTCAATATCGCTCTTAAACGGAAGACTTCATCGTTCGGATTTTCATTTAATTGTTTATAAAACTGTTTTTGGTTCCTTTTAAACAACATGTTTTGATTTACTCTTTCCCCACTTTTTTTTATATCGTCTTAGTCTTTCACTGTAAACCTTTAGTTTTTATTTTACAGTATCGATATAATCCTCGATATATAAGTTTTGGTTCTCAAATCTTGAATGGTATTTGAATTTTCAACTGTTTTTTTAATTTTTCTGTTCCAATTACCTTTTTTATATTCTATTAAGTGCGTAATACTTACTCTTAAATCTTCTATTTTTCTTTCTCTTCTTTTTTGCCAGTTTGGAATATTATTTGTAACACATGTCGTTTTGTGTTTAGCATCAGCTTCATCATAGATTTTAGATCCGTTTATGTATGCTGTTGTTATTGCTGCTGTATAGAGAAGGCCGTGAATTTCAAAAAAGTTCATATTCCGTAGATTATACTGCGGCAATACGTGTTCATTTATGTTATTTACAGTTTCTTTTAACTCTTTTGTTACCTGTTGCTTTGGTATGTAAGGTCTCTTAGATGGTTCTTATTCAGCGTATTTTATCAACAGAAAGTTAAATTCTTTTTGTACTACTTCTGTTTTTTTTTCTGCTTATATTCAATATTTTACATCTCAGTTTTTTTACCGTTATGTGGCTTTGTTTTTAATACTCTGTACTCCTTTACATTTACATTTAATTCATCAAATTTCTTGGCTTTGATTGGTATTTTAGTTTCTTCAGTTTCTGATTTCAAATTATGATAGCTTTCATTTAGTCAGTTATTTCACTTGCTATTAAATTATTTCTTTGTATTACTATTATTTGGTCTGCTAGTCGTTGCTCATTAATTTTGAGTTCTTTTGGCGCTTTTAATTTGAATTCATCAAATAGTTTCTTTCTGTAACCTATTTTATCTGTTTCTTCTTTAGTAACATTCATATAGCAACGTATTAATAATTCATTTATATTTGTTGTCAATTTTTGACGTTGATTTACTAGTCTGGCTTTGGTGGTCTCATGTTCAAGCTTTTGAGAAACACGTTCGGTCTTTTCTAGCGTGTTATTTCTTGCTCTTAGTTTCTGTTTCTGTGTGGCTGTCGCTCTTTCGGGATGCTCAGAAACTTCTTCAGGCATTTCCTCCTGTTATTTTATCTGGCTGACAGTAGGGTCCCGCCTAATCAGATCCCTGCTGTCACACCCAGCACCAACTCCAGATGTGTTCTGGCGATCTCCAGGCAGCGGCAATTTACTTTCTCCATATAATGGGAGGTGCATTTTATACCTACTGCCAGGTTAGTTTTTGATTGATCTTTTGTGTGGCTTTCCATATTAATCCTGCCTGTTAAATTTATGTTTACAAGTATTTTACTTATTATGTAGTTATCGCTTTAGATGGATATATTTCTTGGGCTATGGATATACGGTGGCGGTTTTACATTTTCTTCCACCGGATTTTCTGTCAGGGTTTATTCCTTTAGCCTTTAGATAAATATCCTAACCGCAAGGCAGCGGATTTGTTTATTTTCAGGGTTGTCTCCCTTAGCCTTTGGGTAAAAACCCTGACCGCAAGGCAGCAGTTTGCTACTGAGGAGGTAACAGTGTTAGGTTTTTCCGGCGACCTAAACCCGCCGAGGTTGAGACAGTCATAAGATTTATGCAGAGACTTTTATTGGTCAGTTCCTCGAGCTGACCATCTACATCCTCGTATCTCCTTGCGCTGTCACTACTGGAATCGTCTGCTATAAACTTTCCGCCAGTAGCCGCTGTTGGTCCGCGACTGTTTATTCGACTGATGTCTTATTCACAGCTAACCTACATATGTGTAGGCCATTCCACTATCCGCCACCTGTGGGCGCGCCCAATTCCGGTTACAGCTTCGGATCCCGGAAGATACAAAGGTACCTCCGAGTGGGTATTATTATTAATATTATTATTATTATTACTACTGCTACTATTATTATAGTGGCGACTGGAAGAACCTGAGCCGCTGATATTTTTTCTTCGTTTAAAGAAGTAGACCTTGTCCGTAATTCGGGGAAATTTTTGCTACTTGTCGCTTCAGAAAATGGAAAAGAAGTGACTACAGCTACCTTACAAATCAATTTAGTCTCGGAGAATGAAACAATTTTTAACGCACTAATTTTCTGTAGCTTGAGTTGTTCTTGATAAACTGAATAGCCACGATCGTAAGCTGAGTGGTTACCCATTTGATTTCGTTTATTAAGTGTACGTATGTTAGCTATTTTAGCGCTTACGTTCATCGATTGTAAGGTCGATCGGAACGTCCCTTACAATATAAAAACGAAAGAATAACGTTTGAGGAACAAAACAAAGTATATAAGCTTTTTATGAATACCTTCTGCCAGAAGAAACACATTAACTTGAACTACGGAATTGAAAACTAATCTAACTTGGTTACGACCACTCCTTGCCACGCATTTAAGACTCTTAACTTTATTATGAAGTAACTTGGCAAATGACATTGGACGAATATTGCCTATATTATTATTTTTTCCTTCTATCAGAACTATAATAGGTCCTTGAAAATCGTTCGGGAAAATAAAAACTAATGGAGGGGATATCGTAACTGATACTTGGAGGTTTCTCATAGTCCGTATTGATATTCCATAATGTATCTAATTTCAGAGTTCGGTTCTACGCGAATATTATTTATCGAAGTTATTTCGTTCGTACTGATATCCGTTACAATTAGCCTCGTTAGAAATATTAAGATTCGATTGTTTATCTCTAATATTACTCCGATTATTATACTTATTACAATTACTACCACCGCTATCATCACTACTATTGCCGCTGCTATTCCTACAGTTAATTTTATTATTATTATTATCATGATTACTATGATTATTGATAATATTTCCATTATTATTATAGATAATATTATTATTGTTACCGCCACCAATTTTAATATTATTATTCTGGCTATGTGTAGTACCACCACCACGACTGTTGGTGCTTACCAGTGGGTCAGAGGACGACTCTCCTCTGCCCGCTATAACCGCTTTTGACATTTATCGACTACATGTGTAGTCGATAAGTTTTGTTACACACACAAAGACCTGTTTTTACCTACACCTTAAATTAAAAACGAACACAAATACAATACGCAACGTGAAACGAAAATATATATAATGTTAGACAGTTGTTTTTTTTTTTTTTTTTTTCACGTATTTATATGTAGGATTTTTTTATGTTCTTTTATTTATAGACGCTCGATTGGTAAGATCATTTGCGTCTGTTGTTGAATTTATATTGCGTTAATTATTCCGGTGGTTATAATAAACTTTAACAAGTATTCGATATATTATCCTGTAGTAGTGGGTGTCTATTTTATAATCCGTTAGTTTATAGGTTAACCGTTCTTTTTCGTAATTTTTGCACGCTAGTAATATGTGATGTAGGCTTAGTTGTTCGTTACACGTCGAGGAAACAGGTACAGGATCTACATGTAATAGAAGCCGAGACGGTGAGCAATATATAACCCAGGCGTAGTCTAGTTAAAACCATTTCCTGACGCCTATTCTTTTTGGTGTGCTCTCATCCAATATCCTAACTTTGGTTTTATTTGATAGAGGTGTGTATGTGCGCAGTGTGTTTACCAGTAGTTTAATTTTTATTCATTTGTGAAGTCACTGGCTCCATCTCGTGTACCTGAACTGTAGAAGGTTATACAACCTGAAAGTAGCCCCTCTGATAACTTTTTTTAGATGCTACTTTTACTGAAAATGAGGTAGACTATATTTTATCAAGGAAAAATTCATCAACGCCAGGTTATTATGGTATTTCTTTTGAATCACTAAAAAAGTTACCGAAAAATTGTTTTACTGTCTTCGTTCACGTTATAAATCAAGTTTAGCAAACTAAAGTGATTCCAAATTCTTCAATGATTTTTGTTATCTCTCCTGTACCGAACAAAAATGGATCGTTTAGACCAATTTCATTAGTCTCTTGTTTTAGCAAAATTTGTGAATCCGTTATAGCTTTGCGTCTCAACTGGTCGTTAGAGCACAACGAAATCCTTCCAACTAATATGTATGGTTTTCGAAATAACACGAGCACGTTGGACTGCGTGGGTGATTTAGTTGGTAATATATATAATAGTCTCATTAACAAAGAATATAATATTACCGTTTTCCTCGATACAATAAGCGCTGTTAATAATGTACATTTGCCCGTTTTACAACATAAATAATTGTCCCTAGGCATTCCAGGGCGTTGTTGTCACTTCATTAGTAGACTATTTTCGCAACGCTGTATTCTAATAAGTACATTGTCGACCAGTTACCAACGAGTGGTACACAGGGGATTACCTCAGGGTTCTTCCCTTAGTCCGATTCTTTTTGATTTATATATGTCAGCACTGGTACATGTGTCTTTGTATTCTAAAACTGTCCTCTATGCTGATGATATTGCGGTATTTATTTCCAGTACAACATTTTCCGACACCGTATCTAACATTAATATTGATATTGAATTAATCGAACGAGTACTTTTTAAGTTGGTGTTAACTAAGAAATATACATTTTATATACAGGCATTACACAGTCAATAACTTCTCTATCACAACAGAAAAACTCCATTTTGTAATCAGTTCAGTATTTAGATATAACATTGGATACACGTTTAACATGGCGGCAACATATTGATAATCTATTAACAACTATTAATCGCGCAGTTAACATTTATACAATACTCGGGGGGGATTTAATACTGTTAACTTTTTATAGATTGTTAATTCGATCTAAAATGGAGTATGGTTGTATGTTTTATGGATCGTCATCTGAATCATTATTAAATCAGCTTGATCGGGTGCAAAACTAGTGTGTTAGACTCTGCATTGGTGCGATCAGAAGCACTCCGATACCGGCATTAATGGCAGAGTGTAAGATTCCTCTCTTACAGTTTAGACGGAGTTATTTAGCACTAAAAATCCTAACTAGTACGGATCGCTTTCCGCTATACAATTTACTCTATCACATTTATTCCAACTGGCGGTTTTCAAATAATAAAATGCCCCTGCTGCCTTCAGTTATACCTAGATTGGAAGAATTTCAGGTACAGCCTATTCGAATTCGTATACCCGTCCAATTTATATTACCGTATTCATACAATTTTTCCAATAAACGAACATATTTCTTTCCTGAGAACTACGTTCTTTATCTCCACTGATCCGGGCTACATTAACGTCCCTTCTTCATGTTGATAATTTACATCTGTTTACGCGATATTTCTAGGAAAGCTGTCCGAGTTTATAGAAATATGAGTTAGTAATTACAGTATCACTTTGGGTAGGCTCTAAAGGCATCCCCGTTTAAAAAAATAATTCACGCGGTCTTTATAATTTACACGAACGTCCCTAGATTCTCTCATTGTTTTTGTTCAATTTGTATTTTCCTAAAAATTATCACTATAATATTTAATTTTTGGCTGGATTAATATTTTAATTGTTCATTTTTTACATTAGATTCTCTTACTGATGAAGTAGCTTTCGGTTGATTGCGATTTTTTTATAATCTATTTTTCACGTTAAATTCTTACTAATGAGAAATTAATCTTGGGGTTGATTTAATTTTTTTCCCTATCTACGCGGTTTTTATAATTTAATCGAACGTTGTAGATTCTGTCATTTTTTTTTGTTCAATTTTTATTTTCTCCGTTCTCTAAGTAAATAAAAATTATCATTATGATATCTAATTTTCATTGGGTTCTTACTAACGAAGAATTAATCTTTGATTTGATTAATAACTTTAATGAAGAATTAATCTTTGGATTGATTAATATTTTTTTTTTTTTTTACATTACATCCTTATTAATAAAAAATTCATGTTCGAGTTGATTCATATTTTTATTATTTTTTTTTTTTTACATTAGGTTATTACTAATGAAGAATTAATCTTTCGATTGAATAATATCTTTATTATTTATTTACATTTTACTTAGGACGTTTCCAATCATACAGCCTGAGTATGCAAGAGGGAAAGCATTAGTCAAAGACTGTAATAAATGTAATAGTAAATATTTGTCAACGGGAGAATCTACCTACTGGCCAATGGGCAAAAACAGAACACCAGATCCGTTGGATTTCTGTATTATGAAGAATATTTCAACAAATTATATTGAAATAAAAGGCTACAATGATTTAACTTCAGATCATATCCCCATACGATAACTTCTAAAAATTGCTATCCATTCGAAGTCAAACAACTTATTACAGATTAAAAAAGCAAAGCTGGACTACTCGTAATATATCTGACAAAAATACATTTAACCGTATCAGCAATAAAATGAACAGATTAATTTCAGAAATGAAACAAAAGAGTGTAGCCAACTATTTGGGTCCGAGTGAGGACAAAAACTACTATTTGTGGAAAACAACCAGCCGCTTCAAAAGACCAATAACCAGAATCCTGCCATTGAAAAATGAAACTGGATACGGCGAGATAAAGAAAAATCTGAATTATTTTGTAGACACCTATCAAGGATATTTTAGCCACATGACATCCAGTCGCAGATAAAATCTAATATCACAGAACTACCTCATCAGACAATTAAATTTATAACCCTCCTGGAAGTAGCAAGAGAAATAGATAATAACATTAATTCTAAAAAATCTTCATGAATAGCTAAAATATCGCTGGCGGTACTGAAATAGTTCTTAAACAACTAACGCATATACTAACTCATCAATTTCGGTTCCGTGCTCACCACTCTACTATTGGCAAGTTCCGTCATGTAACGGCAATAGTAGAAAAAGCATTTGAAGAAAATAATTCTGCTCTGCAGTATTTCTGGATATCGTGCAATATATGGCGCCTTATATCCAAAATTAGTACCTGATTATCTACCAACTGGTGTCGTCTGCTGACATCATACTTAATCAAACCGACAATTCCATGTATCTTACGAAGATGCAAAATCTTCATTTTATCAAATTCAAGCGGGAGTACCGTAACGAAGTGTCTTAGGACCCATCTTATATCTCCTGTACACGATAGATATACAAACTACACCAAAAAACTGCAACTGCGACGTTTACTGATAATACAGCAATACTGTCAGTCAGTAATTCCCAAGCTGAAGCAATGATAAATCATCAACATGCACTGGACCATACAATAAAATGGACGAATGATTAGAACACTAAGCTCAATGAGAAAAAAATCTGTTCATGTCACCTTCACCCTGCTTAAGCGGGACTCCCAATATGAAGTCTTCATAAATAATCAGAAAGTGTCAGTTGCTAACTCCACAAAATACTTGAGAATGTATCCGGATGCTAAGCTAACTTGGAGAACTCACATCGATGCAAAAGCTCACCAAATTAGTGGCAAAGTACGCCAAATGTATTGGATCATAGGGCGACTTTTAAAATTGAAGTTAAAAAATAAACAAATGATTTATTAGACTATTATACGGCCAATCTGGACGTATGGGTTCCGGTTGTTGAGTGGCATCAAAATTTCGAACAAACGAGTTATATTGTTGGTTTCAACGGAACGGGTCACTGCACACCGATTTAAGAATTAAGTGGGTTAATGAGGTCATCTCTGATTTGGCTTACACACATGATAAAATACTCTGTAATCATCCGAATTCAGAAGTCTCAGTACTCTTACCTACTGATCAAGATGTAAAACTTCTCAAACGTCTTAAAATGACCTGAACAGGGTAAAACATTCGTTACTTTCGATAGAAAGCGAAGTCTTATTGTAGAAAATTATTCTCGAATCTATATGGGTATACCGAATGTAAATTTTTGGGAACAGCCAGTAATTCCAATATAAAAATTATCCAGCGTTTCCAATTGAAGATTCTATGGAACACATCTGAAGCACCGTAGTACATCTGAAATGATCACCTCTAAGAATCTTAATATACCGACTATAAAAGAAATTGAGAGAATCCGCAACGCTAAATATATCGAGACAGCATCCTGTATTAATACGTTAGCTGTCGATTTTACGGAAAACGCCACACAATTCAAACGACTGAGAAGACACGCCCAAATGGAATTGTCATAGCGGTCCTAAATTATTTAAATATTTTGTAGTTCAAAACGAATAACTGCCATTGGTCAGTACTAGATTTAATAACAAAAACATCACCGCTACTTATTATCCAATCGAGGACTATACCCTACGTGTTAGGGATGAAATAAAATTCGGCAATAGGTTAACTATTAATTTGCTGGACGTTAGCCAGGAACTACGCCGTTCTGAAAAGCATCAAACCGTATCACAAATATAAAACTTTAAACTGTTAGTCATTCGGACAGAAAAACATGTGCCGACCCTCTTCGTGTTCCACTCCAATTACTAGACGGCCTCGATGGTCAGTTATAATTATACGGATATTACACAACATACGAACATTATATATATATATATATATATATATATATATATATATATAAAACATCAGTTTATAATAATCGAATTATAAAAACAACCAAAAATAACTTATTAACTAGCAAATAATGTAATTACGAGCATTATATAAATGCGTCGATAAATATTAATTATCGGATCGTCGCGTGAATTATATAAACGTATAAAAATATATTTACTTTATTCGAGTATTTCTTTAAATTAAATGGGAAATAAATTTAATAATTTCGACGTAATTTTAATATTTTATAAAAATATAATTAATTCCGATAGGCAATTTCTCCTCGATGTTTTTATTAGATTATATGATAACTTTAAACAGTTCAATAATGTAACTATAAAAGAAATAAACGGTAGAAAAACTTTTTTTTTTTAACGAGTAGTTATTGCCTATAAAGCTATTACTCGAAATATGAATTAGAGATGATTACACAGTTTAGAATTTATTATGAAGTTGGTGGAAAGGAGGAAGTTGTTTACATCCGGCACATTGTTCTTCAGCTGATTGCACCGATATTGAGCAAATTTCTGGCAGATAACCACGATTAATTTTTTTTTTTTTTTAAGTAATCAGCTAAAGCTAGCATTAAACATCATGTATGGCAGAATATATATCAATTTGTTTCGTAGTAAGGTGTTCTCCAATGAGACTCAACCTTAATTGTTACATTATATGTAATGGTATTTTTCTTTTTAATCTACGTGTCTATTGAGGGTTATCATTAATTAAGCCTGTTGCTAGCGGATTCGGATGCGATCTTAGGCGCTGTGCATATGTTTCACACTGTATATTCTAATTACATCTTTCACGGTTTCCATTTTTAGGTCTCTATATATGTCATCATTTCTGATGTACCAAGGTGCGTCGATCATAATACGTATAGATTTTGACTGAAATCTTTCAATTTTAGAAATATTTGAGTTGGATGTCGTACTCCATAATTGGATACCGTACGTCCATACTGGCTCGAAGATAGTTTTGTACAATAGTAACTTATTCTGTATAGATAATGATGATCTTCTTCCAACAAGCCAGTAGTATTTACGAAATTGAATGTCCAATTGCTTTCTTTTTATGTTAATATGTCTTTTCCAAGTTAGCCCTTTATCTAGGTGCATTCCTAGGTATTTTACACAATCGGTGGCTCGCAGTACCCTTCATAGTAATTGGTTTTGCATTATGTTTACATTTTGTAAATAGTATATAATGTGATTTTGTTTCATTGAGGCTTATCTGCCATTTTTTTGTCCGTTTCTCAATCATTTTTACATTCTGTTGTAGTAGTCGAGTTGCTTCTAAAGGATCCTTGCTTATGGATAGTACAGCCGTATCATCAGCAAATGTAGTAGTGATAGTATCTTGACAGGTCGGCAAGTCAGCTGTAAACAGGAGGTACAGTACAGGACCCAGAACACTCCCTTGTGGCACACCCGATTCTATTTTGTGAAGCGATGTAACCTCTGCTTCATATCGCACTCATGGAGAACACAGCACGATTTGCATATTGGTGGTGGTTGGACACTCGGTAGATAGGAGTGTGTACTCAGCGTGTGATCAATATACACTCTATTGACAGCTGTTTCCAAACTCGATTAACAAATTTTACCAATTTTTGATGGCCAGGTTGTTAAATCCTTCTTTATATTTCCAAGTATACTCGGCCGAAAATGGAAGGACCGATTCCACGCGTCTAGAATTTTCTGGCAATAATATTTTGAGTTGTCTTCTCCCAGTACTGTTGGAAGGTAAACTTGGATAGGCCCTTGTGCAGCACGGTGTATCTCATCGTAGCCTATTATCCCTCGATGACTTGGAATAAAACTTATAACTCGTTACTTTAAGAATATAATAACAAGTTTAAAACATCATAATTATGACAATACTATTGTCGAAAAAGAATAAAATGTAATAATAAGAATAATTCCTATTTTAAATTTTCCGGTGTTTTAATAGAAAATTTCAGTTTTGACGACAAATATCAGAAAGAGAGCGTAATTATTCGTCATATTTTTTCTATGATTGCAACTATTTCTCCAGTCACGTCGTATATCTGAGTTGTCAGCGTCCTAGTTCATTCGAGTTAATTTCACTGATCCGATTTTGTAACATTTTCCATTCAAATATATTTTCTACCTGCTTCAATATTTTGATTTAGTTTACCACTTGCAACTTCAAATCTATATCTATTATTCCTGCTATAATATTGACCGAGGTATAATTGTGCGATATGCATAAATTGTTCCTATTAATATTTCCCTTTGGAATTTTAATATTTTATTCTTATATTTTTCTCGTAAAACTGGGAAGTGAACTCTGGAACAGTATTCGATTATAGATCTGAAGATAGTCTGGTAAAGTATTATTCTTTTTTTATATTTGAAACCCAAAATATTTGAATGTAGTGAATTTAAAGCTGGTGGACGTGTAGGGACTGCCTTCTTGGTGCCCCCATTCACTCATCGCTTTCGGCTAAGTCCTGCTCCATATTCTCAGCTGAATCTTTTGCTAATTTCAAGTGTATAGAGTTCCTGTCCACGGTGCAATCTTCTTCTAAATTCCTTATACTTTCTGATTCACTCTTTGTTTTAAAGTCTCTCCACAACCTTTATACGGACAATGCACTTTTACATCTTCATGACCTTACTAGATCTCAAGTTTCCATAGTTTTCATTTGGATTCCAAGTCACTTCGGTTTTTCTCGAAATGAAGCTATGGACCGAGCTTCCAGGAAGGCGTATTTCCGCTCGCCTCTTTCTCTATAGCGACGTAAAAGCTTTTCTGAAATTTCTCATAACCAAATCCTAGTGTCGGGTGTGGAAGTCTAATCAACAATACCATCTTCTTTCAATCAAACCTAATTCACTATCTCAGCTGTCATTTCCTTTTAGAACAAGAAAGAAAAATGTTATACTTACCAGACTTCGAATATCCCACTCAAATTTTACCAATTCCTATCTTCTTCAAGGAACAAACCCTTCGCTTTGTCCCTTTTGCAAAGTGTCACAACTGCTTTTACCACACATACTAACATCCTGTCATGCTCTCACAACATTTAGAATCCAGCACAACCTTCCTCCTTCCTTACCTCAACTGTTATCTGAATCTGCCGACTACATTCATAATGTTTTCCTGTTCCTGAATTCATTCAACCTTTTAAATCAGATGTAGGACCACAGTAGGTTAATGGGTGCATATGGCCCGCTAGTGCAGCCGGCGCCCGTATTATCAAATAACAATAATAATAATAATGAAGTAAATTTTCTTAATCATATATTCGACGTGTTTGTTAAAATTTAGATGAACGTCTCTATAATTATTCTCAAGCATTTTATTTCATTCACTATTTTTATTTTATCTTTATTTATGTACAGATGACGTTCGATGCAATCTATCATTTCTAAACTATCCTGTTTTCTACTCATTAATACGGGTTTTATTTATGTTAAACTATAAGCCTAAATTTCCTATATTTTTTCTATATTTTTTTTTTATTATTTCATTTATTTTGCGGATGTTTTCCATATTATTCATCGAGACCAAATATCATCTGCAAGCTTATCATGTTGCAGTGCTGACTGAAATGTAAAGCTATGAACTTCACTAATTGCTATATTGAAAAGTAATGGTTCAAGTACTTAACCATACTCCTGAGTTGACACTTCTGTTATATAGGATTTTCTTTTCTTGTACAAATAACTCGGTTATTTTACCGGTTAAATAGTTTCGAATAAAATAGTTCGGATTGTAGCGGATATATTATAATTTTTAAGATTTGATCAAGTTTTATTTGATTAAATGCTCCGAATACATCAAACTGATTAGTAATATATGTCTGGTATATTTTTGTGTTATAATCGCATAGTTTTTTTATTTCAAGCTCAGTTGATGTATTTTTAAGATATCCAAACTGATTTTCATTTAGAATCACTTTTTCTTTTATTTCTGAATCGAGAAAATTTTTTATATAATTTTTTTCATATATTTTACTTACATAGTAGAGTTACTGTACGATTTTTCGGATTTATTAATTTCCGGGTTTGTTTATTATTTAAATTTTACCCTGTTTTCGGACGTTAGGGAAATAATCTGGTTCGACACATTTTTCGTAAATAGATTTAAATATTTTTCACATATTTTGTGCAGAAGTTGACCATTTCGTTTGATATTTGATCATATCCATTGGCTTTCATATTGTTCAGATTTTCGATTGTTCTCCTTAATTCCTCTTCAAATATTAGAAGAGTTTTATCTGATGGTTGCAATCGGCAAAAATTATTTTATGCTTTTCGATATTACAATGCATCCGTTTACATATCTATTCTTTGTTTAGTTTTTTTCCATACATATTTCAATGGTTTGCCCCAGCTTGTCCAGGAATTAATCAGTTCTTTCCGTGTTTCGTGTTTTGAAGGTTTCAACTCTTTCTTGTATTTGTTTTTTTATTTATTTTTTTATTATAATTCTACTTTGTAATTCGCTTTATTTCTGCTTTTATGCCGTCTTCTTCGCAGTTTTTCAAGCATATTTTTAAAACTATTTTTTTTTTTATCTAATAAGGTTTATCGCGAACTTTTCTTTTTTTTGCATTAGTAATTTTATTATGTTCGTAAATCTTATAATTTCATTCTCTAGATCTTCTAATTATTTTTTTAATGTATTCCATTTTTGGTTTTATTTGAGGTATTTGTTTTGGAAAGATCTTATGGTCAATTAAAGTACTTTCATTTTTACTGTATTAAGAGTTGTCGGCATATTGTTGAATGTTACGACGTTGATGATGATATATGTTACTTTGTAGTTTTACGTGTATAATCTACTAGAAGTTTACCAGATTAAAATATTGCGAATCTGTTTTAATTGTATATTTTACATTTCAAGGTTCTACAATTTCTCCTATTTTAATTATATCATCTTTTGGATTGATTCCTTCGGTTATAGTAAAAACAATTGTCTGTTCATTGGATGGGAACATAAAACCTAATGCTGTTTTTGCATATTATCGTTACCTGCTTTTTGTTGATTTCGATTATCTATAAGTGACGATATTTCTTCCGATTGTATGATATCACGTGTTCTGCTGTTGGTGCATTGGTATGAGAAGTTGTTGCTCGGGGAGTTATTAAGTACTTTACTTTATCAGGCGCTGTAATCGCCACAATACAGTTTACATCCGCAGCAATACATACGTACACTAGTTAACCTCACACACTCTCGCAAAAAAGATTTTTATCTATTTGAATATGTAAATTCTAATTAACAATTAATGAAAACTAGTTAAATTCGCTCGCTCGCGGAAGATAAAGATCGTTATCTATTTTAAGGCGTAAATTCTTTTATTCAATTAATGAAAACGTATATTATCATAAACGCATAAATCACGATCGAAAAACGACCTTATGACAAAATTTGATGGGTTATTGTGTTCTAGTTTCATTTGAATATATGCCATTTTTAATTATTTAATCAATTACGGGCAGGTACAAAATTTCATTCAAAACATTCAAGCGATTTACGAGATAGCCGAGTGTAAATATATATCATCATCGTATTGTTCGTTGATGAAGTGACTAGCTTTTTCTTTTTCTTTTTAATTATTTTATTTATAGACGCTCGATTCTTAAAGTCGGTTATAAACTATTTATTAAGTGATTTTTAATCTTCCAGTATTGTTTTTATTGTATCGTAGTTTAGATTGTATTTGATACGTTGGCTTCGGTATTTTATGCATTCTAATAGTATGTGGTTTATATTTAATTGCGAATTACATTCATGACAGATGGGTAGTCCGCGTTGAGTAAGTGTTGTTAAGTAAGTAACGTTTGTCCTGTGCGTGGTCTAGCAAGCGTTTTTTCGGTTTTTCTCTCTTTCTGGTCTGCTGTTTTCCAGTTTTTCTAATCTCGCCTTAATTTGATACAAGTGTGTATGTGCACGTTGGGTGTCCCAGAATTTTTTATATGATGTTTTAATTGTTTGTGAAGGGACTGTATGTAAATCGGCAATATGCGTTGATTTTATTGTTTTTAGATTTGTAGGAGACGTAATGTTTTCATTCCCGGCTATTTCTGAATTAGCTGGTGTCCATAGAAGAACAAGTTCATTGTTCTTGGAGATAATGCTATTGATTATGTGTTTTAGGTATCTGTATTTGTATTTTCGATGTGTTGCTGAATATGTTGAAGAGCTCTATACGAATCTGTGCATTATTATATATTTATTTGTTTGCGCTTGCTTAGATATGTATTTTAAAGCTTTATAGATTGCAAGAAGTTCTGCTGTAAAAACTGATACAGACTCGGGTAAATGATATACTTTGGGTACAAGATAGGCCCATGAGGTTTAGTTTATAGACTTAGATGCATCAGTGTATATGTAATAATCACCGTACTTTTTTTCCAGAATGTTGTAGAATTTTGATTTGAGAATATTTGTAGGTATTAAGTGTTTCTTATATTTTTCCAGTTCTGTGTTTATTGCGATTGAAACATTTATCCAAGGTGGTAGTTTTGGAGCGTGGTTTATTTTGATTTGTGGTAATTGATATTGAAGTTTTGCTAATTTATTGTTAACGCGTTCTGATAGAGGTTTAGATGTATTTGGTTTGTTTAAGAATGTATGATGAAATTTATTCCTTAGTAAGGACTGAGATATCGGATTGGATGGTGTGCAAATTGATTGTGTGTAATATTTTAGCGCTAGTATTTGTCCTTCTATATTGGAAGGGTAATATGTTTGCTTTCACGTGTAGAGCTGTGTTTGAGCTAGTGTGAAAGTCTCTCAAGGCTAAGAGCTAAATTTTGAACAGAATTAAGTTTTTTTAGTGTGGAATAGGCTGCACTATCATATATTATACTGGCGTAGTCTAATCTGCTTAGTATGTAGGATTTGTATAGCCGTATTAATGTTTCTCGAATCCCCACGATGAATTATTTAACATCCTGAGCATATTTATTTTTTTCAAACATCTTATTTTTAATTTGATTATGCGTTGTTTCCAGTTAAGTTTCGGTCCAATGTTAGGCCTAGTATTCGAAGCGAATCTGAATTTTCTATATGTATTCCATATTTAAGTTTGGTATAATTGTATTTTTTGTTTTTTGCTGAATGTTATGTGCTTAGTTTTTGATGTGGAGAAAGTAAATCCTTCACAGATTTGACCTAATTATTTAAGTCATTTATTGTATTTCGTAATAAAAGTTTCACAAATTTTAAGTCTCTGTTTCAGTAGTATATTGATAGATCGTCAGCGTAGATGCAGTAGCTTAGTAGAGATGGTATATGTTGTTTAATATTAGTCATGGCTATAATGAATAGCGTAGGGCTAATTCATTGAGGTGTACCATTTTCTTTAATTTCAGTATTTGATAAAATAGAATTTATCTTTACTCGAAATTTCCGGCGGTGTAAAAAATTGGGAATAAATATGGGTAAATTTCCCCTAAATCCCCATTGATATTAAACGAGAAGAATTATTTTTTCCAGAGTTTATCGAAAGTCTTTTCTAAGTCAAAGCTAACAACAGTTGTAATTTTATTTTCTATTAAATTATTTTGTATATCTGTTGTAAGTTCGACTAATAGATCCTGAGTGCTTCTTTCTTTCCTGAAACTGGAACCGACGCCTGAAGGCTGCATTGTCTTTAGGGGGGTATTAAATTCGTCTTTAGTTATGGTAACGTTATAGTTAAGGTTAGTTTTTGATGTGAACTCGAGGGCATTAGTACTTTTATTTCTTTATGTTTTCCAAATTCGTCAGTATAGTTTTGATTAGATGATATCTGGTAGAAGGTGGTGAACTCATATGTAATACAGGGACCTGCTTTTATTGCTGTTATTGGTTCGATTATTTGTCGGATTTGTTTCCATAATTTCTTAGAAGGTGTAGTCGCGTTTATCGTTTTAACAAAGTCTTGCCAGTGATTGCTTTTCGTTTCGCGCACTTTTATCCGGGCTAGTGATCTGGCTTTTTTAAATTTAATTAAGTTTCGATTGTTGGTTGACGTTTGTATTATGATAGGATTTTATTATTTTTCTTTAATTAATGATCGGCAGTCTTCAGACCACGGCAGCTTCTCTTATTTGTTGTAAAATGTATTTACATGACTCATCAACATTGTGAGAAATTTTATTTCGTTCAATATTAACTACGCCACTGTATAAAAATCCAGTCAGCTTTTGCTATGTTACAATTTTCGGATATACAGTTTTCACTGTCCATTTTAGAGGGCAAGTTGAGCACTATATGTTGCGGGAAATGATCACTAGCAAACAGATCTGAGTCTGTTTTCCAGTGTATATAATGGAGAATGCTTGTACTGCAAATGCTTCGGTCGATTGCTGAGTCACTGCCGTTATTGTTGAAGTGGGTCAGACTACCTGTATTTAATAAACATATATTTGTTCGGTTTATGACGTCTTCCATTAATTTGCCCCTGTAGTCGGTATATTTTGATCCCCCATACACTATTAAAATAGCCAGTTACTATGAAAAGTTTTGGTAATTGAAGAAAAAATTTGAGTAAATTTTGTAGGATGATTTCGTCGTTTTTGTACATGTATATGGAACACAGAGTTATCGTGAGGCCAGAGACGCGGATAGAAACTGTGATATTTTCAACATCGGTATTTAGTTTCACTTTCTCGGAAAAGAATTGATTTGATATTGCTAAAAGAACACCCCGGCAAGCTACAGACCCACCGGTGTAATCTGTTCTGTATATTTTATACTGTTTTAAGTGAGTCCGTGGGTTTTAATTTAGTTCCTTGTAGGACATTTGTGTAATTAATATTTCTAGTTCTTAATTTAGTTCCTTGTAGACATTTGTGTAATTAATATTTCTAGTTCCGGGAGTTTGTTTTTAAGGCTATTTAAGTTCCAGGATATTATTTTATTCATCATTAATTTTATTTGTAGTGACTAGCTATTGTACACGTTTATTTTTACGTACAAAATGAGCTAGCATTCAAGGCACTGTTTATATGCGACATAGATGCGCGTACATATGATATTACACGGAGTGGGGTGCCACTGCCTTCTCCGTGATAATTAAGAATTAAATAATGATGAAAACTTTCTAAGTCATTGTGTTGACAGTCGAGCACTCTAGCAACTATGCAACCGCGACATATATATATATATATATATATATATATATATATATATATATATATATATATATACATAGATGGGATGAAATGAGGGGGATGTGTATATGGAATTTTATTCAACATGTTTGTAGGTGCAAACTAAAGACAGGCCTAGCAATTTTCGTAATATAATTAGATATATGTAAGTGCGTCATACCTTTAATTTTTATTTTATTATTCTAAATTTTAATTTATAAGTTTGTTTTCTAATAATTGGTGCGCGTGATTATATATTAAACGCCAGAATACGTTTTCTATAATTCTTTAAGAGGTTTTTATGCTTTAATGAAGTTGTTTGTTCAAAACGTAATAATCGACTAATACTTTTTATTATGTACACTTTTTTATTGTTGTATTTAATAATATTTATTCGTTTGCAACCGTTTTTATGGATCATTTCGTATTTCTGTTTTTAAGCAGGGAGCGTGAGAAAATAGTCTCTGTAATCTAGTAGGACGAATTTATCAGTTTCGTTAAGTTCCTATTCTATTTTATTACCCCTTTGTTGAATTTCCTTTTTATATAATAATCGCTATGTCGTTACTGCTATTATTATTGTTAGTGTTATTATTATACTTATTATTTATTATTTTCATTTGGATTTCTCGTTACTTTCTTCCTATTCATAATTTTTTCGTAAAAAAGAAATGAACTAATAAAATTTAATTCGCCATAGAGAACGATGTTTGTATCTAAGTGACTTAATTTTTGTTATAGCTTTTGAAATCATAAATTTCCTATTTGACAATTAGGAAGTTTTATTTATATATATATAATCAAAGGAACGTGCGTATTTTGTCTATATACCCTTCTGCATGTTCACGTTTTGCGACTAAACGCATTTTCTGTTTGTTACTTTACGCGCGCAATTTCCGTTAAAACGATAGAATTTAATAAATTAGCTAATATTAATTCATATACCGAACAAACTCGCCAAGATAAGTGAAAAGTACGGACTGAATATTAATTACAATGAAACGGAAATAATGATGATCGGCATAAATGCGGAAATTAATTGGCAACTGCGAAGTGGTACAGAAATTTATATCTATAGGATCGAAATTGGGAAATTCGAGGAGTACGGATCCATAAATACGCATAGACGAATCCAGTTAGGTCGTTCTACAATGAACCACAACTATCAAAAATGTGGAAAAACACGAATATAACTGAAAATACTGAGTTTTAGCGCAAATTTTAGTTATATATATGGTTTGGAAACTCGGACGATAAATATTAAACATCAGCGTCGAACACGGATCTGTGAAATATGGTACTGGAGGAGACTGCTGCTGATACTTCGGACAGCTAAAAGAACGAGTCTATTCTACGCGAATTAAATCGCAAACATCGATTACTAACAGTGGTATACGATCGGATGCGGAAATTTTGCATGCCGGTAATATATTTGCCGTCAACGGGAGGAAACCGTTAGGCAAACGGAAGGAAGAACGATCTTAGCAAGAAAAACACAGTTGTCAAAAATCACTGAACTGAATTTCGGGCAATCAGGCTGGTATATCATTGCAAGACTTGGCGTACAGTGGTTATTCACACATACGTCGAGAATCTAAATTCCAAGTCACTACACATCGGATACTATTTTGGTCGATTAAGAAATAATATATTTATATTTATATTTATATTTATATATATATTCATATTTGCATTATCGCTATAGACTCGGAACGCATGTAAGCATATCTTTTTTATATTAAATTCACGAATCACTTTATATATATATATTTTTATTAAGTATCAACATAACATTAATTATAATAATAATAACGGAGAATAATCGTAAAAATAAATGATTTCGTAAATCGTTAATTAATTTATACGAGGACCAAGCTTATTTTTTTTTTTACCAGATGAGTCATATTGAAAATGATGGAATCCCGGGCGTTTAACAAAATGCCATTTACAACCAAAAAAAAAACCTGTTTATTTATTTATATTAGCTTTACGTTCGCTTTCGATCGTAGGAATGACACTTATCATTTTCGTCGTACGAAATGTCATCGCCTAAATGGACTGCGTATAAAATGAGTCACGCTTACAGCTACGTGGCCTCTTTTAATAAGAAATATGCGGAATGATCTTCGAATTTCACAACCTTCTCGCAGCGTAAAAATTCGGGTTGTAAAAACCAAACGACATACGTCAAAAGAAAAATGGCAAGAAGAATGTGTACCAAGGTGAAGATAAATATAACAATAATAATCATAATAATGGCAATAATATGTAAAATTTAAGTAGTGAGCGACGTGTATGAAAATCAGAGACATGCGCGATTATATGTACATTTTATTATCGACAAGACTTTAAAAATTCACACAATTATTTATAAATATATATATATATATATATATATATATATATATATATATATATATATATATAAAGGTGCACTTGCACATTTATATAGTACAATTAACGAAGGTTAAATGTGTTTTATATATATATATATATATATATATATATATATATATATATATATATATATATATATGTATATAGTTTGAAATGAACGACTAAATCCTCAGAAGTGGCTAGATGTGGATGCTATAAATTATATAATCGCCCACTATATTTTATCGTGTACGTAAAAGCCTATTTACGAGTGATACATATATATATATATATATATATATATATATATATATATATATATATATATATAATTTTAAATAAAGTCATTCGAATCAAATAACCCGTATTTGAGTTAACAGATTCGAGTTAATTTATTTGATTCGTGGTAAACGATCACATTTATTTACACGCTTTCATCGGTGTTACAACCGTTTTAGGTAATAAATTGCTTCGTGTTTACTAATATTAACTACAGGGTGACCCAGAGTAGACGAACGGTTTTATTTTTTCAATAGATTCAAAAATTTTAAGTCGAGTTTTTTTTTGTGGTTATTCAAAAAACAAATTCTCTGGGTCACCCTATATTTCGCTGCTATGCCGAACAACTGTTCTCCACCCGCGGATTAGTACACTGGTTTAGCGCTGCTTCAAACGATGAATATTTCAGACACGATTTAACACGAATAATTGAAGGCACGCCGTAAAAAGGAGATCATCGCGTTAGATAAGTAACTTGAGTCTAGTAACTAATAATTTTAGTCATCATTGCATGTTAAAGGATTCATAAGGAAATTAAACAAGGACGGCTATATCTCAGCATACCTAGAATGATATTGAACAAAAAAATCAAAAATTAAAAAATTAAAAAAAAAAAAGAGTTATAAATAAATCCCCTCCGATTCGCCCAAATAATAAATCCAACATTTGTCGTTAAATGTAATTCATTATTACGAAATTTCGATAGAAGTAAAAATTACGAATAGGACGAAAATCTAAGCGGTCATCGTGTGGTTAAAAA
This sequence comes from Coronaproctus castanopsis, assembly GCA_032883995.1. NCBI lineage: Eukaryota > Metazoa > Arthropoda > Insecta > Hemiptera > Monophlebidae > Coronaproctus > Coronaproctus castanopsis. The sequence goes on along the minus strand of CM065053.1, from coordinate 233,359,824 downwards.
AGTCGTCGACGCATAAAAATACAAATCGATTTATCTTTAAAATTATTTATTTATTTACGGATTGATTGATTTAACCACCGTTTCAGTAGTCACAACGTGACCTATACGATACGTTCAGTTTTTCTCTAAAAAACCAAATCGTCCACTTTTCGCGATAATTCCATTGATGGAAAATACTCAATGTACGGTACTCTACTCCGCGTTTCGCCTCTTCAAGTCGTTTTGTTCGCATCTTCAAAATGGAAATACCTATCGGAATAAAGTTAGCGAACACGTTAATTATTTCGTAGACCGAAGTTTATAAAAATGCTTCTTTTTACGCCATCTACAACCGAAGTCCGGCAATCGACATAGCTGTTCCCGCCTTTATCTTTGGACACCTCCTTTGTTGTACCACGTCAGCTTCTCGTCACATTTTTATTCTCCCTGACCTCCGATGTTGTATTACGGCTTCCGTATTAAATTTTCAAAATACGGCGGTAAAAATTCTTCGTAATCATTAATTTCTTTATGCGACGGAATTTATAATATTCTGTCGAAAATTTAACCGAAAGAGTTAATTTCTTTCGGCAATCAATTTTAATATACCTGGAATTTTTATTTCTAAACTTTTTTTTAAATCATTTTAATTTATTAAATTTGCGTGAAATAGCGCAAATAACAGTCGCAATATCGGCTAAGCGCGCACTAATCTACTTTATATATATATATATATATATATATATATATATATATATATATATATTGTGTGTGTGTGTGTGTATATAAGGCGCATAACCGAAATGTCGATGACCTTTCAGTTATTGGACATATTTCTACGCTGTCTGTGATTGTTGTTCGAATGTCGGTTCGATAATAATCAAGAGAAGATTGTAAAAAATATAACTTTATTAGGAAGACGACTACCGTTTCCACTACACATTACATAACTACCACTTCTAACCACTTCTCATCCCTACTCCCTAACAATTTAACAACGCTGCTCTATTGGCTAAGTTACACTACTTAATTTCAGGTATCCTTCCTGGAGTTATACTATTAATTTTTTATAGTTGCGCTCTTACTATTACTCATACTATATGTACATTAGTTACTAGTACTATTCAACACTAGTGTTATCAAATATATAAATAAATAAATAAATAAATACATATATGTATATAGATAGGTATGTATGTATACCTGTTTCGGATGACTGAGACTACGAGCACGACGATTATGGGCTATAGAAATTACCGGTTGTAGCGAAGCTTAATTGAAATTAAGTAGGCAATCGGACGGATATGTAAATAAAGCTGCAGTAGATTCTGAAATAAGGCCACCCGTATCTATCTTGTCCCGTTTTCCTTGTCACGAGATCAGAAGGCGGCATCTTCTTTATAGAATTATTATTATTATTATTATTATACATATATCGTTCGATTTTTATCACTCGTTATTATACTTACTACTTGTTCGTTTGTTTTTATTGTATAATTTTCACATCAACGTTAGTCAATGCGTTCGTTTCGTATTAAAACGGCGTTGATATTTCACCGTTTTTTTGTAAATCACGATGTCTTTAAGTTTTTATATCTCTTTCTCTTTTTATAAATGCAACCATATATATTATATATATATATATATATATATATATATATATATATATATATATATATATATATATATATATATATACTCCTTTACTCTTTCTTTTTCTAATCATTATCTTACCTACTTACGCATGCTACTGTATTTTTTATGTGGTTACAAATATACATGCACACATACGTGTATATATATATACATATATGTTTGTTTATATAATATATACCCCTATATCTGTCCTTACTTTTTTTTTTACCTATATTTTCACCATCGCCATATTCTATTTAATTTTCTTACTACGACATTTTTTTCTACCATGCGTCAAATTAGATAGTGTAAAAGTTGAAACTATCAATATAGTATTTTTATTTATGAAAATTCCTTATTATTTATAAAACGTTTATCCATTTTCTGATACGTTCACTACACAACAAGCGTTTACGTATATCATCATCATCATTATCAGAATCATCGTAAAATATTTGATACCGACGACTTATATGCACTACTACGTTATCTCGCGCATATTATTTTCCGCGATTCGACTGGCTTAGTATTTCATGTATTCTACTCCTTAATTAAACCGGATGATATATTCTCGTAATTCCTCTTTGGTATAGATTATAAGATTTGTCACTTCAATAATATATATATATATATATATATATATATATATATATATATATATATATATGTATATATATAAATCACAACATCACGACATACCGATATCAACCCGTAGACATTCCCCAAACTTTTCCAACAACTCTTATCTTGTGCGGCTTGAATCCAATTGATTGCTGCCTATTTAACGTAGTGACAGGGTAATGAAACGTTTGAGTTACAGCTCGAGAGATTGCCTCTAAAAATTTTGAAAAATCCTACGTTCGTTTCACTCTCAGCGAAGTTTGGTCGCTGTCAAAACCTCACACCGCTACCTCTTCAGTAACAGCCTGCTGCCTTGCGGATAGAGTTTTTACCAAAGGCTAAGGGAATAGACCCCCAACAGAAAATGGAACCTGGTAGTAGGGATAAAATGAATAACCCAATTTGCCTAAACCGCACGGCGGGTGATTAGGCTACGATCCCCCGGATATATATGTATATTTAGGACTAAAAATCTAACGTTTTTTTTTGTACGAGGGTAAAAAATTTGTTATTTGATACGTTTTCGGTGCACTGAATTCTCAATAATCTTCTTATAAGCCACATTTCTATACCCTCTAAGCGTCTAACAGGCTGACGTTCGAGGTCCACGTTTCCACTCCGTACAAAAGTTGAAGTAGCGTGTCATTAGCGAGCGCAACGTTTTTTATAGGTTTCCTTACCTATTCCACATATTGTTCGTTGTTTAATTTATCATTTATTAGTAATCCGAGATATTTTGTATATAACCGTTTCGATTAAATTAGAGTCATCTAACCACATAATTTTTTGATCATCTCCTTTAATGACCACAAACTTAGTTTTCGAAGTATTAATTCGAATACCACATTCTTGACTTACTGCTGAGAGTTGGTCTAACCATACATTCGCAATACTTCTCGCTATAACTGCTGAATCTATTGCGTATCTGAAGTCACCGGTACTTTTCCCATTTACTATTATTCTGATTTTGTTATTCTGTAGCCTTAGCTTGAAAATTTTCTCTCTATATTAAATATTTCCAACATATGACTCATAAGGGATGTTAGTCTGAATTTGGGATAGCACCTGTATTACATATCTTATTTACAAAAAAAAAAACTTTGTTGTTTTTGTAAATGCTATCGCATTCTGTAGTCTCACTATTTTTTATGCATTTGATAACTTGTTCTACTTTATATTGTAGTACTTTCAGATCTTGGTCCTCACTGTTTACATCTTTACCTGTAATACTGGTCGTTGATCACTTGAATAAGTCTTTCACATATTCTTTCCACATTTCTAATAGTTTTTACTCGATCTGCAATTACTTCACCTTCCTGGTTTCTTATAACCATTCTACCCTTTCCTGTATTCGCTGTTATTTGTTTAATTTTCTTATGGTAATTAAAGCTATCATGTAGCCGTGTTTCTTCACATTGTTACTTTGCTTTTCTCACTCTTTCTAGATTATCATGCACGTACTTATGTAATATCCAATATCTTCTTTAATTTTTACAAGTCTTCTCTTCTCCATTGTTCTAATATTCTATCTGTCGTCCGTATCTTACCTTTTTGATATTTACTTTTTCCTATAATTTTCTGAGCAACCTTGATGGTGTTATATTTTATTCCAAACATTTTCAATGTCTTCCGTTTCAAATCTCCGTTCCTTATGGTATTTTATTTTCCAGTTCACCGATTAGTTTATTTCTAATATCAACGTTTTCAAGCTTTTCCACATATAACTTCTGATTTTTGATTCACATTTCCTATTATGGTCGGAATTAATATCTGTTTTCGGATATGTTTTCAGTTATATAATTTTGAAAACGTCTATTAACTAATCAATTTTGGTTTCTAATAATATTGTTTTTATTATCCTGCGGTGATTTCCAAGTATACATACTCTTAGTGGCACTCTTTATTCCTCTGTCCTAGACCAAATTTACCAGTTACACCGTTTATTCTTCGCCGTCAACTTTGATATATATATATATATATATATATATATATATATATATATATATATATTAAAAAATGTATTTCCCATTTTTAAAAATTAACTCAGTGAGAAAAAAAATAGTAGTAGTCGAATTTTGACGATGGCTAGTGCAAGTTCATCCGAAACGTTAAAAGTAAGACATAGTTTCTATTTTAATTTTTTTTTTTAAATAATGTATATTCACGTATAAATACAAATTAGATCGTGTAAAAAATTTTATCTGGAATTTTTTTTGTACCGGCAGAGATTATCCATAAACAACGGCGATCGCGTGGGAATATAAGTAAAGAAAATAAATCTAACTACTCCAACGAATATGTTAGATACTTATATGAGAGAAAAATATCGGATGACATTTTCTTCAGGGCCTTAAATCGAAATATCTATCCTATAATTATGTAGATTATGAGGCACGATAGGTTTCAGTCGATTATACAAGGCAAACTAGAAGGATGTAGACGAAAAGGACGCAGAAGAATCTCGTGGATGAAAAATTTGGAAAATTGGACGGGATGCTCAACCAACGAACTAATACATTCGGCCAGAAACAGGACCAGTTTCTCACTCATTGTAGCCAAACTTCGTTAACGGAGATGGCACTATGAAGAAGAAGTTATGTAGACCATCGTTCCTCAAGTGATTGGAAGCGCGTCGCGGCTACTCCTCTGTTGGTAGATCCACCGTAGACATTTTATACATCAATGTATTAGCGTTAACTCGCATTTCCTCGAAGAAACTTTCGTACTGCTGAACATAATAGTAATCCTTCACGAACGGAATCTTCAAGTTTGTATTTAGCGTGTAGTTTGATACGTAGTATGGCGCTGATGTTATTGTACATAATATCTTTGACTGTTGCCGTTGTATTTTAAGACGATTATTGCAAAACGCAGTTGCGTATACCTCTATTCCATAACGCCAGACTGCAGCTATGATCGCGAGATATATGTGTCTCTTTACACGTTTACAACCAGATTAAGGTATGATATCCTTTGTAACAACGGCCAAAGTAGTCTGGCACAAGTGATTACCGACTTCTTCGTGTGATCCACATGAACACGCCACGTTTTAAACGTCTATCCGTGATTCCAAGATAGCGTACAAATTCTACTTGTGGAATATTCGTGTTAGAAATTTTTAACTCGGAACAGGTCAGTAGTTTATTTTGTAAACGTAATGTGTTGACATTTTTCTGGATTAAACGATATAAGCCAAAGAGTGCCCATTCCTGTAGTCGATTCAGATGCTTTTCAACAGCGATACTATCATATGGCATCTGAATTAGATGCTAGTATTGCGATACCATCGGCATATGTTGCCAACATTTAATTAATGGTAGGCAAGTCGGCAGTATAGATGTAGTCCCAGCAGGGTGACTTGCGGTACAGAAGATCTGATTGAATGTTCTTTTGAAAATGAATCGTTTATTTTTACAACAAACAACCGGTTATATAAATATGATTTTAAAGTATCGCCTTATTTTATACAACAATCCAGGATGTCAAACCTTATCGAACGTCTAGCTGACATCGAGAGACACAGGGAAGTACACCTCTTGTTTTTCTAATGTTAATGAGATTGCGTCGACTACTCGATGACACTGATGGTTCGGCAGTATGTTGCAATTTATTATAACTGAACTCATTCCATTAAGGATAAGTTTCTTTAAAATCTTTAATACAGCGGAGAACAGGCTTATTGGCTTCAGGAACCCACTGGCGGCGTTTTCATATTTTACGAATCATGATAATAGTCGACTAGTTCCACAGTTCGGGATAGTATCCCAATCTTAATATTGTATTAAATATAATAAATGCGTTTTTCGGAAAATGCGACAGTCCTGTGATTTTGTCGATATCAGGGATCTTATGCACTGGTGCTGTCCGTAGCAGTGCACAAACCTTTTTTGGAGAAAAAAACTGTCGGTAGTATGTTCAGTACGACGAGGTTTTCTTAGCGTACTTTTTATAAGAGCTGAATGCTCCTTATTATAATCGGGTTGTGGAGTGAAGACCGTTTAGCGAAAGTTTCAGATTTTTCTTTATTCGTTTTAGCGCATGCATCAACCACTCTGATGTTATATTGATTCTTCCGATTACCGAATAGAGGAGACTCTTCTAAGGTCATTGTATTAAGTGTATCTTCATCTTCTTGTAATACGAAATACAGGAGATGGTTCCTGTGTGCGTACATAAGTATTTGATAATTAATAGAGAACTCGTGATATCTAATTTGTTCAATCATACTATGAAAATTCTAAAACCAATACTACATTTCGGTATGTTAAATAAAAATAATAATTGACTTTAACATATATTTATTTATTTCTTTCTTTATTGTTTCAATGTTTTACAATAAACAACGTATATCGTTTTAAAGTCGTAAAAAGTAGTAATTACGATATGAACAACCGTTTTAACGTAGTTTCATTTATTGACGTAATAACAAAATTATTCGATAAAATTTTTGATCCTATAATATATACTCGCACCGCTAGTAAATGCGTACGCGTTATGTAATTGTAATCCTTAGCAATAGTAAATAAATGAAAGGTGGGTAAATAAAATGAATAAGTCGTTAATTCTGTTCATATTTTATATATATATGTAATGTATTATATATGTTTATATACACATATGTAGTAAGAGAGTGAGTGAGAAAATAACTTAATGTTTATGTACGGATATACGTAATAAGGAACTAAAACTATTTTAATCGTCTTATTATTTATTAATAAATTAATATATAATTACGAAAATTTACACGCGCCTTACATATATATTGTTTTTTTGTGTTTTTGTTTTTTATCGGCCGATAAATAAGTTAATAATAAAATAATGTAAAGCTCGAAGATAAACATTAACAATAATATTATTATTATTATATATTAATACATCGCGGTCGTTGTCATAATTACAAAGATAAATGCAACGCTAGAATGAAAGAGTGACTGAACAGGCGTTGTTTAGGTTTGATAAAGACGCACTTGTTTCCGCTATTCGTTACGAGGTTCATCTTCGTTATCTTCGATTTCCGTACCGTAAGATTCTTCATCTTCCTCTTCCTCTTCGTCATCGTCATCGGCATCTTGTTCTTCTTCGCTGGCTGAATTACTGTAAATACGACGTCGACGATATCTGGTTTGCGCTTTTTCTTCTTCGTAAGTGGCTAATAACGTCGTTGACGATTGTGATTTCTCCTCTTTGCTACTGCCGATACTGTTACCGTAAATCGAACTATTTAGACAATTTCTACAGAAATTAGGGGCATTACCGATCGGAGGTGACGGCACGAGATACATCTTTCCGCATCGCAGACATTCTTCTTGACATTCGGCTGTCGAATAGAAAAAAATAAAACGCGTATATTATATATGCATAATCAGTCGTAAAAGTAAGGCCGAGTAAAGAATTTGGCAGATACTCCAGTTTGTCACTAGAAAATAAACTTCTATGTTATGGAGGTTGCGCAAAAGATACACATATAAATATGGATGGTTTCAGAACAAGGCCGTAAGACTCATCGTTTCCCCACCTTTGTACGTATACGTTACATGGAGGCTTAAATATCCAATACGTGAAAGACGAGATCAAAAGTGCTGGTAAGCAATATGCAAGACGCAAACGTATTAGCGCGATCAATCTACTTGACACTAGCCCGGATGTTCGTAGGTTAAAATGTAGTCGACCGTTTGATCCGACCTAATTTCTCAGTGGGATCCATCGCTGAATGCAATCCCCCTGAGAAATAATTGTTGAATGGCTACCTGGCTAGTTGAATAATTTATTCACGCACGCTAGATTAAGTGTCTGGTTTATTTCCGAAGTAAATGTCAGATTTACTTTCACTAAGTAAATAATAAAGTCTTAAAACGAATGAAGCCATCCGTTTCATATACCCGCTTTTTAATCGTAAATCTTATATTAAGATTAATAATAAAATGATAATCTACAAGGTATTAATTCGATCGATAATAGTCACGGAGTTCAAAACTACTTTTAATAAACCGCAAATCATTCAAAATAGATGTTTTAACGATTCGAGTCGACTAAAATTTATATCTATAGAAGCATTAAGCATAATTTATTACAAACTCTGGCTTAACCTTAATTATTATTATTATGTAAATTTTTAAGGTTTAGTTATAATAAGTTAATTTTATTCGGTATGTTACGTAATTATCTACTTGTTATCGATATGTGCCCTCGTGTGTAACATAAAATATTTTCTCTATTGTTCTTTTTTATTTTATGTTTTAGTTAGTTAAAGTAATTTTTGAGGTGGTTTAATTTTTAATACCATTACACGAATGTTTCATAATTTTACTCCTAATTAATTCGAATTTTCTTAATTTTTTAAACTTCGAAAATTTTTTATTTGTACGTTAGAAATAATCATTTTAATAGACTATCTATTAATAGAAATTCGTTCGAACAACAGAAATTATAATTTAGTAACAACCTATTCGAGAGCGACCATCCGAAATAGAAATTGTCTTGATACAAATTAGAGTTGTCTACAGTGGATAAATATATTTAATATAATAACTTGACGGCGGGTTAGTGTTCGGTTAACAAACGGTTATTTCTACAATCACAGCGTTAGTTTGTCTAGCAGAAATCAAAATTATCTCAGAAAAGCTTCCTTCGCATATCTTATTTATACAGATAGGTCAACGTCAATTTCGGAAAAAGGAGCGGTAATTTATAGGTTATCCTTGTTCCGTGTTTACCGTTGAACATCCGGTAATTCAAGCTTTATCAGCCTTAATGGATATGAAGTATTACTGCCTCGCAATGTGCGTATATGTGACGGATACATTACGTTAATCACGCTAAATTTAAATGAGCTAGAGGGCTTGGTGCATTTGTGTTTTTTATTTTTGCGGGTATCGGGTTATAAATAGGTCTCGGAAATGAAATAGTTCATTGTTGAGCTAAAGCCGTTCAATCTCCGTCGATGATATCATTTTTACACAGCTGGAACGTTACAAAAAAAATCTGAAAACAAGTGTATCTTGGGAATATTAGTCCTGCCTTATCTGGTTTTAATGTAATTTTCTCCGACGCCGCATTTCGATTACTCATTCTATATGAGGTGACATCAATTCTTGTGCAAGTCAGTATCAGATCATTTGACCACGCTAAAAAGGCTATAACAAATTTAGGACCGCATAGGTGTGGATTTCTATCAGTATGTTTCCCAATACGTTCGGTTTTTAAATCTAACTTTCGGTATAATCTTCGTATAGTTTCACTAGTCGTAGGTGTTTGTAATCTATTCTTCTTGGCTCAGATCTCTGATAATTTTTTTATCGGCTAAAATCTTTCAGAGAATTTCATCGATCGACATTTATTAGTACCATTCGCCATTTGCATTCCTACGTCATCGCTACATTTATTCGTGACTGCAACTAGTTTGTACAATTGGGTTTTAGTTTTCATAACGTCCATGTTGAGTAAACGATTTATTTAGTGTTTTGTGTTGGCATTTAGTTGATATTATTTAATGCAGAACGGAGCGGATTTAACACCATACAGAAGTATGACGCACTTAGTTGGAATATTCCCGTTTCTATCTTGATTTTACATTCACGGTGTTGTATTCCATCTTTATAATTTACATTATTATTATTATTATCATTATTATTATCATTACAGTGCGCTACAGAGTAGTACATTTTTACTTTATAGTAAAAATGTAATAAATGAACTTTGCTTATTATTACGTACGCGACTAAGAATCGCATTGATTGGAACGACAAATGTGTACCACAAGTATTGATAGTCGTTGCTAAAGTTTTCTTGACGATTAAATATTGTTGCGCGTACTCTTGTATATTATAAATTTATAGTAATGCGTGCGCGTGTGTGTGTGTATAGGGAAGGTTGTACATTTTGGAAAATGTAACAGAGTTAATCTCGTTGAATTGTTTTTTAATGAAGAATCGTCTAGAAGAAGTGGTATGATACGATAAATAACAAAGAAGGTTTTACCTGTTCCTAATGAAAAGGTCTATTATACTTAACCTTTAATTCGCTCACGTACAATGTTGAAATGAAGGTTTTCATTTCTTAAATACAGGTTGATGGGTGTATATAACTCTTTTTCAACAAAATCTGTACCTGCGTGGGTTATGTTGTTCTACATTGCAATCATTTCTCGTCGTAATTACAGGTGCAAACACTACTCTAGAATAATTTTTTATTATTATCTTTATCCTACATTAGGGACTTTTTTCTTTTTTTTATTCCACACTCACTATAATTTCATGCGGTGTATCATCAACTTTTGATAGGGAACGTCGCCTAACTAATTCTTTCAAATCCGACGATTGATAAACTACGCATACTGCACGGAACCTACAAGGTTAGGTCCTTACTTCACCAGCAAGTCAGTACTTATTTATCGAAAATGAGCTATTTACCATGATAAATTCTCGTCGCCGTTTATGAAATCAAGACGTGCGAGCAGAACAGCGCTACGCCAGGACAACCCTATATCATATTCATATGTATGTCGTCTAGATATATATGTATAATTTCTATTTACTTATCTAAAATGCTAATAAATAAACGTTTAAAAGGTGAAATATTTTTACTCACTTTCATGAGTCTTCATATGAGCGCGTAAGTTGCACGCTAAAGCGAATTTCTTATGACATAAATCGCAAGAATGCGGCTTGTCTCCTGAAAATAAACGATAGAGAAATAATTAAATCGATTATGGGAAGATTAATTTTTGTGGTCACTATTATTCAAGAACTTATTAACGTTCAATTAGTTACATAGTTTCGACTCGGAATGGATTATATTAAATCAATAGTCCCTGAAGAATTTCAGAAAATTACTAATAACGACGCACCAAGACGGTCAAATTAAAGTAACCGGTAATTTTATGGAAATTAACCAAAGTAATGTCAATACAATCGTTGTAGCCTAATTATTTTTATGTACAATTTCTAACTACGAATCTATTTAAAGATTATTTATATAAATATATTATGTAAATATAAAATTAATATAAATATAAAATTCAGAAAAAAAAAACAGTTGTGTAACTTGTCATTTTACTATTTCCGAAGTAATATCCATCGTAAAATACATGCATATCTTAAATTATCTACGCTAATAACATATGAATACTGTGAAACAGTCCCTTCAGGGTTTCATTAAATGGACGGCTCTGTTAATTGTATAATTTATTTGTATTTATTCCTCAAAATATAGTATCAGAAACTAAAAAAAAAAAATAAAGAAGCTAAAAACTGACAAATATTTTTTGTATTGTTAGTTCAATCGACATCCTTACTCAAACCTGGATACACACGAATACTATCACAGGTGGCTCCATCTATTTTGTAAACTTAAATTAATTTACTGAAATTTGTATACTAGGTAAGTAGCTGAATAGAGAGAGAGGGAGAGAGAGAATAAATTATATTGCGGCAGAAAATTTGAATTTATTTCTACAAAACACACATACACAACCCATATATTATGTTTACATATTCATATTACGGTAGCTATTACGAAGCAGAATTTTATTTTTGTTAATTAATCTTATTAAATTTGTCATTATAATAAAGTATTTTTACGTTTATACCAATCAAATCGGCTATTATTTCGCGAATAATATTAACGCAGTCCGATTACTAATGCATATTCGCGCCCGTTTACTTGATTTTATGTCCTATTTCATATTCAGAATATAAAAATTTAATTTATCGTTCGTACTTTTAGGTTTAATAATTGCGATAATCGTTTTCATAGTCATCTTAACCATATTAAAAAATAATAATAATTTTATTATTGTCAGTATTTATTTATTAATTTTTTCTTACGTAATTAATATGGTGAGCGCTACAAAGAAGCTATTAAAAATATCGGATTAAATACGGGATAGGACGTTAACGATCAAATCCATTTTTGCAATAAGCCCCGTCTGATTAACCATGGATTGAATCTAAGGAGTACCTTTCTCCAGGTGCCGAACTAAAATACGGAACCTAAACAAATTAAGCACAATGGTCGAGACAACATGAACAAGTGAAGAATCTCTGACAACTCTTCCTGTATATGTGGCGAGGGATCAATCTATCCAACGTGTTTTCATCTGCAGTAGGCTCTCCACATAGGTGCGGTTTCAATGACCTACTATCAGAGTACTGGACAAACAACGTGTATAACGTATAAAGTTCCTTTTCCTGATACGAAAGAGACGAATATTAAAATTTAAATAAACGGGAACATTTATGTTCTGAATTGTTTCGCACATAAATGATGATGCGTATATGTAGGTAGATCACCTATAACAAGAGTTGTGTTTTCGAAGCATAAAATAACTTTAGTTACAGCTTAACACCTTATGCGTGCACGCTGTGACTTTAATTAAATTATTTAATTCGATATTTAGCGACGATATAACTAGGATTATTTTATATTTTATTATATTCTCGTATTTCCCCCACCCCACCACCACCACATTTCATTTACATAATGCATACGGTGAGCAGCTACAAAGCTTTTAAAAGCAAAAGTTTTTGTGGTCTACGGGGAAATTACATTTCAAACTCACATATACAGCATACATATATATACATTATACGTATATATATATATATATATATATATATATGCACATATATCTATGTATATACAAGCACTCACGTATTAATGTTGTGCCTTTTGGTAGAGAAGTTGAACCAGTTACAGCAATCTGTGTAGTAATTAACCGAACCAAACTGCGTGGAATTGATCTTTATCACAATAAGCGGTTGTTCATCTTGAATGAAATAAGTTAGTCAGGGAACCTGCAGGCTATGAATGGAGGCGGGCACCTAGACATCATTTTAATGAGAGATTCAAACTATACCGGTGGATTTCTGTTGATACGGAATTCATAGCGTACGTCGTGATCTTAGTTTATGTTTTGTTATATTATATATATATATATATATATATATATATATATATATATATATATATATATATATATATATATAATATCCTAATAATACGTACCTCATCTTTTTAAATTGGTTTTTGCGATATATATAATATTAAAGGGTTATTTGAATATTTTTAAAAATACTGTAATAATTAAAATCTATATTAATCAAAACGGTAATTAACCGACTCACATTATATAAATATCTTATATGTACTCTGCTGGATGAAGTGATCCCGTAGTAATTAACAATATAAATAGGGATTATGTATTAAATAAAGTTAATAAAAATATAGTACGATTGGGTAAACAAATAAAGTATTCCGGTAGAAAATATAAAAATGACCGGATCTTAAATATTGTCACGGTATATTCTATTCTATATACCGTGAATATTGTAAAGTAGTAGATATGTCTAAGTTAACTTACAGTCAACGGTTAATAAACTATCAATAAAAATATTCATATCAGTCATCGGATAATTTCAGTTTAAAAATCAGTAAAATATCTAAAAGTCAATTTTGACTGACAACTAACCTGGAATAACCATATAGTAACAAAATAAAATGAATTAAATATAAAGTTTAATGACATGCTTTGGCTTATTGGAAATAAATCCGAATTATCACCGGAGAACAAGATATTATTGTATAATCAAATTCTAAGACCTATAAGGGCGTTAACTTTGGGGCTGTAGTAAGCTGAGTAATATAGCGTTAATATAGCGCTTCTAAAATAAAGCGCTACGAACTATCACAGACGCCCCGTGGTATGTAAACAATCTCACATTGCACCCGGACGTGGGTGTTACAACCCGTGAAAGATAAAATACAAGAAATAGAAAGCGAATATGACGATATAAACTCACACAAATATTTAAGCTGTTGTTCTACCGGGCAACTAGTCAGTAATCGGGCGATTAAAACGAACAAAACGTATTATGAATAAGCACCAATAAACCGGAAGTATTAAAATACATTTAGCGAAAATCCTTATCGCTGGATAAGGAATTTTATTTTTCAAAAGTCTACTAGATAGGCTAGAGCTAGTGACATAATTGACAAAAAAAAATCTTAAATCTTTGCATTAAAATTCAATTTTGGTAACCGTGTCGTAAAACAAAAAAATTTCTTCCGAATAATTAAACGCCTATCAAGAAAACTTAAAACCCGAATACAAATTATAGAAAAAAAATCTCGAATGTCAAGTATAACCTGGTCTAGAACACTAATAGGCAATTTTGAACAGACAGAATAGAGAGATGATGATCCGACGATGATCCTTCGCTACGTACAATAATATGACTAACCAATATAGAAGTTTCTGAAAATGAAATATTATTACCTTATCAACTGAAATATTGGGAGTAACTTGAAGCCGTAGAAAAATATCGAATACCGACAGAAAATAAATCGGAGAGGAAGAAATTTAAAAAATACATGAAACGTGTAAAGGGATGTGTCAAACAGAAAAACGGTTGTAGGATTGATGTAGAGTAATTTACGATTCTCCTGTTAAGTGTTTTAAACATAGAATAATACCGCTCTTGACGTATTCCTGTAAAGCGCTGTTGCAAACCATGAATTAAACGCTTAAACTACTCGTATTCCCAAGAATGAGATTAGGCATTATATATATATACTCGACGAAAAAGACAAAAATTTATAGACGTATGTGTGTTTTGCAAAACTACGTGAATTCTTTCGATTCAATGTAGCGGGAATAATTGAAGAAAGTATTAAACGAAAAAGAAATTCTACGTCAATCGATTTGCTTACTGAAATTAACTATACGAAAATACTTTGAAAAAATTATGATGGGTGAAATACACGCGAATAACTTTCCGTTTTAAAAAAGTTTTCGCCGAGGATTTAATAGCTCCTCTAATGAAAAAATTATTGGACGAATAGCAACGGGGCGTTTCAATTGATGGTCATAAAATCGGTAACCGTGTACGAGGAACAAGTCGTTATTTTAGAAAGAATTGGTTTGTTGAAATATTTTGTCCGCATAATTACGAAGATATTACGAAGAGTGGTAATTACTTAGGTCGCTTCATTGTAAATTCTCCAGGGCTCAAAAGAAATGTCCAGAAACGCCTGACGTTGAATTAATAAACAGATTAAGAAAAAATAAAATAAATCAACAGATTATTTTTCACATAACGGCACACGGGTCGAAAACTTGGAATATATGCAGACGTTTGGCGAATTTGCGCTTTTGAAACCTCTTAGAAGATACCCCGGAAAGTGTACCGAACAGTTGCGTCGATATTAAATGACTCGAAAATCTAAGTCCGATTAAGAACGAGGATTTATAATAAAATGTTTGAGACGCATACTACAAGAAAAACGGGCTCAACGAAATATAAAAACTAAGGAAGACGCCTTTTACGATGAACGATGGACGGAAGGAATTAAAGAAAAATCTGTACTCATAGTCATAAGAAAGAGATGACGGAAAGAGTGGAGAAATGCGATTACGCTGTTTAATATTGCCACGCCACCAAATACGTTCGTCCTGTAAGGAACGTAAGGGATACATACATGCATACGCACACACACATGAGGAAGCAAGGATTGTAAAAATGACTATAGTCAACCGATTCAAGGAACACACGGAATAGGTGGCTAGAGCACGGACTTCTATTAGGAAGGTACCGAGTTGGAATGCCGTCGACACAAAAATTCTCATCGGTAAATAAAAATAGAAATAATCCTAATAGTATTATCGCGTGGAAGGCAATGGCAAACCATCGCGCGCAACACCATAATCACACTCGTCATAATGTAGTACGCTATACAATCAGTATTACCGGGTGTATCTGTGTGTCTACCTGCGCTAACGCCATATGACACTGTAAAACAAAATATGTATAGGTAAGTAGTCGCCCACATTCGATACGGAGAGGGCACTGGATGATGATTGCGACGCGCATGTATAAAAAACAAAACTAAAATAAATAATTAAAAATATTTTCACTTCGTTTTGGGCAATTTTCTTCTATTATTTCATAATTTTGTATAAAAAAATTAACGGGACGCGACTGAAATGGTTAACTACCGTTGAAATATATACACGCGATCGTATATAAATCGTGACGCGAGCAAATGGCTGTCGTGGAACGATGTCTACCTATGTAAATATAAGTCAACCCCACATTGGAACTGCTAATTAAATAAATGGTGACATATATATATATATATATATATATATATATATATACATATTGTCGCATGCGTGTCATAATATATAATAAATTCTACATTAGTAAATTTTTTGGTCGACAGTCTACAACTGCTAAAGTTTAAAAGTCCATCGAATGATAGCGAAGCTTTGAGTTACGTAATAACGTTAAACCGATATTACGATATCGATAGAAATGGAAAACGGATCGATTAGAACAAGATTGTAAATGCTAGTACGATCAGATGAACTCCCCGGATATTTCTGTTAAATCTAATTACCGTATTAATGGATTTTTCATTAAAAAGAAGTAACTGTAATAAATAAACGACTAAAGACGTTTAGTACATTATATCGCTTATTATCTGCTTCTGATAGGTGTCTATGTAAATTTCCGGACAAGGAACTGTTTCCACCATCAAATTGAAGCATAGTGTACTACTGGAATTTTAACATGAAAGAAGTTTCCACTTTAGATCGTCGAAAATACTCTCTAGCCTGCCGGTCCATGTTGTTAGTAAAATAAAAATAAACCTGAGAATTAAACGTGAAACCAGAAATTACACGTAAATCACTAAAGAGTCGCATATATATATATATATATATATATATATATATATATATATATATATATATATATATATATATATGTGTGTATATATGTTGCTCTTTCACGAAAATGTAGTATGCATATAAATATAAGCCATATATATATATATATACAAATGTGCATCCAATGCATCCGAAATGTATTACAATATCGATTATTATTCAGGAAGACCGGATTTGTAAATCCATTAAAAACTTAAAAACAGAAGTTACCGGTATAAAAACTAAATTCCTCTCCACCCGTGTCTCGTTATAGCAGTTCTCCCGTAACGTCAATCGTGACTTTCCATAATGTATTGCCGAATGCGACTCTATTAATGGACCAACTTGTCGTCTGTATTACTACCACTACTGCATTTATCGCGACTACTTACTATACTACCAGTACTATGGAACTGGTTAATCTTCATTATAATATAGTTAAACTGAAACAGATGATCATTTCCATTATCGCGTATTGCAGTGTGTGGAAACGTAAAAACTGAAAAACATTAATAGTAGTCGTACTAGTTACCGACAATTCAGAAAAAGCGTCTCGATTAGATATGTAACCGACGGACTAGATGATGATAGAAGATGAACTAGTTGAAATACCCGGCTATCGGCCGGGTCATATACGCGAAGCCCGCAGAAAACTGGGAATTCATCATTACGTCTAAATATTACACCAACACAAACACACACAGACACGCGTGCTGATATAAGTATCATATGGGAAGATAGTATTTAAATTTAAATTCCGACGACTTTTAATTACCTATACACCGCGATGTACAAGTGTTAACTACCGACCGGTAAACACGATGTACCCTTCAGCTTTTATCGCTGTGTGGTAACGGAAAGATGTTTAGAGGTTTAGGAATCTACGTTTTATAACGATAATCATAAATTATTAATATTATTATTATTGTTTTATTTAATATTTTCTGTATTATAGTTGTTAATTATTATTAAAATTATCATTATATCTTTTTTCTATAAATATAATAATTCCTGTTATCATTATATTATATATATATATATATATATATAATATATATATATATATATATATATATATATATATATATATATATATATATGGTTTAATATGTATTATTTTTTTTATGATCGTTTTTTATCGCTTTATTTAGAGATCGCTCATAAAACATGTAAGACAGTAGATTTGATATTAGGCTTGTGGGAACTAGATTGTGGCGTTCGCCATTAAATATATATGATACCACCCTTGGGTTTTAGCTCCATTAATTTCACTTATTCCGTATCCATAGGCGCACTCATTTATACCGCGATTCCCCGTGTTTACTTTTATTATTCTTTTACCGCCTCATCCTCGTCCGACTGACTGAATTGACGATAAGGATGATGGTGATTATTCTTATTTTAAATCGGATATTTATTATATATTTGGTTACGTTATCTCGCTGATCGTTACACACCGTATTCCCGTCCCTCGTAGCTGGTTCTTATTTGGTGGTTTAAGTTTATTCACTCTGTTTCATCGTGAGTTTTACATTACTTTGCACCTAAAACGTTTTTTTTTTTGTGTATTTTTTTTTTGTGTGTGTAAATATACCATTTATCTTTAAATTACCGCTACCTTTACACAACGTATTTTCCTCTAGAAGCTGGAAATTCCTGTTTTAGAAATTAGTAACGCACTTTCGGCCTGGACTTCCTGCTGCGGTTGCGATGTTATCACCTAACGTAGAATTACTTTTAGAAGCTGTTAATTTAAATTTTGTCATTTTTTTAATCAACCGTACGGACATATTATGTAAGCCTACCGATACGAGCAAACACGCTCGTTTTATTTCAGCGTTCGAGTATTTGAATAGAACGGAATTATTATTAGAAATTATCCGGTATACTCTCATAGTGTACAAGTATTTTGTCGTGTCTATTTAGATTTTCGATTAAGAATTATAATTTTACATTTTTTTTTATAATTATTAATTAAAACGAAAATAAATTAAGTATTCGATTCGTTTTTGAACGTTTCTCAAGTATCAAAAAAAAAAAATTCATTTCTTTTTTGGGCATCCAGGTAAAGTTTTACGGATATGTCGGTTCAATATCTCATTAAGGGGTTCCAATAAAATTTAAATTTGACGGAATTTTATGAGTTTTCCTAGAGAAATTCCTTAGTAAGTAGTAATAAATACACTGACCTGACTTAAACGAAAAATACTGGCTGATAGGAATTGTTTCTATACTTTTTGTGACAGAAGAATAACATATATTGAATAAATATAAAATTGTTGAAATAATACATACATATGTATATATTATATATATATATATATATATGTGTGTGTGTGTGTGTATATATCACAAAAATAACTAAACTTTTGGTGCTGGAATAATTGTGACGCTAAATATATAGGTTATTTATTTTTTTAATATTTTCAAATCATCTTCGTTATTAGTTTTAGCGATAAACTTTTAGTCCGTACAAGATGATATTCTAATTCACCGAATTAGTGAAAATGAATTAATTTAAGGCGTGTTTTCGTAAATTCGCAACACGAAAAATTTCAAGTCAGCATCCGTAATCTTTGAACGTAAACAAAATAAATAATTTATTTATTCAAATTTTACAACGCCCCAGTACAACAGCTTTCGCCAATTACTGCACAACAGAGTATATAAAAGAAACGATAAATATTACGTCTGCAACGATATCACTTACATGTAAATCTATCGAGTACGTATACAATAATTCCGTATTTTCACATTGGCACGAAAACATAATAAATATATATATACACACGATTAGATGCACACTGACGTACACATAAGCATAATATTATCACCTAGATGAGGGAGGGTGGTCCAACTTCACGCTATTAAGTAATTAAAACGGTTTGTTCGAATTCTCCGGAATGATTGTGAAATATATCTAGTTCGAGATACTTTTTCGCTAGGTTGTTGTATAGTAGAAATAATGAGTATAAAGAGGAACACTGTTTAGTTTTTGCAATACAAGTGGGGAACGAACGCCGAAAACAAGAACTTTGATATTAACTTTTTATAATAGAGTGGAACAATTTATCTTGTCACGGATCGAACTGTGCAAGAAGCAAAGAAAGACTACAAAATACACGTATTTAACGATGAATTTCGTAGTGAAAATACAAATAACCTGATCGAATAAATGTATACTACGACAACTTTAAAAACCGCCATTAGTGAATTAAAAATTTACCTTAAAAAAACTAAATTGGCTGACAAGTGTCAGTTGCGTTAATTGCGGTGGAAACTAAAACTACAGAAGACGGAGAGACTAATTTTCTTTTCAAACATCCGTTATAAATTTAAATTGCGACATCTTGAAATTGATTTCAATTAAGATAATCTAACTTTTTTTTAATATTAGTAATTAAAACTGTAATCTAACTCGACTTAAATATTAATTATTTTCTCCATTTTCTTAAAAATATCATCATTACTACTATATACTTATGAAGAATAGTCATAGTGTAAACAATACTTATGATGACAGTAACGATAATAAATACTATTCGTAAAAACGTAATAACCAGCAAAAAAAAAAAATGTATTTACTAAATTTTTATTCAATTCACATTAGAAATAGGAGGAAATCGAATTTATGGTTTTAAAAACAATCAAAAAATGGATATATATTGACCTACACGAACAGACAGACACATTATTACCTAAATATCTGTTCCACCCCAAAAAAATTACACAAATTATACAGTTTGTCTTCTTTTCAATAGAGCAAAAGCAATTTTAACAGATAAGAAGAAAACGTAATAAAACAAATATCAATCATTAACGAATACATGGAAAAATTTTACGACAATACGGAATAAGATAAAAAGAATTATTTTGGTTCATTTGATTATGTAAGAAGTCGTAACTAAAAAAAATAAAATATTTAACGAACATAACGTAAATTTAGCAATAAGGAATTATCATATTATCGAAGTGAATTAATTATAAAGAAGATTGAAATATAGTAAAAAAAAAATCGGGGTATGTAAATTAAATTGCAATCAACGTGGAAAATAATACATAGGAGAAACGGACTAGCGATTCGGCG
Source organism: Coronaproctus castanopsis (assembly GCA_032883995.1). NCBI lineage: Eukaryota > Metazoa > Arthropoda > Insecta > Hemiptera > Monophlebidae > Coronaproctus > Coronaproctus castanopsis. The sequence continues at coordinate 233,338,795 of CM065053.1, read as the reverse complement.
ATAACATATAAAGAAAACTTCGTATAAAAACATGAAATTGTAAAGAATTAAAACACAAAATAGATAACATTAACCAAAGTCGTAAAATTTTACATACTGAAAAACACGCTGAAAAAAGAACATTAACCCATAATTACATAATAGAAAATCAACCGATATGCTGCTGCTGCGGACGGGAGTCTCTAACAGTCGAACACGTGCTAACAAAGTGTCTTCAGAAACTCCATCCTGATGGCAATATTTCAATTCACACGACACTATCTGATAATTCAGTTTGGAAAAACCATTCAGTTTTTAAAAATAACAAATAAATATCCGTTCATTTAATTAAAATAGCTTCGATGCCCCTCTAACCTAAGTTGTCGTATACGCCACCTATATAAAAAAAAAAAAAAAATGGAATTAAATTCGATGATAAATTTTGAAGTGATAAATTTTGACTATAAATTTATCAATTTTTATATTGGACGTAGAACTTTTTAGATGATTGCGTTGTTTTTTTTTCCCACTTACACTATCATTATTTTATAATCAAATTTTTTCATTTTAATTTGCTTCTTTTTTTATATAGTATCGTACATCAGATTAAGTATTTCGTTAAATTTTATTTTATTTTCTTATATTTAAAAATGGGTTAATAGTCAAACAGCTTCGTGTGCTTTTAATATAAAAATTCAGCGATTTTAACCTGTATTTTTTCGTAGTTTATTTTTTAATAAAAATCATATCATTCTACACCGTTTTAAAATAATAACAACCTAACCTGCTAAAAAGTTAACCAATCTTTACACTATTATTATCTTTTTGAGCTGTCATTAAGACTAAGATACATCTAACGTTTAATTACAGTTTATTCGACGCTCGGTATATTTAGCTAAATAATCTAAACATATTTTGCATGATAACGATTATGTATATGTACGGTCAGTCTGACTATTGTCCTTAAATATAAGTACATTTGCAAAGAACATGTTAGATACATTTAGGAGTTAAAATATTAGTACAAATATTAGATTTCCATACAGTTATATATATATATATATATATATATATATATATATATATATATATATATATATATATATATATATATATATATATATATATATGTATTTCCACACGTACGATTAAAATAAAAATAAAAAATTAGAATAATAATGATAGTAATAGATTACTATCCCGCGTGTAACATTACTATAAGGATTAGAAAATTTTTACTATTTATGATGGAAATGAATAATTAATGTATATTACCGCTCTTTAATGGCAGTTTAGTAGAAGTTAAAAATCCTGACCTCTGTATATTATATAACATATTTCCAGGGTATTTCAGTAGTTATGTGAGAGGAAGCGACTTCTTAATTGAAATGCAGGACACATTTTTATCTTTACAAAACTCTCCAGGCTACTACAACCTAGACGTGCACCAAATATTTACATATATGTCTATTTTTATATGCACGCGTATATATTATACAGTTATGGCTTTTTAAAATTTATATTACAGTATCTCATCAACCGTGTACATAGATGAATTATCATCTATGTTTTTTGATTGTTAAAAATCATTTTTGAACCTAAATTATTAGAAGACCACACTTTTTCGATATATAATATGCGTGGAAACTAGATGCATAATTAATTATTTATTTAATTCGTACGTCACCGGTTATATGGGCGAAGGCAAATCAAACATCGTTCCACCACATGCTCTTCTGGGCGTTCGTAAATTTAAACACCGTTTTAATATAAAACATTACGCGTTCAAATTTATTGCCTTCATAGATTAAAAAAAATTCGTCTACTTTTAATTTAACGACTGCATATTCCGATCCTTTTAAAATACATACATATATATATGTATATATATATAATACATGCATACTTGGAAAATAACATCGATTACCTGTCCGTCCGATCAATTCTTATGATATAGCCAATTAAATATATGGAAACAGCTGCTTGCAGCGTTTTCAATATTTAAATGAGCGGCTTATGATAAAATGAGTTAGAAGGACGGAATGAGTTATTTTCAATATAATTTCGTCTAGAAAAATAAAAGAATTCTTCCCATTTGTCTGATCGAAATAATGAAATCGATAATGATGATATTAATTTTCGTTCGAATGAGAAAAACACATTACGCAATGCGTGACTACTTTCAACTTATCCTAAACAATTTTGAGAGATCAAATTCTTATTTAATTAATATTTCCAGTTGGGGGTTTTTTTCAGTTCATAAATATTTCCTATAATAAATAACATTGTAATATATATATGTATAAAAAAAATTTTCTAAATTGATCAAACTGAACTTTTGTTATATTAAAAATCCGGCATATGAAGAAAACGGGGTTACTCGTGTCAGATGTAGCGATGAGATGGAAACAAAATGTAACGTCAATATTACAATATTTACTTAACCCCGACGATATGGCGTTGTCAGTTTAAAATAAGACTTCTACCTCGTATGCTGAGGATAAGTTAGAAACTTATCTTTAAAAGCAAAGGTTAAATAGCTTATAAAAGCTGCCTAGTAGTACATCGTGGAGTTCTTCTGCAGTGGTTTAGTTTACTCAGTAGTATGGAATATGCAACGGATATTTCGCTTAACAGCTGCCATACGATCCTGATGTGCAGTTTAAATCAACAAATTACCGGCGATACGTTTTGGTTACCTTTCTTAAATCACGTTGTGCTCCTAACACTCATCGCAAAAAAGATACCACGAAATAATGACTAAAGTATAATCATTTGTTAAAGCGATCGAAGTCACGGAGGAAATAACTCAAGAGTTCGTTGCCTTAGACGAATGGCGAAACGATAGAATATGTCAAATCCTAACCATCTGAAATTGGTCTTTTATCGTAATAAAAGGTTTTCACGGTGGAAATTTAAAAATGTCGTTCCTTGTGATTGTGACAATGGGGGGAACAAGCCATCGAACATGTACGGCTGTCCAAATAGAGCCTTCAGCTGGACCTTTCAAAATATACATAAAATAACAAACGCGATGATCTTGACATAGTTGCGTGACATATAGGTTTTTAGTTCCGCATTGGAAATAGTAAAAATGTGAAACGAACAAGAGCGAAGATCTTGCACTTTTTTTACATACATATAATATGGGATCCGCTGCTACAGTAATATTCAATGATTTCAGGTGAATTACATATTTCTTTCGCCCTTATTTTTGAGATCGGTCAGGTAATGAAACCGACCGATTATTTTTCTACAAAAGTATTATCAAATAGCGGATGACGCGATTAGTTGCGATCCGATTATGTATGGACGTTGTGTTGAATCCGAGCCAATCAGGATTAAATTGGCTTCTCTGCGAATTATGCTAGTAGGATGAACTAGAAAAAACAAGGCTAGGTGTCAGCTACGATAGATATTAATTAATGAGAACTTAATTGCAAATCATCTAATTTACACATTGTGCGAATATATAATGCGAAACTGATGATGATGATTAAGCAAAATGTGAAATTTCAAAGCGAAAAATAAGCGCTACTGATTAAGAGACTTGTTGATAGAATGTAATTGTAACAAAAATGTAAGAAGGAATCGCTTATTACAGTATGCAACTAATAATGATTTGTCTGTAATTAATACCGTATTTAAACGTCATAGAAAAAAAAAATTGTGGACTCAGACTGAAAAAAGGCTTACAAAAATTAAAGAGTTTAATTGAAATCTAGATAATTTAATCGAACAGGCCTGCTACACAATATGGATCAGTAAACTAGTCAAAGCATATATAAAGCTTAAATTGCGCTATGAAAAAATAGAAAAATCAAAATTACTTCATCGGCAATATTTGGGCGTATATATAAAAACATACCGAGTAAATGTTGATGTATTGGAGAGTAGTGATTTTATGAATTAACAAAACGTCGAAGTTAATCACTAAAAAATGTTAACGTTTTTGGTAATGCTTGAAAATGACTTTATAGTCTCGAAAAACTTTACTTATGTAATAAAAAATTTTTTAGTGATTTACTTCGATTTTATTTTGTTTTGTTAATAAACGTAAATATTTATATATGTATTAGAAAGGAGTTTAACCCTTTCAGTTATACATTATAAAATTTTAACACGAAAAAGTATTTACTATACAGTACTGATTTTTACGTGAACTGTAAATAATTTGCAGTTAAAATATTTTTAAAATTGAGCCATTTCACGTCGACCAGAAAATAACAAAAAATTTTAGCATTAAAATTTCATGTACTATATAGCGGACATAGTGACTGATTATGCCAAGAGTTAAATTGACTAATTCCTTCGAAACAACTTTGTGAAAAGATAATTACTGACGAAAATACGAATGATATTGAAAAATAAGAGATTGATAATAGAGCTCTTGAATTATTAACACTGACAATAGAACTATAAATAATTAAAAAAAAAAAAAAATACATAAACGATAAGATCATAAAGTTTACGAATGAAGTTGAAAACGATATTTTATGCAAACAACATGCAAAACCGAGGAGAAATGACCTAATGACTGATGTTCGTACGTCATTCATACGAACGTATATAGCAAAGAGTCTGGATTGCAATAGCGAAAGACTTATCGCGTCAGCAAGGTTATCTATTAATTATTTATAAATAACACATTAAAATCGGTCTTAACGAAATTAATTCATCCGAAACGGACAGAATTTATTCTAGGCAATTATAGAGTTTCTCAAATAATCAATACTAAGCCATTGTAGAAAAAAAAAACGCGTGAAATTAATCTATATGTACGGGACTTTTATAAATCATTTAATTTTTATTAAGCTAGAGAAATTATGGAGTACGTTAGAAAATTATATATACTTATTCAAAATAATTATACGAAAGCGGTCGAAAAACATCGGATAAAATGGAACCGAGACAATAGGTATAAAGTTGTGTAATATTTTAGTTAACAAAAATAGAATTTAATAAATTACGATATTAATAAGAGTTTTAAATGTTTAAAAATTGGTACTAAAATTATTAAAAGAATTAGGAGTAACACTCGCGGTTTTACTATAAATATTTTTAAAAATTGCGTATATTTCACGTTAATAATTATTACAAAAGAAAATGATGATACGGTTAATTAGCTTACCGCAAGTAACGTAAAAAACAGTTAATTTTGTTAACAAAGAAATTTTAACGTATAAAATCGATATAGAATGCGTTAAAAGAAACCGGATAAACAGAAAAAACTAGCGAAAACACAAAACGAATCGTTAAAATAGCAATATGTACATAGAAAAGTAAAGTTGAAGAACGAAGTATTACAAGGTCCACGAAATCATTGGAATCCGTCGATTTCAACGTATTATAAGTTAACAAGTTGACTGACCCTTCCTCGAAGTGAGCAATTTAACCGATTTGTAAAAATCCAAATATTTAATTTAATAACTGCCGGTAATAATTAATTGTTTTTTCTGTAGAGTTTTACTGATTTTTTAGATATAAATGGAGATGTCTCTTTACGAAGTTACCTAAAGTGATACTGTAGGAGACTCTGTTTATTATACTTTAACCAAAAAATGCTAACTTCTCCAGAAATGTTGCTATACGAGCAGATAATTGTAGAATATGTAGACAAACAAGGGAAGATAGGAGCGTAGTAAGATAAGGTGAATTTCAGAACGTAACGGTGCCACAGCAAAACTTTCAAAGAAACATGATCGAGATTTCAGATTGTTAGTTCGAAAGGGACTTTCTTAAAGTTTCATATGGAAAAACCTATCAGGTAACAACGAATGATGCTCAAATCGTAATATACCGATGAGGGCAATTCCTCTGCGATGAATCTTCTTAATGAGATAGAACTACGAAAGTTTAGGGAGAAACGGTTGAAGTAGTAATTGGTGATCGACTAATACTCTCAGTGTGCATCAGCTCCCGATGATCCTCATGCTTCAGCTGTACAAAGCGAATGATATCTTTTTATGGGAAACTAAAGCGAGTACTACTACGTCATTGAAGCTACTTTATCTAATGAATCGACAAATTCATTATTTAGATTACCTTTATGACTCGGCATCCGCGAGAAGTACGCAAATATTTCCGCACATTCTAGATTATTAAGCCTTAGCATAATCCAATTAACGTATCTGACATATTCCGTTTATTATCTAATAGCATTCACCGTACTTTTGCAGTCGATAATAATCAGGTAATACCCAAAAAGTCCATTAAAATTTGATAAGTCTTGTAATACTGACGCAGCAGTAAATACCAAACAATGTTGGCGTAGTTTGAACATGTTGCTAATATTGAGAGCTGGAACGAATTATATTAAGATGTTAACTTCATCGTTAAAAAATAGGAATAACATATAACCGAGATAATTTGAATAAATCCTGTGAAAGCCACTTGCGTAAAAACTTTAAATTTCTTTATAATATCGTGTGCAATTTAATAAATAAAATTACAAATAATACACACACATATATATATATATATATATACGTGTGTAAGTGTGTATTGATGCGTCGTTAAAACGTGAACGATAAATAACATATAAATAATTATATAAAAAGCATAATTTTTCTAGTAATCCTTAGTAATAAACGTAAGATGTAATTCGATTCAATAGGATTTCTCGTCGATAATATTTCAGTTACGACGAGGTGTGTCTTCGAGTTTATGTCTCGTAAACGTCAACTTTCGTAAGACGATTCAAATTGAACTAACGAAAAAGAAAAATTCGATTTCACGAACACTACGGGAGATTGTCTCCTAATATAATTTTTTTAATAATAAATAATAAAGTATCGATTCGCGTTTGTTGCTAAGAATATATTGGGTAAACCACCGCTGAAACCCAATAAAAGTTTTTACTTAGATATATATATATACATTTTCAATTTTTAAGTTCGGTTTATTTAAAACAAATAAAATCGTTTTAACTATCCGGATATTTAATAGGTTCGTCGATTCTTCTTCCGCTTAATAATAAAATATGAAAATTAAAAAAATAAAATAAAATAAAACTGAACGCCAAAAAAAATGAAAGTAACAAGTACTGGCCGACCGCACGCTGCGATTTTAATAAAATGTATTCAAATGGTTTTCATATTCATATAAATATATCTATATATATATATATATATATAGATATAGATATAGATATATATATATATTCCCTCGTGATATAATAGCGTTTTTTTGGCATTTTTTAATTGGCATTTATTATTTTTGCCTACACTGGAAACACGTCACTTAATCCAATCGTCGCATAAAAATTCTGAACTTTTAGTAGATTCGAATTTTGTCTTAGTTTTAAAATTTATAGCTTAATTCGGTTCGACGCATTGATGAAAATTTCCTCTATTCGATAAGTCGAGCACTACGAGACTTCGTATTCTATTATGAATTTATATTTTCGTCCAACGTTGTTTATAAGTAATTTGTTATAAATATTATTTTTATTACTACTATTATGATTATTATTGTTGCTATTGTTAGCACTATACTACTACTACCACTACTTGTTTACCCTCGTTAAAAAAAATAAATAAATAAAAAGGTTTAAATTTTTATTATAAAACTGAAATATATACGTACGCTTATATTTAAAAATATAAACGGAAATAATAACGTACATTTATGTACATAAACACATACATACTCATTTATATACACCCTTGTATTGAATGTTTATATGTGATATCGCGAAGTGTATAATAAAGGTTGGGGCATCTTTCAGGTATATAAATAATATTGCATAGTCTTCCCTGTCAGCTATATAATGTTTTTAGAAGTTGTAGGCGTGCTATGGGAGATAATATGAAAAATTGAGAAACAAAAGTAGAATAATAAAAATAAAACGATAATATGAATATTAATTTTTAAAAAATATATATATACACCAGTTGATTTATGTATGTGTAATTAAATTCATTATAAAGAAAAACTAAATCTAGAAAATGAGACGATAATTCCCAGTGACGGTTGTATATCGGTCGAATTAGCTTCATTTATGTATTAATATTTTACCATATCGCATACGTTAAATCGTTGTACGGTATTTTTTTTAACCAATATTTAAAACAATTATTGTTATTATTAGTATTTATACCGAACTTAATTCTCGAATGGCTGAGCTTATGGGAACATAACGTACTCTAATTGTTATTTACGTTGCTATTATACCGCACATTATACATCCATAGCTGTTAACTAAGCGATAAAATTCACCTCTAGCTTAAGTACCCACGAAGTGACAAAATTAATAATATTAATTTTGTTTCGATACTATAAAAATTTCGTAGGTTTTTCGACCAATGCAATAATTTTCCCACTTCTTTCTCTCTTATCAATATTTACTTAATTATTTTAAATTTTACACGCATGCCCGTCGATGAATTTATGTCGATATTATTTTTCGGGGAAGTAGTTTTGACAAAAATTCAATGTTCGTATATATAAGAGGCATTTTTATTTATAACGTTGTTGGAGAAATTCTATGGAAGGAATAGAAATTTTCTTTCTACGTCCTTGGTAAGATCATGCGACGTCAACATCAAATCATATGCACTACTTTTCTCCGCTCTTCCCGACATGCTACCTTTCTCGATGTTGTGACCAGTGCGAGTTCAGTCTTTTATTTTATCCATTTGTCCATCGAGACGGATATCTTCCTCGGTTTCTATATCCACTCGATATTCCCCGTAGCTTAGTATATACGAGTAAGCCTGTTTTTCTTGTTATTTTTTTTAATTTACTGCATTCCCGTTAATTCTTGTAAATAATCAGATTTCGATTTGACGTGCTATCCAAGGTATTCTAATAAGAAGGCTACATTTCAAAAGCGTTAATCATTATGTGCTCGGGAAAAATAATCAACTGATTTTCCGTTTGTCTGCTCCATCGCACTACCGTACTGTACCTTTACCATACAGCGCCCACATTTATTCAATAGGACGACCGCACTATAAGCCTGTTCATCGCTTTCGCTATTGATACTACTAGTATTAAGCCTGCGCTGTCGCATTAAAAGGATCTTCTGTTAGGGTTTACTCCATTAACCTTTGGGTAAAAATCTATTCGCACGGCAGCGGTTTGATACTGGGAAAACAGGTGAGACATATTTATACTGGCGGCCTCGACTTACCAAGGGCTAGTAAGCAGTCCTAGGGTGACAGAGTTTTGTAGATAGTTTCCTACCGGTCTCTCTGACCTCTCACGCTTATTACCCTGTCACTGTCTATAGAACCATAAATAATTAATACAGACACCAGCTTCATAGCTACACAGCGACTGAAGAAGAAGAAGTCCATTATATAAACTAATTATTTTTCTCACCAAACTATACTGGTTATTATCATGATTAATATTACGGTTTTTATTGTTATTACCGTTATTATTACAACGGATCGTAAGAAATTTCCGCGAGTTCCTCTTCATAACGGGGATATTTATTTTTTCCAGTATTCTTCGGTTAATTTTTACAATACCGAAAATTATATACAGTAAAAACTTCGTGAAACGGCCGTATCAGAGCCTACTCAAAACGACGGTTTCCTCTAATATAGAATGCTTGGCCCTGATTTTAGTAGTTCAATTAATAATTGTTACGTGGTATGCGTGTAAGGAGACAGAATCGAAAATCGAGGGTATACAGATAGCGGAAAAGATTCAAGTTAACAAACCTAGCAGTAGAAGGTCCGTTATACCAATAATTCCTGTCAAGAGATACTCAAAGTGTCGTCATAGAAATCATCTCGATGGAATTATCGAATCGCAATGTGCTTTTTCGTAGTTTCGTAAATTTCGCGATAATAAAAGCACTATCGTAATCGACGTCTAAAATTACCATTCTGAATATTCTATAGCCTGTCCGATATCAACCCTAATTTTTCGTCGAATGTTGAGCTGAACTATAAAACAGAACTTATACACGTTCTAAAAATATCGCCATCGTTATATAGTGCCTGATGTAAAAGGGACTACAACCCTCATATTTTCTTTGTAAGCTTAAAATCGATGATCGTTCACTTTTAATATAACCTCCTCTGTTATCGACAACCACTTCGTACGCGATTAAAAGAAACTACGAGAAGAATGTCCAAGTATCGAAAATAAATTCAACTCGGATACATTGTTAGAGGAAACTATAGAGGATGTAGAAAAAATTTCGATATATATACATTACAAGTAAGCACGCGTGTGAAGAAATTCTGTAATGAAGATATTCCAATGTACAGACTAATATTTCGACTACATTATATTTTTGTGTAATGTAATTTAGGATGTACATTATGTCGTGGAATCTGTTGTACGTTTAATTTGGCGATATTAAAACCAATTTAAAAAGAATCGCCGTTGCTAGAGTTACGTAATATAACTTCTATCAGAATTGACTCCAGTTGCTCCATAAATGTATATATATATATATATATATATATATATATATATATATATATATATATAATTTCTGAAAATTCCACTGATCTAAAAAATTGATAAATGACGCAACCTGCGTTAAAAAATTAATTTATCTCATCTATTTGTTTAAATTTTATCATTTCATTTACGGGTAACGAGGTTTTCCTTTTAATATATATATATGTGTGTGTGTATACTCTCCAGAATACACACGTATATATATATATATATTTTTACATAGCTCTATACATAAAAAGTATTTTTACATATCGTTAATGGGTATATTTAATCCTATAATCCATATTTAAAGCTTCTTCATCCATCCGTTTGTACGTCCTGTATAATATGAATGTCTGGTTCGTTTGTTGGTCATTTTACTACTGAAACTTTTTAAATGTTATTAGTTTTTTTATTATAATTTTATGTTAATCCAAACAAGCAGCTTATATATTTGTGTGTATGTTTATATAATACGCAAATTTATTTTTATAAGTCAGCAACCGCTGTTTTATCCTATACCCCTGTAATTGTCCAACTTTCATCTTTATCAGCGTCGTGCGCTGAAATTTACATGTTTCCATAATTCTATCTGATCGATCCTCGTGTTAGTATTTATAATCGAATAATATTATCGATTTTAGTCGAAATAATTTAACTAAGTAGTCGCCGAATTTATTATTAATCGAATAAAGATGTAACTTGTAAAGTTGACAACGATAGATTATAATCTCGGAATATTCGATTCCAGATCATACGGATATCGGCGATTATAATACCATCATCTTCTTCGGTTGCGCACCAAAATACCGGATACTGAATTACGAAACTTGTCGGTGTATTAATGAGGTAATTATTTTCGTTATTAACGTATCTTTAAATAAATAATATATAAGCAATAGAAAAAGTAGTTGAAATCACTATATTATCGAGTGGATGTAAAAAAGTAAAATATAAAAATATATACAATTTATGAAAAATCTAAAATGGAAAAGAAACAAAAAATTAAATAAAATGTTTTGAAAAAAAATACATTTAATTTAGACGTACAATATTACAGAAAATATCGAAGTGAATAAATAATATTTAATTAAGTACTTTCTTATATTTTATTTTAGTTTTCGTTTTTTTAGATCTTTTATATATAATTTGTATATATATATATATATATATTTTTGGTCCAATTGATAATGGCTTAATAGTTGAAAAGTTTTGTGGTAGTGGTCTATGGAAATATAAATGAAGCGATTTTAATTAATTTTTTTACTTGCTTTTTTTTTTAGCACTGTTCAAGTTTAAATAAAAAATTTGTAATATTTTTCGCCGCTTTTAAAATGTGTTCGAAACATTTTAAAATTTAAAGACGCCAAATTTAGTTTTCATTATTTAACTTTTAACGAATTCAATCATGCGATTCATTAACTCTTTATATCGCATTTCTTACATGAAATTATAAATAATAACCGCATCTTGACGGGTATTGACGTTTTTGAGGTGCTAGGTATTCCACATACGGTACAAAATGACTCAGGAGGAGATTATGAAAATACGTAATATTTTGTATACTATAAATAAATAAATTAATTAATAACAGTGTATTTCTATAATCAAATATTACAAACAAGTTACCAACACAAAAATTATTTCTTCCTCGCCATTACAGAACGTTGGCTAACATGATGGCAGTCCTACGACTGTCTGAAACTACTCGGAACTAATCGTAATAAATTATATCAATCCGACAGATTCTGTAATCGGATTGTCTTTACCCGTCCTGTATAATTTTTCCATTCAATAACACACGAAGCAGCAGGCTGTATCGTTCTGGGTGTCGCATTCCACGGCCAAAATATATTAACTCCAACACTTATTCATAACTTCACTAAGTGGTTTTCGAACTGTCTTAAGTCCTCAACGTTGCCCACGAGCTGTATTCAACAATCAATACGGGTGATCGTAAGAAGTGCAACGTTTTGGGGTCTTTGTATGCAATCTATTTCGGAAATAATAGTACAACCCTACAATTGTTACGTACAAAAGTCGTTTATTTTCAATAGTTAGCGTTGAGTTCTTTCCTATTAGCCGATACTTCTCATTTCTGCTTTTATTTCCAAAAATTTCTACCGAACATGGTACTTCCAGTTTAGACGCGAATTGATGCGCATCGCTACGTAGTACTTGACTGACTATTTTTGTGAGGTTATATCTGCTGATTCATTGAAATATTTTCTGTTTTCCGTAAAGTGAAGTTTATGCGCACCGATTTTTCGCTGTTAACTTTAACTTTTCAACGTTTCAACCGAATTCATTTATTGTTAATAAGAGAAATAAGTATAAATCATTTTACCCGCTATTCATTTTTATACTTATTATATATATATATTTTTTTTTAATATATACGTGACGTATTATACGAATTATATATTATAATATAGTGTGTGTGTGTGTTTAGCATTTTAATTGCAAAACTGGCCCTTACGTTGTTTATAATTGGAAATTGTCTTTATCGAAAAATATTATATCAACCATGGTATATTGTACTCGATGCATGTTGTGTGTCCTGGCGTAGATAAGAATTTTAAGGATTATCGTTCGATTATCTTAAGAGGAATCAAAACGGCTTCTATACAACTTATATGGAAAATGCGTATTACGTAACATAGTTTTACAGATTAACCGCATATCGTTTATTAAAGAATAGGTACAGACTGAGTAGAGACACGCGTGTTTTGCACTCGACATGTGTAATGTGGCGAAACTCCCCTAACCTCTAAGAAGTGTCCAAACCCCGTAAATATTCTATATTCCTCATCAAATTTGTGCCGCTAGCAATTATAGACGCCAGAGGTTACAACATTGTTTTTTTAAACGATTCTAAATAACATCGATTCTCTATATTTTCTAACGCGTTATCTTATTACGGTAAATTTTGTCGGCATTAAAAGTTTATGACAGAAAAATTTAAGTTAAAAAAATAATTGTCGCGGAAAAGAAGTCAATTTACAGTTTAACACACACACACACCTATCGATATTTTAGTGTGTATACACGAGATACGAATAAAATAGTGCCGGCCGTTAACGTTAAATATTGTATTGTTGTCATTCGAATTAGGACAACTAAAAATGAATACACGAGTGTACATGTACAGCTAGTCATTCGGGTCACAAAGGTTAACAGCACCAGTTGGTTTTAATAGACAGTTGGAGGACCTCTAATCGCAATTATTATTTTACGAATATGTGTGTATATATATTAATATTATATATATATATATATATATATATATATATATATATATATATGTATATATGCCTGCGTGTGAGTTATTTTTTACCTGTATTAAAACGTAGAGAATTATGGCATCCCGAATAATACAGTCGGTTATAAAAATGTTTACGCTTATAGTTGGTCGATGAATATTTAGCCACTTAAATTCTCTCCGATAGGACAACAACAGGTGATCTCACTGCGGCCGATCGCGGCAACTCCAAGATATTACATTATCATTATAGATCTAAATACAATTCTTCCAGACCTTTAAAGTTCAACTATTATATTTTAGTCTTCCGATCTAACCTGTAATCGTAGTATGTACACGACAAGAACGTAGGCTATTCCTCTTTCGTTTTCATTAGCAGGTGCCGGCCAAATGACCTGCAGGTGCTTTTTTTTTGGACTCGCCACGCGACTGAAACCTATTTGACACGAGCGTCCTATCATTATTATTATTATTATTATTATCGATTTCTACCTTTTTTCTTACGCAATAGTAATGGCATAATAACGGCAGATGAAAGTACGAACGTGTACAATACAGAAAAAGCGCTCCCTTTAGTCTAGTTTTATATATATATATACATATACGGAGTCTGGAATGGTAAAATATCGTTAACGTTTGTTATAACGCTAACGGATGTACTAACTCGGTTATACATTCTTAGATAGTATCTACTAGCACCACTACTTAGCCTACTACCGGTCGATGATACTTAAAAGTTGGTTTATTTTTTAGAGATTATTTTCTATATTCGTTATAATCATTATTATTATTCATCTTATCTAAACCGGACACGTTATTAGTATCGAGATGAAAATAGTATTTTTTAGTGGCAAAACCACCTCATTCAACAACATAGCCGGCTGCAACTATCGACTTTACTAGTAGAGAACACCTTTTTCTCATTCTTTGCTCGTAGACGAGATTCCTATTCCAAGTCTAATGGATTAAGTGTTGGCTTGAAATGAAAAAAAAAAACAATACTAACTATTTTTTTTTTTTAATAAGCGATAAGATAGTAAAACCTTTAAGTAAACGACGATTATGTTCGGAGGTGTACGTTGTTTTAATATTAAGGAAAGAAAAGAAAAATAGTATTGTCCGAGGAGGTATATTTTTTTATTTTTTATACAATACGTACGCTAAATGAAAAAAAAATCCTGAAAGCAGGATGACCAGTTAATCGGGAATAATTCTTTTGTTCACCTGCGACCGATATACCAGAAATTTCAAACTTTCTTCATCCGTGTCGAGATGTAATTTATCTACGTCTAAATAGATCGCGCTTAAATAAATGCCCGCTTTTCTTCCGCACCCAATTCCCATTTTTCATTTGTTTAACTTGTACCATTAATTCATTGTACTTCGTATTCCGTTTAAGATGGGCTATAAAATATAAAATCGTTTCCAGTCGGAAGAAATTACGTTTCGCTGCTAACGCTTTGAATTCACCGAGCTTTTAGTCCTTCAGCCGTTGCCGAGTTTTTCATCTCCTCGACTTTATAAAAGGTTACGTTTCAATTTCAATATTTTCCTGCGTAGTTAGGTTTAGTGGTGTTTATTTTATTTTCATTTTCCATCGTTCTTTTTTCATTATTACATCTACATGCGGACCGCTGTATTCATACAACTTGTGTAACGATGTTGCTTTCAAGCCAGCTCGTGTAATTATTCCGCATGTTTCGTTCGACGGAGCAACCTTTATTTTCATCATATAACTTTCAACCGATACCTATCGGAAATTTATTCATTAAATGAATTTTTCAACTGTCAAATCTTCTTTTAATTCTACGTTTCTGTTCAATTTTTACGAATGTGACGGTTACTTGGATATAGATGTCTTATTTATGTTGACAGTAGCTGTCCTGAATTTTTAAATAATAATCGGCACGAAATAATTTCTTTCTTTTTTTTTTTCATTTCCGTTTTAACGTATTTCATCAGATAAACGAGAAAATTCGTGACTGGTCTGAAAAACTCAGCTGTAACTAACTTCAATTTTACTCGGGAAACTTCTTTTAAATCTTTTAATTATTTTCTTAATAGATTTAATTTGTTTAATAAAACGATGTGTCTTCTCAATTTAATACGAAAAATTCGTAAGCCACGCTCTTCGTTTTTCTCAAAATCTTATTTTGCAAAATTTAACTTCAACGATGCGAAAGTATTATATATATGCATGTGTATGTGTAATATATAATATAATATTTTATATAAACGTCTCGTGACGTAGCGATAATACTACGCAAAACTTGAGTTCGTAATGGAATTTTTGAATAGATTAGCCGACTCAGCTTTTCGTCCTTATTGATCAATAAATTAGTATCATCTTACAGTGAAAGTATACTACTCTTTGAGATCGCACTATTTATTTCTAGACTACACTATATATTAGTAAAGTAAAAAAGTGTTACAGTTGTTATAGAATGCATCAATCAAAAGTCCTGCCACATTCTATAAATAAAGGAATCCCTCTCCGAACTAAACTCAGATGCTTACTCAGCTCACAGAACAAAGCTTATACATGATCATATTCAATTACATATCAGCCTGTAGTAATAAGACATCGATTTCTTACAACCCTGGGTGGAATCACTAATGCCCACATAAAAAAATAAAACTGTTACAAACCAGCCTGTATCAACTTACTCAGAATGCGTCGTTTGGCCAGTCCTCTATCAATGTTCGGATAGAGGAAGATCGTTTAGGCAGCGACTTTACTATTTTAAACTTAGCTACTCCGCTATATTTTTTATTTCCAATTAATAGAAATCCAGGCGCTGATTGTATAGTGATGAATTTTGTCGGCCTAGATATTGAGACCGGGCTTTGCCGCTTCTTTCTCCACTATTTGAACTTGTTTTATCGCGTCCTATATTGTGTTAGCATGCATCACTATATATCATCAGCAAAAGCTTGACAATCAATTTTTAAATTATTTTTTTCCGCCCTAATTTGATTCCGCTATCTACTTTTTCTTTTCCTAGACTTAAGCGCCATTATCGAATGATTTTTTCCAATATGTAGTTAAATAGAAGGTCTAACACCAGTTTTGACCTCGAATGCTTCAGATACTACTCCTCGGAATCTGATCTTTGACACGGTGTTGGTTCGTTGGATAATCTCTCTAGTTTTATTGTCTAGACTCATTTCTTTTAAAATTGACAGTAAGGTCTTCCTATGCTATTTGAAAATCAACAAAGGTCGCTACGAATTTTCTCTGTCTTAATTTTACGTAGGATAAAATAAATTTTAAGTTCGTAATCTGTTCAGCACAGCTTCGATCTTTCCTGAATCCTGCTTGGTATTCTCCTAATTGTGGTTCGAGTTGTTCCTCTGCTCTTGCTTGAATAGCTTTTGAGAAGATCTTGTATGTTAATAGCATAATGGAAATACCTCTATAGTTATTTACTTCTGTTTTATCGCCTTTTTAAACATGGGGTGGATTATAGCTGACGTCCAATTATATGGTAATTTTGAGGTTTCCCAGACTATCCTGATCAATTCTGTTAATTTATTTAACGTCTCATTATTAACATATATATATATATATATATATATATATATATATATATATATATGTGTGTGTGTGTGTGTGTGTGTGTGTGTGTGTGTATAAAAGAATGCGGGAATGCAAAAAAAAAGCTCATGGGAAAACTAAGCAGGACGAAAATATATAATTTCTCGATTGAAATATTTTTAAATTCGTTTACAACCAACATTTATTTAAATAAAAATAATATAATGAAGAAATCGATCGAATTGTGTAACTACGCAAATTAAATAATTTGAATATATATATATACATCGTTCTTTCGAATGACATAATGTATAGTTTATTTCTAATTTGTATGCATATATACGTTGTTTTATCTTTTGTTTTTATCAATATACGTACGTCAATTCTTACTTAAATATGTCTTTGACAAATTTTCACAAATATAGTCGAACGATAGTAAAATGGTCCGAAAGTGCCACTATATATGACGATAGAGAAATGTGTGTAGATGTATATAATGCGGTAATTTCTAATCAAATTATTTCGATGAGAACCAGCTCTTTTTTTTTTAAATGGTAAGCCAGAATGTTAGCAAAGTATTTTAAATGTTACATACACGTGAATATTTTTCAACTAGCTCATTATATATATATATATGTATATGTATATATATATATATAATAAAAAAGGAAACACTACATATTACAGGAAGCGAGCCATTTAAATTGTACGTCGGAGTTTTTGCCAATTAATCGAGTAATAAAATTGACATGTAGTAAAGTGTTACCCGCATATCAGGATGTCTAATTTATAGGATAGCAAATCCCGTTCTTAATGGTGCTTCTCTAACTGCGACAGATAAACACACACTCACATATACATACGTGTCTAATCGTGTACAAATCCGTAATATCTATGTATAAGCATATACACGTGCCGTTTACGTTTAAGCTTAAAGATACATATATATGTATTAGTGTGTGTGTATGTGTGTTTCCGCAAAAAACGATAGTTTCATGTTTATAGATTTTTCTAAATATGTATAATCCTATCGGGTATATTATGTTTCTTCGAAATTTTATTATAATTGGATAAGTAAAAATAAACGCTATTTTTCGAATATCGGATATTTATTAAGTAAGAAATATCATTAACTGAATTTATATCTCATATGAAAATTAGAGTATAGGTTGCAACTGAATAAGAGATTCTATTCAATAACGGCCCTCTAAATCACTTCACCTGAGATCGACTAAAAGTAGATGAGGAAGATTCAGAAGTATGTAGCCATTTAGTTTAATACGATTGTAATTGTAGTTTACGCTGCAGTATTTAATAACTTCGTTCGCTTCTGGCATATTCACATTCCCGATCTAGAGTGTCATCCCTCATGTGTACCATCATCACGATTTTTGATCGGCGTCTTGTTGCGACACTTTAGTAGAGTAGATGCTGATTTTTTTATATTTATTTATGTATTATCTTTATTTCTACTAGTTGTTATTACAATTATAATTACATAATGTTATTATTATTTTGGATCTATTACTATGTACGTACACTTACTCACGTCTAAATGCTCATGTGCGCATATATATTTATTTATAAAAAAAAAATATATATATATGTGCGTGTGTGTGAACATATATGCGCACATTTATTTATAAGGTATTATAATTTGCATATATATATATTAATACATACATTCCTAATATTGTAGCATTTTGTGTAATATACTAAATAAATTTGATTTGATTTGTTATTATTATTATTATTATTATTGTTGTTGTTGTAGATGTTAGGGTAGGGAAATAATTAGTTTATTATAATCATAAATGTACGCTTTGTTCGATTATAATTATTTAAATTACTCGTATGTACCACATACGATTGTGAATCATATTTATATGCGTGTAGTGTATGTAAATATTATATATATATATATATATATATATATATATATATATATATATATATGTATATACGTGTATGTTTGTGTTTGAATACAATATGTATATGTAAATATATATACACATCGATGTGATACGTTATGTTGATTTATATTGACACGTAAATTTAATTTTTTTTAATTGTTATAAATATTTGTCATTTAATTTAATATGAGTATATCAATTAATTATTTACTTTGGTATATTTGTCTTTAATTTCATTAATCAATTTATATATTTATCCATGTATTTAAAGTCTTCTTGAATTTTATTATTATACCGGTTCGAAAAATACGTTACCGTTATGATTATGATTATCGTTATATTATGACTATTCTATTTCGGCAAGTAATCGCAATACGAAAATTCCACGATTTAATGGCATTAATTTCTTTTAGTCCGTTACTGGTGCAGTTATTTATTTGTGTTCGAACATTATTAAATAAATTTTATTTGGTTTGATTTAATGGAAATTAGTTCGTCTTTGTGTTTAACAACGTTGTATCGATACTGGCGTCATCAATTAACGTTTCTCTGTATATATATATATATATATATATATATATATATATATATATATATATATATATATATATATATGCTCGAACATTAGAAAATAATTAGCTACATTATTTCAGAATATTATATGATTATCAAAAGCTATATAGATATGCGTGTATATTAATTAATAAGTGTGTGTGTGCGGTTTGGTAGGCGTGTACCGCCCTATTATTAAGACTATTATTTTTATTTATAGACGATCGTCCAGGTCTGAGAGATAGGGTTAAATAGTATTAATTAAACCAGTGTCTTTTATCTATTTATTTTTTTTTTACCTGAGAATCATTTACTATTGAATCTAGTGAACTGTTCGATACATTATATAGATTAATTTTTACCGCAGTTTAATATTACACGTTGACAAATTTGAAGCGGGTATACCTATTATTTAAGGGGTTAAATCTGCATCCTTTGTAGGTATTCTTCTTGTTCTGTGGTTATTCAGCCTGTCTAAAGACCGGTTCGATTTAGAAAATATGTTGCACGACGACAATGGATTTGCCAATGTTATTATCGATAAAGAGCGATGACATTTTATCTAATGTTTGAATGAAAAACATTCCGGATTACGTGGATCTGATCATTTTTGTGTTTTCTTGCTATACCATATGATGCACGGGCATAATATATACTGCTGTTTATCCCAGTCATTAAATTTAAATTATTTGTTGTGTTTTAAATGGATATATATGTAAATTAAAAATATATTCAATTACGGCTACAATACGATTCTGCAAAAATCACGTAAAATAATTTACTAAATAAATATACAATTTTAAAAATCTATAAATCATTCCATTAGATGGAATATATATATATATATATATATATATATATATATATATGTATATATATATATATATAAACGTGTTGATATATAAATAAAAGCGATGATATAACATGAAAGAAAACGACAATAATAATAATAATAATAATAGTAGCTTTAATAATAATGATATATTTCCAAATAGGTAAGAACTAAAGAAAAAACCGGTAATATCCAAAAATAGGTAATAAGGCTGATAATCCGATAGAGTACTAAAAACCGAAAAGTACCGTATATATATATATATATATATATATATATATATATATATATATATATATATATATATATATATATATATAATTATATATAAACGATAAGTAGAAATACTGCTTGTCTTTCCGGAGATTGGCTTCTTGTTTCCATTTTTACGACCGGTCCAATATTAATTAAATCCGACTAAACATCGAGAATTATCTCATGTCAGGTTGAAACCAACTAACCGACACAACTAGTTGGTGGCGGTCATGTACCATATATACCGTATAACGACACGGGGTTATTCTACACTATAGCGCTATACTACCGTGTGTCACCAAACTACCATAGTTAACGTTGAAAGAAGAAACTGTATTATTTTATCGTTACGTTTGAGATTCTTTTTTTCCAGATTCATGGGAATCTTTTATCGGTATATATCGCGCGCGCATATGTAAAGAAACAAATAAGCAAATCCGTCTT
Organism: Coronaproctus castanopsis; assembly: GCA_032883995.1. Lineage (NCBI taxonomy): Eukaryota > Metazoa > Arthropoda > Insecta > Hemiptera > Monophlebidae > Coronaproctus > Coronaproctus castanopsis. The sequence goes on along the minus strand of CM065053.1, from coordinate 233,317,613 downwards.
TCCAAAGAGACACACACATATATATATATATGCATATATATATATATTATATGTATGTATGTACGATATATTCAACGTTATTACGAACATATAAAAACTCCTAACTACACTTATTCGTAAGAAGTTTTCAGTTGTCACCTTTTATAATCGGCGGTAGAGTAACGGTTGGTTAGCATTTCGCTGTGGATTTCTCGGTTAAAATTGGAATCTGGAAAATCTGATATGGTTTGCGAGTGTATACCATTCGAATGATGAAGATTATTAAAGTTTCTCGATAATATATATTATGTATATATATATATATATATATATATATATATATATATATATATATATATATATATATATATATATTATGTATATATATATAAGTCGAAGCATGTTTTTAACACATTCGTATACATACGAGCACAAATACCGTAGTAAGTATAAGAACACGGTTAAACCGGTACGTCACTTGTGCGCGGAACTAACATCCCGATGCAGATAATGATGTGGTTAGTTAACCTGTTGGTTCACATGATTCGTCGTAGTATCATTTCTAAAGTTTATTAAGTTTATCGCTCTCGCGACAGATAGACTGATGACTCATTAATACTTTCGAAACGTCTAAATTCTTACAATTCACCAATAAAATCTACTTTACATTCTTACGCGGTGATATCGAATAATCTCGTTTCACATGGGACAATAATCGCCGTAACATATCTGTAGTTGTTAATTACACACACACATACACGTACTGAATTTTTCGAATTTATTTCTGAAATTGATTATAAAGTTCTCACGACGAGAACTGTTCAAAACCAATTGATTAACTATTAGTATCAACAACAATACCGATGCGTATGCATTACAAACGTACAATATATATATATATATATAAATAAAAGAGTTGTTTGTTTTGAGATCGATGTATCAAGTGATCGAAGTTTATATTTAAGTGTTTCTGTTGAATTTTAGCCGCAGTGGACGGAGTTCGTTAAAACACTTTCAATATACGATCGCAAAGAAAATTATCCATTGAAAAATCTCACCTTGTAACAACGTTAAAGCGTGGTGGTCCATATTGATTATTATTATTATTATTATTATTACTTGAAAAACAGATTCAAATTTAATATAAATTTTCATAAAAGGAAAACCAGATAGATTGAAGCACCTAAAGCAGAGAAATTTTACTCCCTTCGATAAAGAGAATACAGGCTTGTTATTTATAGCTAACCGAATTACGATTTTAAACTATAAGCGTCCTAAATGAAAATTGTTATCATTATTCTTGCTATCTAAATGAACAGAGAAACAAGTTCAAATATACATTTATATACATCTATGTATGCGTGTAATTGTGAATGAATTTATGTGGCTCGTCGTAAATTTTAATAGCTTACGCTTCAGTACGGATACTGAAGTTTTTCTTTGGAGGCACACTATACGCGCAGATAATACTGCAAAAATTGTTGTCCGAGGGAAACCGCTTGGCAGACGGGACAAAAAGAACGAACAATAACAAGTTGGATAAACGCAGTTGTCAAAATTATTGGACCGAATTTAGAACGGACAATCACACTGGTGTATAATCGAATGGCGTGGCGTGCAGGGGTTCACAGATGCGTGTAGAATGTAACAGATTGACCAACAAGTATGTTGACGATTGTCCTCGAAGGAACCAGGCATAAGGAGAAGAAGAAAACCAAAAAATTAAATATACTGGATAACATAAAGCAAGAGACGGGTCTACAAACTGCGGTTAACCTGAAAAGAACATCTGAGAATAGAGAAAAATGGAAGAGTATCATAGAACTAGTCTAAGAACTGATACACTAAAGAAGAAGGTATAAAAATAATTATTTTAAAGTCGTCAGAATGAGCTAAAATTAGAGAAATAAATTAACTAAAGACTAATAATTTGCTTGTTCTATTTTTAAAAATAAAGAGTTTTTTAAAATGTAAAGGGAAAGATTTATTATCCCCGGAAAGGCTCCAGAAATTATACATGATTTTTTTACAAATTATCGTCATCAAGATCATCATTATCGTCGTGTTCTTCTCATTCCTCCCGAATATCCTACCACTAGTTCGATTTTCGTTATACCACATTCCAGTTATAGAGAATTATTCTCTAATATGCATTAATTGATTTTAAACGTAATGGTATTTTCATATTGTACAGGATAAAAAATATAATTCGTACAATACTCCGTTACATCGTGAATATCGTTTAATAAATAATGATTTATTGTCCTAATAAGTTTATTTATCGTGTTATTTTGTTTTTAACACTCCTCGAATTCTATAATTGAGCTTAACTTTTAAAATTATTAAATAATCTAATGAACGAAATCGATGTATTAATCATATTTCATTTTAAAATGATATTAATTTTTTTAGAATATTTCAATTAAATTTATGGAAAAGGCGCGTGTAATAACTACGAATAACGATGATAAATCATAAGAAATACTTTCTGCAAAAAATATATGGCGTACCTCAAGGTAGCGTATTGCGACTATTCTTACTTACATTTTTCATGCATGATTTCCCGCATATAAATAACATCGAGGTTGCCATATACGCTGATGACACAGCGTTATTCTGCAGTTCCTGCAGGCCAACTACTATCAACAATAGATTTAAATCCGGTGTTGATCGTGTAATTAAGTAATTTTCTAAATTGCAAATTGCTCTTAATCCTTCCGAAACGGAAGCAATTTTCTTCACTCGTCGAGGACCGTTTGTACTGACCAGACTTCACGTCAGTGGCGTTGATATAGAATAGTCTGACCAAATACGCTAACTTGGTGTCATTTTAGATAAGAGGCTAACCTTTTCCAAGCATATTGACCATGGATCATTAAAGACAAACAGAGCAATTTGTTCAATCTATCCCATTATCAACTGTTAATCTCACTTATATATTAATAATAAACTAATAATCTACAAGTCAATCATTATGCCTATTTTAACATATTCTTGTCCAGTTTGGTCTTCAGTCTCAAATGCTAGTTTTAATAGACTGCAGTTAGTCCAAAATCGATGTCTTAGGTGTATCCTCGATGTCCCCGTATACACTAAAAATTCATATACGCATAGTGCTCCGTAGGTACCATATGTAAAATCCTCAAACTATCCCAAACATTTTTTCTCAATTGTAGTGCGCACCGTAATAATTTACTTCCAGCAATAGGAAATTACGGTTCCAGGGAACTTAGATATACTAAGTATAAGCATCGGCACATTAAACATAATGTATTATTCTCATAACGTTACAATTTGTTTGTTTTGGTTTCCAGTACTTATAAATGATATTACATATTCGTTATATAATTAAACTTATTATTTTTTAAATTACCGCTTTTCATTTGTGATGGTTTTTTGTCTGATTTTTCCCATCAATACTATTTATACCTTGTATATTTATTATTTATCAATTTTTATTATTAGAATTTTACTTCCGTAAATGGAGAGGCCATTTTTTCCGGTACATTTATGCGATGTTATTATAACTTTTTAATAGAATGTCAAATATACGCCTTTTCACATTATATATATATATATATATATATATATATATATATATATATATATATATATATATATATATTGTAACCTCTCAGATAATTGAGATAAATCTATTCCTATTAGTTTAAATAAATTAACTTAAAAAATTATATTCGTTCAATAATCGTAATTAATGAGTATATAACCGGAAATTGTTAACTCAATTCCGAGCAATATTGTTGAAAATAATGTTAAAAAACGGTAAAAAATATTGAACATTAATAATTGTAATTACAGTGTTGTGTTATCACATTACTGCTTATTGTACAAAATTGGTTTTATTATTAGCAACGCATGTTGTATTTGAGGATTATTCTAACGTTGAAACCTACACACCCACTAACACAAATGTATATATATGTATATATATATATATATGTATATATATATATATATATACAGTGAGAGAGAGAGAGAGAGTTCACAATAGGTTTTTTATGGCAACGGTCATTTTTTGTTTCTTTTTTTAAAAAAAAACTATAATGTGTCAAGACGCAAATAGATTAATGATAATTTTGTTCTATAGTAAGGCGAATTTAAGGCATCTTTTCTGGGGCATACCTCTTATACGTTGTATATATATCAATATCCCTATCTGTCGGGTATGTGCGTATCACCGTTGGATATTTCTTGCAAACAAAGGAACTATATCCGACTTAGGATAAGTACAATTTCTTTTCTGTTATATTATCGATACTTAAAATACACCGTTAAAATTAATAAGCTACTCGACAATAGACACTTAAATATAAAATAATAATTATATACCTGTATATATATTATATATCGTTATATATATATATACATAATTCAAGTATAGGTTTGCATTGTGTAGATAAACGAAGAGAATTTAGTAACACATATCCCTTATGCTTTATGCGTGATGATAATTGGTTTTTCCAATTTTACTTTCATTCTTCATCTGGAATTGTTGGCCTGGTTCTGTTCGGTATTTTACGTTACGTGAATTACTTAATTTTACCCTTACTTATTAATTTATCGACGATGGCTCTACGTGAAATAGGCCTTACAAATTTTTATAAATCAGCATGTGGTAGTAGTTAATAATAATAATAATAATAACGACGATATTAAAGTTGAATTTTAATTTTTTTTTTTTTTTAATTAATAATGCTCAAATAAAATACCAAAAAATAAACGTTTTCAAAAAAACTAATTTCCTTCCCAAAATTTCTAATGCGTCCAAAAAAATTAATCGTGTAAAAGTTGTTTGTGTAATTTTCGAAAAATAATCCTCCCTCCGAATTTCGAATTCTTTAATATTGTGTTTTGTAAAAATAAAACAAGTCGTGCATATGATCGTTAACACAAAAAGATTAATTTCACATGTCTTCGAATAGGTTTTGACTTTCTGTACAAAATTAAAATATTTATTCCCGAAATATCTATACCGGCTAATAAAATTATATCTCGGAAATCGACATATCCAAGATAACGATATCCTATTTATGAAAAACGCTCAAAATTGAACGGTGTCTTAGCTGATGTAAAATTTAAATTTTTTCGATCCCTTATATTTGATCGAGGGAAAATCGATTATTTATTTGATAAGTCACCCGACATATGTTTTATTATTTTGTCCTCTTCCGAAACATCTATCGATCGACTAATGAGATTCCGAAATATCTATCGTTCGACTAATGAGAATTTCGGACAATAACGGTAAAGAATAATAAAGTCGCCTACACGTCGTATATTTTACACGTTTTTAGACGCTGTCAGTGTGGTATCCGTTAAAATAATTCGTTTTTTTTTTTAATTTCTTATAAATATTCCTCATTTTCGACGTATTCCAGCCGTATTTCTCGCATACTTAGGTGTTCCTAGTCTGAAATAATTTAAGGATATCGACGTGTCGTTTACCGAAGAAGGATTATAAGCGATACAACTAGATCTCGTTATTTTATAACAATTAAATAACATCGTAAATAAAATTGTAGACAGGGGATTTCTTTCGATTATTATTTATTTGACTTTTTAAAATTAATCTTCTTAAAATACTGCGGAAACCGGATTAACGATTACCGCTAAATACGATTATTACCGTCTCATAAAACTTAGGGACGGATACGATGCCGGTTAAAATGTTTTCGTAAACTCTACTTTCGATACTGCTTAATATAATAATAATAACAATAATAATAATAATTCAAATTCAAATTTATTTCAAATTAAAATACGAGATTTAACAATAATAATAATAATAATAATTGTATATTTCTTCTTTCATATACTCCTTTAAAAAATTACGTATCGATTCTTCTTCTTGTACTACATCTTCAATAGATGTCGGTGATTATCCATTTGTCTTCTGATATGTCAGATAATGTTCGCAGTAAGACTTCTGGGTCTGGGTTGTGACCTGTCCATTCCTTCATGTTTACAAAGCAGGTTTTCCTGTGACGTTTCCTTCAATGATCATTCGCAGTAAGTCATATCTTCCATTTCTCAGGACATGACCGAGTAGGCTACTTTCCGTCTCTTTATAATAGTCACTAGTTCTAGCTTTTTTTTTATTTAGTTGTTGCAAAGTTTTTGCATTCGAAATCTATCCATCACATCTCGAAGGCATTTAGTTTATTTATCATCGATTAATTGGCCAGGCTCATATAGCAGTACGGACCATACATAACATTTAGCCATTCTCCATTTATTTGTGAATACTTTTTCTATTTTCAACAATACGGTCCTTGCTTGCTCAATTTACAGCCTAAGTATTTAAATGTATCAGTTTGATTAATAATGTTGTCGTTAATTTTTATTGATACTTTCTGGGTTTCAGCCTCTTTGCTAATTACCGTGATTTTAGTTTTCTTACAATTTATCAATATGCCTATTTTGGCTGATTCCGCATTAATCCTATTCACCATTCCCTTGAAGTTCATGTTTGTTTAAGACCGTGCCATAGGCATAACGTTAACCATTCACATTTACGCGGTTTATATTTTCAGATAGCGTCTTCTGAAATTTCTTTTCAGAGTATAGGTTTTAAAAAACAGTGACGATAGCACATAGCCCTGCTTGACTTCTTTCCCAATATTCGATTTTTTTGTTTATATTCCTTCCGTTTTTACTAAATAAAAGTTTTGAATTATTCTACTGTCTTTTCCATCTATTCCCGTTTCGCGTAAACATTCCAACGGCCTATCAAAAGCCTTTTCAAAATATAATTAAGAAGAAATTACTTTTAATATACATTTATTATCCGGACGCCTGATTTTCCATAAACTCTGCTTTTAATACTACATACTTAATAATATAATCAATCAAATCAAATCAAATGTATTTCAGCGAGCATTATAAACATATTAATGACAATGATTTAAAATAAAACCACCGATGCCCAATGTCGCTCGAATGGCGGACACCTTATTATTATATATCATGTTGCAACGCCATCACATACTTATAGTACACAACGTTTATAACACTTCAACGGGTGCATTATGAATATATATATATATATATATAACACTGTAAAATGTGCAAAAATTTATTTTGTAATACTTAATTTCGTACACTTATTACAACATGACTATATGTACAATGCGTTTGTATAATCTTCACTCTATAAAGATATACGAACAAATACATAAACATACGTTATGGGCGCACAATACCGATTAAAACCACACACACACACACACATATATATATATATGTGTTAATAATCAATTACAGAATAATAGCCTTTGACAGACAACACATTTCCATAAAAATACCGACGTATCCATAACGAAATACACATAAAAGGAGAATTATAGTAGTATAAAAATAAAATATAAATATTCCACGCAATGAACCTCTGTAAAATACTTTAGGACATGGGTCAAGCTAGCGATAAAAAGTGTAACGATTGCCAAAATAATTAAAAAAAAAAAAAAAAAAAAAATGAATATCGTTCAGAGGCATTAAATACTCTGGTAACGATCTAACAGACACAGCAGCTAAAGAGGTGCCTTATATGCGGCCTGCTCCTGATCTTCCAATAGATCCAAAAGATATCCGCCGCAGCATAATAAACGAACAAATCCGCGCGAAATGGAATATGTTGTGGTTATCAACACCAACTACAAAAACCTGATATTAATTTATGGCGATCTCCTCCTTCATTGACACAACATGAAGAAGTAGTCATTCGTCGTATATTACTAGGACATACGACATTCACTCATAGTCACTTGATTAGAAGAGAATTACCACAGATTTGTTTAATGTTAAATTAATAATAGAACACCTTGTGCTACACTGCCAAAAGTAAAAGGCTGAACGTATCCGACATGGTCTTCCATCAGCATTACAACGATTTTTGTAGCCAAATGCAGCCGGTCCAACAGCAGCGTTCGTACGTGAAACCGGCCTGTTTCAACAACTATAACTTCCTCGTCCGTGCCTCTGGCTTCGTAGCAGTATGCGGCATGTAAATAGATCATAATTTACTTTTGTAATTTTACTTCGTTTTAGGACAATTTTGGTAATATTGCGCCCATATGTGGACGTTGTAGGCGATTGTGATATTTAAAATAATTAGAAATTTTTTCAAATTCGATGGATGTGTTTTACTAAAAACTTTTGATTTTCAATAATAATAACGATAAAATAATAATATATAATACAAATGTTATTCCAATATCATTTTGTATATGTGTAAACGCATATACATATGTACATGTATCTATCCCCATATCTTTTCTTTTGAATAATAATAGTAATAATAATGCGTTTCTTAACGATAGTTCCAATAATGACAATACTAATGATAATAACAATATAATAATAATTCACCTGTAAGCGTTGTAATGGTTAATGAAGAGATTTATTTTTCATCTTTTAATATAAACTACATTATAATATTTTTAAGTTTTAAATTTATACATATGCTATATTGCACACGGTAATAGTTGGGACTATGTTTTGTCATCCTGACTGTTGCCCTTAAATATAAGTACACCCTCCAAAGGACTTGCTATACCCAAGTTTGAAATAATTATTTATATGTTTACGAATATATAAACGATATATATGTAGATTAACTTATATATAATTTTTCTATTATCAATCATCTACTTTATTTATTTATTTACTTTTTTGAGTTGTTAACGGTCCTTTCCACCACTTTTACACATACAATTTTCCTAAAATATACGATTGCATTGTTATATATATGTATATATATATATATATTCGTCATTGCCTATTTCTTCTTTGCTCCACTCCTTTCAGAGATTAAGCGTATCCATTAAATAAATGAATTAATATAATTTATTAAGATTATCCAAAAAATCCGGCACCACATAATTATAATTATTAGTCATTCATGGACATGTTGCGTGTAAAGTTCACTTTTATTATAGAAATACCTGGGAATTTTTTCTTCTCTACCCACAAGACAAAGTTCTCAAAACAGTTAACTACATTATTTTCTTCTACAACACTATGCAAAGGTTCGCTGTAGCCGAAAGGTTCTATTCCCATCTATCACATGCTGCGATTATTATCGATAAAACACGAAATTTCAAAACCTCAAAAATTAATGAAAACGATCAGCGGCTGATATATATATAATATATATATATATATGAAAATGAATTCATTCTTGTTATTATGTGTAACCCAGTCACTATTATTATCATTAGGAGTAAAAAAAGTTTTTGTTATTTTTCATACGCATTATTACGTACGCATAGGTGTGTACGTAGGTAATGTATTTATAAACGCGTATGTGAAGATGTTGAGGAGGCGCCCATTGGGATCCAGTCTCGGTAGCGATATGCTGTCGTCTTTTGAATTCCGAAAAACATATTAACTATCTTACCAAGCTTCAACCCTGTCATTAACTCTGCCTCCCTTGTATATTATTTATATATATATATATATATATATATAGCTTCAAAACCGTCAAAGGTAGGTAAAATACCCTGGTATAGACTGTTCAGCATGGTTCGTCACGATCTCTATTGTATATCACGCCATAATTTTATTATTATATAATAATCATTATTTTCATAATAATAATAATCATCATCATCATCATCATCATAATAACGATAACGACAATGATAATCATGATGATCATGACTAATATTATTTAATATTTTGTTTTCAAAGATAAATTGAAGTTTTCAATTTACAACTAAATCGTTAGAGAATATTCAAAATTTGCTAAAAATTTAATAAATTCCATACTCGTACTTAGGCTACTTGTAGGCAGTGCTGGTGCTTTTTGATTCGTTACCGACGGTTTTAAGAAAATTTTTATAAAAAGTTCGTACGATTTTCTAAATTTTTCCATAAATTTATTTTATAATTTACTATAACTGATATCTATTTTTGCGTATATTGGATATATGTATATAAATATATATATATATATATATATATATGTGTGTGTATGTGTGTATGAATTTATACGCATATAGTTATGTTTATAAGTTTTTTGTTGTTTTTGTTACGTCCCGTTTTATTTTCTGCTTTCGTTACAATAATAAATAAATTCGAAATTTGAAATTATTATTACTATTATTATTAGTAAGTAGCGGCGAAATTACTATTACAGTTATTACCGTTGTCTCGTTTACAATTTCAAACATTAATAGGAATATTCGATATTATTTTAAAACTATTCCGAAAACTTTCATTTAATCCGTTACTTTAACGTATAATTAGAATAGCGTAGTCGATTTAGTTCGAAGTGTAATTACACTTACCCGTATGTAGGAATAGATGATTTTTGAGATTAGTATGTTTGCTAAATCCTCTATTACAGATGTGACACTTGAAAGGCCACGATCCATTATGCACGTACATATGAGATTTCAGATCCCCTGGTGTAGGAAATGATTTCGAACATAGGCTGCACTTGTGCGGTTTTTCCTGCAAATTAAACGAATAATATATATATATATTTTAATTTTTTATAATGTGGAATATTTTTGGATCATATTTTCACAATCATCATCACATATTTTTAAGTAATTATATTTAATTTATATTTTTAAAATTATGATGTTTTAAAATATGTCACTTGATAATGGCGTAAATGCTGAAAAGCTTTGTGTTTTCTGTAAGAAAATAAATATTAGTGATTTAACTAATTTTCAATTGATTTTTTATATATATATATATGTTCTCGAATAAATAAAACGCGACACATATTCGAAATAACCGAATTCATCTTTGTAACGGTTACAATCGAATCGTGCCGGATAATTAAGAGTCGCTATTATTATTAAAATTAACGGAAGGGAAAATACGCATTTAAAGACCTCAGTGAATTCGGAGTATAAGAGAACTTTCAATTCTTCGTTATGAAAACGACTGAATAGAACTTAAGGAACGCGAACTAATCGAATAACTGCAAAACATTACAGAATTACTGTCTCTCCGTTCTTATAATCTCGATATATAATTAACTATTTTCGGTTTAATAATTGCGTGTTGCTTCAAATTAATCTGATATTTGGATATTATTCTCGATAAACGGCTAAATTCCTCAGCGCAAGTGCAACTGTTAAAACTAACTATACACGCTGTTTAATCGCGAAACATATTTAGGCATTCGAAATAAATTGATCTCGTATAAAATATCGATTCGTACCGTCCGAATATATTCTTGCCCGGTATAGTATGACTCCAAGTACGAACAGAGCTACATGCGCGATAAGTTGGAGGTTCAATATAACGAGGATTATCGCTTTCCAAAAAAATTTTTTCAATAATTGCTCTTTATATGAAAATAATTTGAAATCACTGCTATCGGCAACTATTATTGCAGGCTACTATTATGTATAGCAAACATTTACATTTCCATCTACCTCTGCACAAAACGTAGATTTTTATTTTTAGTACAAAGAACCCCGACCGTGGAAAAATGCATATATGTATATATATATAGTCTGGCAAATCGGTTAATTCGATATCTAAACGGAGGAATCTTCAATTACGTATTCGTCGTTGGGATAATTAGATTAACGATGCGGTCAACATCCGAATTATTCTAGCATAATTGAAATAAGAAATTTTGACTGTTGTCTCGTCAGCGATTAAGAAGTATTATTATCACTGGCGAAAGTGTAACGAGATTCAAGTGTCCTCCTACATAAAACCACTCCAGACGAAATCTGTAGTTATTATTATATATCGATAATAGAGTACATTTTCGACGATATTACCATCTGGTTACTCATAACGGAACCTAAAGAATTACCAACGGTTTTCGCGATACCGCTTTTATTATTATTATTATTATTATTATTATTATTATTATTATTATTTTTACTAATTCAGTTTTTCCGTATATCTAATCCTGGGAATTATAATCTATATAGATGTTAGGACGATAAGAGATGTACATCGTAGGCATAATTGCGTGTTTACTCTCGGTAATGATAATAATTATGATATTTAAGAAAAAAAATGAATGATAATAATAATACAGAATTTTTAATAATTATAAACTCCAACGGGTTTATTATTATCGTTACCTGTGTTCTATTCTTCAGACTCTGTTTAAGTCGGTAGCTTTCCTACAAAGATTTCTCATAACTATAAGTGCTAGTTTCCTCCTAGTTTTTTTTTTTATTTTTTACAGATTTCCATAGTTCATTGTTTACCTCGTCTATATCTAGCTCCTACGTTCCCTGTTATAATTATCCCCCCCCCCGTGGTTCCTTATCGAGTAATCGTTGCATTATTGCATTATGGGTCGTCCTTTTTTTTGTACCGTCTACACTGTAATTCCTTCATTTAGGTTCCATATAGCGCGTAGAAGGAATGCGATTATTAAGGATAGTCTTACTAGCACGCCGACGGTTAATGTTCAGTCGAGTTTCCGCGTATAATTTTAATTATATTATAATCCGTAGTCAGCTCGTCGTAATTTATGTATTACATGGTGTAAGACGTATATTCTGTTATACACAGATGGTCGAGCAGTTATTTTTCCTATAAACGGCGCAATAGGTTAAACTAGTTTAAATCTTGCGGTCACATATTATCATTTTTTTTGCATAATATTACACATTTTACTACTTTTACTATTATTATTATTTTCGATTTTGGCCAACTACGTACCAGGTAAAAAACAATAATCACGGAATTTTTCCCCCTGCGTTATTCTTTCATCTTTGAGCTGTGATGTATTTTTCTTTCCTCCGACCGATATGTTATCACATATTATATATATATTTTTAAATATTACACTTTCGAATGCTTCGTAGCTATTACTCGATGTATACATCAATCATTAATTATAATACTTATAGATGCTATTATTTGTGCTAGTCTTGATGAGAAAGTCTGTGGGAATTGCCAAGACGTCCGGGGTAGTTGTGTTTATCTCCTTAGTACGATAGCCTGAAGTATATGATAGACGGTTAATGGTATTTAGTATTCATCTCGTACAGGCTGGTTTCTAAACAGGTACGAGTGGGTGATTAGTGTATGTCCACGATATTGTTTCCAATCTAGATAGACAGATTTCGCCAATGACTTTTGGCCATACTGTCAGGGTTTTTTCGATACATCCCAAAATATTAGGTTGACTATGAAAAATGATCGACTCCATGATCGTAGTATGTTCCGGCGGACTGAATCTTGAGCGTACTCCGCACTTGGAATTATTAAACGCTAATTCCATCTTGTCTACTCTCTAGGTAGAGTTGCTTCTTCATCTAGACCATTTGGTTGGATTATTTTTAAATTTTGCCACTTTTTTTTTTACCTTTCCATATTTCGTTGCCAAATAACATGGTATCGAGAAGATTCATTTGTCGTAAACACAGTTTTTTCACTCAGTTAAAAGAAATAGTTCGAGAATTATGCGAAAATATGAAGTAATATTTTGTTTGTAATAGAGATTCTAGATGCTTTTTGGCCTGGGAGGGGTTGAAAAATTTTTTAGAATCGAAACATTCGTTGTTAAGTAAATTTCCGTTCAAAAATAAACAAGAAGGAGTTAAAATCATTAAAAATTTGTTCTATCTTTATGAAAAATTACAAAACTTTTCGCCTGTTAAGCCATTATCGAGCGAATACAAAAAAAATAATTATTAAAAATATATATAAATGTATTAAAAAATGTAACACAGAATTTACAAAAATTATAGTGATAAAACAGTATTTTTAAATAATCCGATAGTGAACTGCTATTGTGTTATTACGTATAAATTTCATATTGTTAGATATTATTTTGTTTATCTTTATTTTAATCACTATCGCGTTATTGTTTATGTATAAATTTTATATTGCCGATTGTCGATTGCGTCGTTTACCACGTTCACTATCAGATTATTTAAGAATAATGTTTTATCACTTTAATAATTTTTATAAATTCCAAAAATATTTTTTATGACCGCACGTATGAGACGTTAATGTTATTATATATACATCATCGTCTCCTTCCGATACGTATATATAAAAAATCGTACAAATACATATATTCACATATTATGCGCATACTCCATTCGTAATACACGAACATTTATGTACACACCAATTATATTTATCTACAAAATCCATATGCACACACGTGAACGCAATCTTAAAGGATGAGATAATTCAGACTGTATTATCTTTAATATGATTATGAAGTTTAACTGATAATAATATTAAAGAAAATCAAATATATTTAAGGTATTTTAAACATTTTTACAATGTAAATGCTATAACGAACAAATTAAACAAAATAATACATTCTGTAATGTAATAATGATAATGTTTTATAACATTTACATAACATTTATAGTCGAAGAACCCGTTATGCGCACAGGTAATACCGGGTGAATTATTAATAAATTAATCAATAACTTGTTTTAGAGAACGCGCAGGAAACAAAATATGTATAAACTTAAATGTGTGTATATACCGCAAACGTGACGATGACATAGTAGTAAATAAAATATTCGAAATTATAAACATTATTCACATACACGCATACATATCCATCGAAATATACGAACATACATAAACACACGTTAATTTTATATACAAATTTTTTTTTTGAAACACGTAACATATAAAGAAATACATACAGGATTAATTACAATATCATAGTCATCAATGCTCAATTCACGTTATTCCGGACGTAAAGAGTTAAACGCTTACGTCGCTTTTCTGGTATAATGTTTGTAACAGCTATACAGCAATTGGATTGGTGTGTGAAATTTATTAAAACGTGACACTTTTGCCCATTCTATATACCAGCTGTATTAATGCTACTATCTACCGGTCTTACATTAACGCTTCGAAATGTAATCTAACATATGTGTATACCTGGTATAACTGTTGTATATTTAAACATACGTGAAATTTCCATTCATCTTGCCAGTAATTGAACGTACACAGACTTCGTCAACATACCTAACGGCCTAATGTGATACTTTGCTGCACAAACTCAATGTATTAACTTGCAATCGGTTGATAGAGTGAAATGTATGTACGATATCAAACTGAAAAATACCGCTTTAAAAAATAAAATATTAAGTTTTCTTAATTTATAATCCCATGATAACTTGCTAACATAATGCCAAAATATTTAATATCATTTACTTTTTCAATTACATTATTCGAATCGGTAAGTGTTAAATTCAAGTTTCGTAATTACAGATGTGCTCACATTCGCATTTAAGTTGGTTTCGAAAAATACTTAAGCATCCAAAAAAACATTTTGTATCGAGCTCTACGACGTGAAGTCTTTTGAAGTCAACTGAAAATCGAAAATGAATTTCATCGATTTTTGTGTTTGTCTTTTTGTTTCTAGATCGACGGAGTAATATCGATATGTATATAGTAAAGTAGAAAAAAAAAGTTAGCACCGTTTTGGAGTTCAAATTACCCGCCGATTGATTTTGACTGAGATGGCCAGGCAGTTGAAAAGGAGAGACTTTTTTTTTTCGTTTTTAGTCTCAAAAAATTATACATTTTGATGAAATAGGTCGTACAAAATTTTGATACAATTATAAATTTCGATACAGTTTTAGGTAAACTGGGTAGATAATTTTCGACGTGTTTATATAAATATTTTTAAAATTAAGATATAGCAGAAAATTGAAAGAAAATTTCGTTAGCATTAAAATTTCACCTACTATCGTGACTGGAAAGAGTTAAAGAAATTAATTTAAACTAATATTTCGCGTATAATACCGATTTTTTTTAAGAGACTAGATAATTTTGAAAATCAACCGAATGTACCGGAAATTTTTTTATCGCTAAAATATACCGTATAACGGACGCCGAGACACTGAAAAGGTTAATTTTACCGTTTTACGGATTCGATAGAATCGCATAATTTTGAAATGGGTGGAAAGAAAACTAATGAAAAATGATATAAAAAAATAGGGACATTTAAATTCGGAAAGACAGAAAGTAATCCAAGTAAATCGATTGTATAATAATTAATTTTTTATTAAAATAAAGAACATTTCCTTAATGAAACCTTAATTTTACGTTAATATTATTATTAATTGTTTGTATTATTATTATTATTAGTAGTAGTAGTAGTACTAGTGTATTAGTATTAGTAATATTATGCGTATTACATTATTAACTGTAATAACGTGTACCGGATAAATATTTCTCTTTTCATATTATAATCGGCGTTATTGTATTTCCCGAGCATTAATTGCGAATGTAATTCATTTATTATATGAGAATATACGTCTATGTAATGCGTTATGTATCATAACTGAATTTTCTACGTTATTCCATTAGTTTTTGTACGAATTTAAAGAACTTATCCAACTCGCGCACTATCTCTTCATATCAATAAGCCTTATCGGTGGATTTTACACGTTTTTGTTCGATAATGCATACTACTAGTTTAATCGTCATCCTAGAGGACTATCACGTTACGTGCTGTTAGGATTTTGCAGTGCGATGCGTTTGTGACGTGATCGAATGATTAGATCGTATTTTTTGCCATCTACGTTTTATTTTACGTATCTGAAAATTATTTCGAATCGATCAGGAATAAGAAATAAATAAAATCACAATTATAATTATTTTTTCCGGGTATTTCGATAAAGATAAATTTGAAAACTAGTCGATTTTTACTTTACCTATTTATGTCATAACCGAAGAAAGGTGTTATTTATTATGCGTGTATATAATTTATATATTATATATTACATGTTTCCTATAATTTTCTAAGTCTCATGCGATATATATATATATATGTATAGTTAATCGTATAGAGTTGCCTATATATGTATGTAATATTTTGCCGAACCACATGTGTATACATATATATATATATATGTATGTATAGTTCTTTAGGCGACTTCCGGATCTCTCGCTTGAGCACTTCTAGATGGCAATTACGCTGAGCGAGTTAAGAAAATTAAGGGTCATCTGTATTAATATTTTCTTTAACTATATTAGCGGAACTTACGAAGAGACAACTAACTAACTAACTAGTAGGGAACGCCGTGAGAAATTATGATTAAGACACGGTTGTTCGAGTGAAACGAACCGTAAATACGAAAAAATATATAAATAAAACATATAAAAAAAAAACAGAAAAATAAAACTTATAGTTAAGAATGTGTTTAGACGGTGGAAAATTTCGATCGTATTTAAAGTACGAAGTAGCAGAAAATCAACACCGACCATCGAATTGGATCAATTATTTGATAAAGCACCGAAACGTCTTCCCCTTATACGTGGATGTAAGAATTTTCCAGACGAATTTATATAGTATGTACGGAGTAACTAACTGCATCTCCTGTCGTATTTTCTTAAGCTAACCGATTGACCCAGTAAAGTCACTGTTTTATATGATATAACTATAATAATAATAATAATAAGTAATAAGTAATAAGTAAAGGTAAGTATACACCGCTGCAATTCCTTTGTAAACCATATCCGCTTTTGCGTTGTACCTCCTCTCTATCATACACACCGGTAGTTTAACGGAGACCCTTGATATAATGATAAGAAAAATCAACCCTTCTGTTATACCTGGTTAAATTACTTACTTCCCTTTTCAAATTATATCTTTCCATTTTCTAACGATTATATAAGGGGTTATTCTTTATCCTGTCTTCGAGACACGTACGTACTTTTTTCTCTCTTTTTTTTTTCAAACAATAACAATCTGTTGTGATGCAAATAACGAACAACTTTGTAATTTTACTCTCCGAAATGTACTAATAGTAAACGATTTTTTTTCCTAATTGAGTAATATTAATTTTTCTCACTCATCAACCGTCTTTGTGCAGCCGCGAAAATTTACGATCAATAGAGTATTGGAGACCTGAACAATTCAACGTTTGTGAAACCGAGAACTTTCGATAAAAAGTCCTTCGTCCGCAAGTAGGATCACCTTTTTGACACGTGTTTCCCAAAAACTTTTTTTCCTCAATGACATTCCAATATTTTTGGCATTAGAAAAAAAAGAAGAAAATAAATAAAATGTGATAAACGAGCCAAAAAAAAAAATCTATTACTACTTTTCATATGTCACGAAATACTATGATACCTGCGAGCAATTTTCGATCGATTATTTATTCTGGAACGGATGAAGAAAAAATACAAAAGCGTGAGAATACACGTACGGTACTATAGATAAAGTCAGTAGTCGTAACATGTACATACATTAATTGTGTACATATATCAGAAGCACATTATGAGTTTAATGTTATATATATATATATATATATATATATATATATATATATATATATATATATATATATATATTAGTATTTTTTTGGGGGACGAATTAAAAATAAACCACAACCGCTTATCCTGGGGCTGAAAAGAAATGAAATTTCGACTTGGCATTGTTCTTATGCCTGAGCTAATTTAGTACGAAACGTACATCGTTGGAGGTTGTGATAGTCTGGCCTATGGAAGAACGTTGCATGTTTACTATTGTATATTACTGGAGCCCGTCTACCACCGTCATATCGGTTATACGAAACAGTTACCATATGCTATTTCCTTCCAGTTTATCCGTTCTATTTTTCTTATTCTTCTTCCCTTATAATGATGATAATGATAATGATGACGATTGTTATTATTATAATTTTAATCGTACATATCTAAACTATACGCGTATACACAATAGTTAACTTTGACTTGTTCGCTTCCTTTTAGAATAGCGAAAGAATACGAAACATCCTTTTCTTGCGTCGATAATTTCGAAAGGATCTCTTCATCGGCTCGCTATTATATTCCTTTTATTCATCCTACATATATATATATATATATATATATGTGTGTGTAAAAATAGATTCGTAGGACCTACTGTTGAAGGGCGGAAAGAGTTATTACCTTTTTCATTAGATTATCATCCGCTTCCATTTTATAAGACCTATGTCTCGTAAATATGAGATTTCGTCCGATGTTACAATCGCGTAAATGAGGAGACGCGCTATATCGACCATTATAGGGTTAGGATTTACACACCTATATTAATGTATATATATACGTATATCTTTGGAAAATATTATCGAACAATATAACAGCTATTTCGAGGTAAAGTTTGACGCCGATAGTGGCGATAGTAATCTGCACTTTCGATGTTTGTCTTTACGTCTCATTACCAAGGATATCCGTTGTCGGTAATTCTCACGCCTGTTTGTTGATATTTTTTTTGTTCAAAACGGTCGTCCTGAAAAAGGCATTTTTACCTATTCGGTTGTTCATCTTTAGTTACGAACAACTGAATTTAGGAGAGGGAACGACTATCAAGGAATTTCAAATAACTTTTAAACGATATGTTAACATTCGGTGTATTACGTATGTATATAAATTAGGCTTAACCGGAAGAAATACATACATATATACATATATTATCATATAGGAACCAGTTTCAACTATTAAATATATTGAAACATTATAAAAACGTTTCCGTTAAGGAATTAAATTCTAAAAGCTCGCAGAAAATTGCTGCCCAGACATAGAACCGTGTCGGCAACTCCAGTTATTAGCGACCGATTAGAATGTAAAATGTTCAGATTATCGTTTATCGCTCGCTATTATATTTTAGATCGATTTAACGATTTAATGTAAATTTACAATAATACCGTCGATATTACGAATTTTAAGCCTCGTTACGAGAATAATTTTAATTATACAGCGAGGCAAGTTGGAATAGTCGGAGTAATGATATATAAATTAATATTAGGGACATAATTAAATTAAAGAAATTATTAAAGTTAAATTAACTAGTCTCGGTACAGTTTCGGTATGTGAAGCATTTTAAAATTACTATTTGCGAATTCTGCGCACTAGACGTTCCTCCCGATACAGTTTATTTCTTGGTTTTTGAATGTCCTTATACTATCGGCGCTCATTTAAAATATAAGTTATAGCGAACGTGCCTGAAACTGTTTTAAGCGCACGAAATTTTACGAAGCTTTTCTAACTACAATTACGGAATACTAACACGGAGTTTTGGAAAATGTATTTTTTTAGAAGTCGCAGTAAGTAGTCTTAACAAAATTAGTCGTAGACGAGATAGAAGAACTATTTAAAAATAATCGCGAGGTAACGAACGAAATTAGTAAATTTTAAAAAAAAGTTTCTCTAAAACAAAATTTTACCCAGCAAGACGTTCGAAATTACACGATCAACCACAATATCTGTACGTCCACGTGTATTTATGTGGCATTTCGTCTACTAGATAATTCGCCCATCACATTGTAAACTTATGAACGCTTTAAAAATCCGTTTGACGTATCGAACAGCAACAACAAGTAGGACAAAGAATTAAGACTATCGGTAGTGGTAGTTTTATCTGCCGGCCATATCAAACGACGACAGCATCTCGGTTTTAGCTCGTTAACAGGTAAAAAGATAGTCATTATCATCATCATTATCATCGGGGTATACCGATATATCCGCCGCCGTCTTCCTAATATATCGTTATCATTTAGAAGACATCCCGAAAGCTCTCTAATATCTGTCCTCTAGTTTAACCATAAACCTATATGATACACACTTGTTGTTTCCTGATACATACATACATACATATATATATATATATATATATATATATATATATATATATATATATATATATATGGTTGTATGTGTCATAGCTGTCGCTCACTAGATTCCGGGATTTATGCTTTTGTTTTGGCTATAAACATTTCAAGAGATAGGAAAATTCAAGAATCTTCCGAATCCGATGGTGAAAGATCGTAAATGGGACCATTTTGTTTTTATGTGAGCCGTAATATTACATTACTGCCATCGCGATATCACCACCGAGTTACCAAGAAACCACATTCGTCCTTAGCGGACCATATAACATACACGTAATGTCCTGGTTAAACGGAGGCAACTATCTACACGGACGATTTTATTCTATTTTATTACTAGATATTATATATCGTCAGAAATGCTTGTACACACGTATGTTTCTATATCGTAATATGTTAACGACGTAATAGAGGAATGATGGAAAAAATCATCTCTCTCCGAAGCTTCAACACTCCGACACGGTACGTTTTTATATAGCTCATAGATCGCATTCTTTCCTTACGAAGAGTAGCGAACCAAGTGGCGGAGGAGACGCGAATGGTATAATTTAATACAATGATGCTCCTATTTTACATGTTTCCAACTAAAAATCAACACTACCCCCGGCCTGGTGGTTATTCGGTTTTTATCAATTGTCTACATCTTTAATCGGGTTCTCCTAGTTCCACCAGCTTTCATTTCTCATCGAGACGATCTTTTAATGAAGGCCAAACGTATCTAACACAGATTTAAATCTTTCCACCAAACTACGGCGTCCTATATTTTATCTTAAACAGTCTCGAATCTTGTACTATACTTGAAAAGAATATTTCGCCAAAGACATCTCTTAATATTTTTAATTATATATATACATATATATATATATATATATATATATATATATATATATTTATAATATATATATATAATATATATTGAACGATTTTCAAAGATAATATCCCATAAATTTTTATAGATATTCGGAAAGTCTGCCTTAAAATAATTTTATTATACACGAATTTAAAGTTAAAGTGAAAATCTGGTTAAGAAAATATGTTTTAAATAATTATTCTTTTTTTTTCTTATTTATGGTAACACATCAGCGTGACCGTCGCGATTTCCCCGATAGTGTATAATCGACGATCATCATTAATGTCGTAGTGTTTATCGCCCCCTGAACATCGTAACTAACCCATCATTGTACATTAAGTTCTGCGTAGAAAATGGGCCAGTATTCGAAATTATATTCAAGGCGTAGGGTGCCATTTTCCGTAATAAGTGAGAATTAAATGACGATGTAAAATTTATGTCGCGAACTAGGATCTCGAACCTTGGATCAGGCTGCGTCATAGCAGTCAATGCTACGGTTAAATAATTATAAATTTCGATTTTCATTTCCAGCTAGCTCGTATAGACGAAAATCATATATGGCACAATACTTCACATGCATACATTGGGTATATAAGAAAAATAGGTTTATTTAAATTTTTACATAAATGCAATGAAATTACATTAGGTATATACATGTATGTATATATATATATATATATATAATACATATATATATACATATATATTGAACTTTACGATATTTATATAAAAAATTACATATATGTGTGTGTGTAAATGGTACATCCAGTTATGTGCAGTATAATTCCATTATGTTTTTACATAGAAATTTAAAGTTCACTCTACTCGGTATCTATTGTTATACTAGTTTAGACGACGATCGCAATTAAATCTATAACAGACGAATATAATTCGCGTCATCATCGGGGTTAATTAGCTATTCTTGGCACATTTTTTTTTATTTCAGGGCTTAAATTTAAATCCTAAATTGTTATGTAGGAACCAAAATAATTTTACCAGTTCGATGACTAATTTTAACGGAGTAGAAAAATTCTAAATTTTCGGGATCTTTATATTTTTAAGATATTGTCCCGAAACGGTTTATAAACGAGGCGAATTTTATATAATACGATAAAATTTTAAATGGTTGTTAAATGTTATCTGATTATCCTTCGTGAAACCCAATATTGGTAAAGATGCGCACATTGGACAAGCCCAAGGTGGTGTTCATCATTACGTTTTTTTTAAGCTTCCCGGTACACCGGTATTCATTTAACCATCAAATTTGATTAATAACACAGTTAGCTAGAGGCCTTCTTATCGTAAGAAATTCTCGTCGCTGGTAGAATTCGAAATAAACTCTTCCAGCATTATTAGGCCCATTATATATTTTGTATAATGGAGTGTCCTTCCGTCAAATTGAGTTTGTAGGCCCCAACATAATAAATTTTTTATTTTGTTCTTTTATGTTATTGTTATTATTATTATTATTATTATTATTATTATTATTATTATTATTATTATTACTATTTGGAAGTACGAACGCCTACTGCATTAATAACGGGGTCATGTGCACGCAGTAACTTACCGTGATCCTAGATCAGATTTAAAAGATTCTAATGAATGCAGAAAACGAAAAACATTGTGGACATTCCCGAGAAATTCAGATAAGAATTGTGGCAAGGAAGAGTGAAAGCTGTGCTGGATTCTAAGTATCGTGATGAGAATACGACATCTATTATGTGTTAGAACTTTCGAAAAACAATAATATACTAAAATACCGATATTACCGAGCGCGTTCGATGACCACCGCCCGCGACAAAGCAAACAAAAAATTACTATTCGATATAATTGCAGGAGGTGAATTAGTTTCTAAATTGCTTCTTTCGTGGGCCATTTCAGATGTATCTATATGTATATATTACGCGGTATAATTTGGTCAAAATGATTATATAGTCCCGATATAACAACATCTTGCTGCCCCACCGCCGAACTTCGCCTATTATAACATTTGTAAAATTGATGATTATTTTTACTTTTTGTCGAATTCCGTAATTACGAACATAAATTGAGTTAACACGAAAATGTATAACCAAATGTTTTTCGTCATCTACACCGTGGAAAGGTTCAAAAATTGTAAAAGTTGTCCGAGTAGCATTAATTTGTATATATATATAATATATAGTTTAGGTGATTTGGTATAATATCGTGGGAATATTTTTTGAACGGAGGAAGACAATGAGACGCTGTCTCTTTCATACATAATTATCATCTCGAGTACACTATATAAGTAACGAGTAGCTCTATGTTTATGGAAAATATATAACAGTAAATTGTGAATATTACATATATACATATATACGGAAAAATTATCCTAGATTATTATTATTATTAATATAAATATACATATTGTTCGTAAAGGACGGAAATAGTCTCTCGTAATAAGTTACACTTATTATACGGTCGAAAACAAAATTATACATATTAAAACTTACGAGGCCGGCTTAATTTTCGAAATTGTAATTGAGTATAATTACTTAGTTGTTATTTCGCATAAATTTATTCGTCAAATTCGTAACTGTATCAATCTTAAGAATTTTCCGAGCTACAAAATTCGGTAAAAATGTTAATTCTATAATTACTTATTTTAATAATTAATTAATTAAATAATTAATCGATTAATTAATTAATTCCGAAAAGGACAACTGGTAGGGCTAGTGTAAATAGGATACGATTTAGTCGTGAAATGTAAAGAAACGCCCGATAGAGACACGTTGAAATACAAGACGTGATCTGAGCAACCTCTACACATATATTTCTAATCCGGAATTAATAATAAAATATTATAAAATATATATATATAGGAACCGTATCGCATATGGTGAGTGGAGTTTGATTAAACGGCTAAATTCTAACTTATCGAATAGAAATAATATGAATTATTAAATAAGACAAGGCGTTACGTGTTTCTTGATAATCGAGCACACCACCTGTTCTTATTTTTCGACATCGTCGATAACCGTAGTAAAAGGTTACCTGTTGATATTGTCCTAATATTAGCCATTTTCTTTTAGTGCAGCATTTTGAATAGTTAACGTTCCATACTTAACTTTTTCTAATATCACGCTGCACCTACTGGATTTTGTAACAGAATTACGACGCTCTAATACTAGAGTGAACGCTGTAAAAATTAACATATAATCCGAAAAATATGAGCAATTTTTAATATCGGATGACTATAATTTGGATAAGCTTGTGGACCAAACAGACGAGAAAAATTACACTACGCTAAAGACGACTATCCTCTAGGCCACCTATGTAAACAAGAGTGGGATAAAGATGGGTAAAAAATTGCTAGTGCGAAGATAACGATAATAAGTATACAATGTTAAGCTTCATTATAAGAATCAACTCCTTCGTGCGATGATAAAGTAGAGGGTGTTATAGTAAAGATGCGTCGAAGTTATTGTAAATCGATCATTTACAATTTATTCCGGCAGAATACAATCCGTCTAAGTGGTCGTCAATGCGCAACGATAATGGTATATTCTATAAATATATATATATTTTAATCCTATATCTATCCGCTGCTGGACGTAGGTTCTCTCTAATCTCTTTTATTCATTCCGATTAGGAGTTTTCTGAATACAGATTATATAATGGTAATAAAAATAAATAGCAGATACCGTCAAATAGTGCAAAATCTAACAGTAGGGATAAAATGAACCTCCCAATTTATCCCAGTCCCAGAGATACCTCAAATTATGAGGAAAAAATTCTCTATATATTATTTACATTTTCATTGTTTTATAATATTAATAAAATATAAAAACTAATAATAACGATAATGATAGTATGATAAATCGTTAAATCGTTGTTGCACGTAATCCCGCTTAATTTATATAACACCGAAAACTTTCTGTAGCACGAATATTTAAAGGCCGTTTATAATTATGAATCTATCTTAGAAAAAACAGACGCAATCATCTACGCGAAATATAAGTAAAAAATTATTTATTCGTGAAGCTGTTTTTAATTTGTTCTTAGTTTTTACATTTTCTGATATCAAAATGTTTCTTTTTGATTTTAAAAATTTTTTCTTTCGACTTCCCGTTAATTTATTTTAAAGTATCAACCGAGACGGATTACACGATTTCTTTTTATTATTATTAATAATAATGTTAAAAATATTCATCTTTATTATTTTATTCGTTTTCGTTCGAGAAAATTTGATAATATTTTAATTCGGTTTAATTTTATAATATATTTAAATCGTTAAAGTACGTATATCCAACCGATTGGTTGTTTTAAACTATTGCGATTAAAGTGCTCTTCGCTAAATACGTACGGAATTACCTTTATTTCCCAATGAAATTTGAAAATTTATTCGTGAAATTTAAAAATTTATTCATGAAACTCGAAAACTAATTTATGAAGTCAGCCTAGTGTCGGCGAAATTTTGAAGGCCTGTTTTTTTTTTTTTTTTTTTTTGTAAATAGCGCGTAAATTGTTTATAAAATATGTATAGGTCGCGTAATTCGACTCGTCGTTAATACAAAAAGCACGAATTAAAACTGTGAAACATTTTCTTTTTAATTATTCAAAACAGTGAAAATTAAAAGTAAATCATGTAATTACTATTTACGATCATTTTTGATATCACGTTTAATATAAAATAAGTAAAGTACTCGAGACAATTAAAATATTTCTACACTTGAAAGATGGAATTAATTTTTTTTTAATCAGGTAATCCTTTCGTGAGTTGGGCTCTATGTGTATTTTTTTGTTCACGGTTTCGGCTCGTTGGGATACGTGGGTTTAACGAGTTTATTGGGATTATTACGAGTTGGTCTATGCGAGTTTAACGTTTTTGGGGTATATAGATTGTAGATTTGATCCGATTTTGTTTAAATTTCTTCCAGCGGGATGAGGCATCCGTTTGCATCCCGGTGATGCAGCTCCATATATCCCCCCATTAAACCGGGCATGTCTATCTGTTATTATATATGTATATTTATTTATCTATCTATCTCATATGTATATGGTAATTTTACTAACATTCTACACTTTAAAGCCGGTATTTAAATTAACGTTTCGTTTATACGTTCTATTAAAACGAATTCGTTCGGAATATATAGAACCGACCGACCCGAACCGATTTGGGCGAACTAATTTTTACGCGATAAACGCAGCCGGCTATATGCTGTCGGTGGTTTCGACTTAATTCACACCAATTTTTTAATTCGATTGTATTAGGTCATCCGAGCCAGAGACGAATTTATACAAGCTCGGTAGATCCGTCAGAGACGATATGGAATAATCAAAGACGCATTCCGAACATGGAATAGCAATTATAATTCCGCTTTTTGGTTTTCGTTCTTTTTTTGTCGATGTCGTTATCTCAGCATCGTTGTCGTGGTCACCAGTTTCTTCATCTACACACCATTCTAGTTCGTGTTTTAGTTCTTTTATCAATTCAACGTTTAAGAGTCGTTTTATTCATTTAATTTTAAAGTTGGCAGCTTAGATACGGTCTTACAGGAACGAATATCGTCATCGGCATCTGTATGGTCATAGACTTGAAAATCAATTATTTGTGCTCATCTTCGCAGAAGAGTATAATACACACTGTACAAGATAGTAGAGCTACATCAATCACTATACATATATATATAAATATCACAGCTTATATAACCGGTTAAGATAGATACGTTTAAATCAAAAGCTTCTAAAATAAAACTAACATAGATGAAGGTAGATAATTGAAGTTAGCATGTAAGAACGAAAGAACGAAATGATCGCGCGCCATCGATATCGGGAAAGTATGTATATGTATGTATATATATATAATATAAGTATGTATTCTTTTGACTTGGCGATAAAAAAACAGCATATTCCCCCACACATCCTCTGTTCTCGTTGTAGATTACCGTATTGGAAGTAGCAGCCAACATAACGTTGAACAGGGCAGTTTCAATCTGAACCTGTTGTACAATGTCAACTGTTCTAATTGTTATTTTGTTCGGAATCACTTTCATGTTCTCCGCATTAATTCTCACACTTATTCTGTTAACCGCTTTATCAGTGATCAACATCGGTGTAGATATATCGGAATGTTGTTTCCCTTTCCCCTTACACGTTCCATTCGTTTTTATACCATATATATATATATACAAATATAATTAAGAATTTAAAGTGGTGCATGCTTGTATATATATATATATATATATATATATATATATATATATATACAGCAGTACTATACATTATATTTGTACCTCGGTTAGACAAGTCGAAGGTGACAAAATACGCGCTAACTCATTTTTCACATGATACTTGAAACTTTGTGTTAGACCATTCTGGGAGAGGTGAACGCATTCTATTCGATCGAAGAGAGATGATCGCCTAATTACTCTACTAGATTTTTCGTTTTAAGTTTTGGGACCAAAATCGACCACAGAACACGAACATTCGAATTGATAAAAAGAAAATCAAAGTACGAGTAAGATAGACGACATTGATTAATCACTTTTTTACATTTATACTATCGATTGGAACATTCTATCGCCCAGTTTGATTTATATTTTTGTAATACATATACACACACGGAATTCATACGTAAGCGCGAATATATATATGCATATATATATATATATATATATATATATATATATTTGTGAGCATTTATTATATTCGAAATTCAAAGAAAAAATAATTTATATACAAAATTCCCTTAAAATTGTTATAATATAAGCATGTTAGGCACAGATATTTCATAATTTTTTATATAAAATTACTGTATCCAGCTGAAATAATCATATTATCTTATTACAAATGATAACGAATATCATTATTAATATTTTTAAAACGCATGTTTGTTTAAATTTACAAATAGCACATGCACATTTATACTGTAACACAAATACACCTTATAATTAACATTTCTCAATTGTTCCGTCAAGCATTTGCTTGCCGACATATTTACTTATATATGTTTACATCATCTTAATATAATTATGTAATAATTTTCATAACTTAGATATATTAAATTGCACTTACACTCACACTTGTTCTCATTGACACATCATTTGCTCACATGCAATTCCACATTTCCACTCACATTTATTTTTAATTTTCTTATGATGTAATTATTTTAATTCCTTTTATACATACCTACACATATATATATATAATATATTTGCACTTGTATTTTTAGCAGCACTTTCGTAGCTTCACTATGCTCAATCCCCCCCTTGAATTTTGTTTTTACAATGCCCCTTTTCCAGTTTTTTATTTTATTTTGAATTATTGTTTATTTCCTTTGGTTTGTTCATCAAACCTTGACCGTGCTACCGAACATACATACGTACCTGTTCGTTTTCCTTAGTTTATATTTTATTTGCATCGTTTAAATCGATACTTTTATTTTTTACGAAATAATCCGAAACTTTGGTATAGACAAATAAAGTCCCACTATATTTAATACAATATGATGACGTAACAGATCGTTTAATGGTTCGTTCTGATTTCGGCGCTTATATTCGTTTATTAGGTTTAAAGTTTTTCTTTGCAATCGATCTATTTTTCCCATGTAATATTTAGCCGCCGATCCCCACGCTTCGATGTCATATCTTAATCTGGATTCGACTAGCGCGAACTATACCATTCTCATTGTCTCCTGATCTACATAATTTCTTAATGTATATAATGTTGGTATTATTGATTTCAATTTATTTTCCACTTTTTGTATTTGTAAGTTCCACCTCAAGCGTCTATCTATTGTTACACCTAGATATTTATATTCACTTATCAGTTCTATTATGTCACAACCCAAATTGGAACATCTATTATTGTTCAACCAGTAATGTGCGCACTTGTTAGTGTGCATTTTAATTTTTGGTTTATACAAATCATTATCACTCATCAATTTCAGCAGCATACATTTCGTTTTTGTTTTGTATTAACTGTAAGATTAATGTCGTCAGCCCATGAGCTTACTTCTAATAAATCCGTATTCATATATTTTTCTGTCATTTCAGTTTTTCTGTGAACTGTCATTATAGCAAACTAATATTACAACTTCTTCTTTTGTCATATCCGCTCAGCGGATGTTGACGACCAAACTGTTCCATCTCTGACCGTATCTGTTAGTCTTCTTATTTGTCCGATTCCCGTCCAGTCTTTTATACTCTCCATTCAGAATAACCTCGGTCTACCCCGACTTCGTTTCCCTGCAATTTTTCTTTACGATATTAGTTGCAGCAATCCGTATTTGTTTCCCCCTTAAGACGTATCCTAGATATCGAACTTTACGGTTTTTTATAATTGCTAGTAGTTCGCATTTCTTCTGAAAACGCTGTAGTATATTTTTGTTACTTATTTTTTCCGTCTAGCTTACTTTCAACAAACGCCTATATACCCACATTTCGAACGCCATAATATTCTTTAGTTCAGCTACTGCGAGTGTCCATGTTTCCATATAGCAGTGTTGCGACTACCCGCATCTTCAGTTTTAATTTGATATCGTTGGCTACATAGTACACTTTGTATTGTTGGAATGTCTTCTGAGGTATTTGAAAGCCGAGACGTTTTATGTGGTTTTTCCATCTATCATTATTTTGTCTCTATTACTTTCTTCCGATCTAGTTATTTCGATATATTTTGTTTTTTCTACATTTATTTGAATTCCCATCTGTGTAGCGCTTCTTTGTACATCTCTAATTAGTTTCTTCAGTCCTCTTGAACTGGCTATAAGAACGGTATCGTCCGCGAACCTAATGTTATTTATCAGTACTCCATTGACTCGTACCATTTCTTGTGACCTAGATATGGCTCGCTGCAGTATCTCTTCTGAGTATATATTAAACAGCATAGGTGATAAGATACAGCCTTGTCTTACACCACCTTTGATATCTATATATTTTGTTTCTTCTGTTTCCAGCCGTACTTTGGATTTCCGGTGGTAGTATAGGTTCTTGATACATCGCAGTTATCTTTCGTATATTGACGTATTTCCTAATAGTTGTAGTATCTTGTTGTGTTTAATCTTGTCAAATGCCTTTTCAAAATCAATAAATCCAAGGCATATGTCTTGACTTTGGTCATAGCACATTTGCACCAGAATCTCTATGCAGAATATTTCTTCCCGCGTGCTCATCCAGTTCCTAAATCCAAATTGGGTTTGCCCCATATGATTCTCTAGTTTTCCATAAATTCGGTTTTTGGATAATTCGTATATTTTTAATGCATTACTCATTAAGCTTATTAATCGAAAATCAGCGCACTTTTTCGCAGCTGGTTTCTTCGGAATTGGTATAAAAATAGATTGAAGCCAATCTGTAGGAATTTTACCGGTCTCATATATTTTGTTGTATAACTTTTGCAACATTTTTACACTCGTCGCGTTCATTGCTTTAAATACTTCCGATGTGATGTCTGCTCCTGGAACCTTACAGTTTTTCGTCTTCTGTCTCGTCTTTTGCTTTATCATTACTATTTTCTGTACCAAATAGTTCCCGTACATAGTTTTCCCATAATGCTTTTCTATCATTATTATCCGCTACTATTTTCCCAGTTTTATCCGTATTGATCGCTGTAGATATACTCTTTCACGTTCCAGACATATATTTTAATTTCTTATATAGGTTAAAACTATTATGTTTCCGTTCTAGTTCTTCCAGTTCTCTGCATTCTTCCTGTAACCACTCTTCTTTTGCTTGTCTTATCCTGCTTCTTATTATTTTTTTCAATTTTTTATATTCTTCATTACTCGATTTATTTCTGTGCTTCCTTCTTTTCATCCAATATTTCCTCTGTCATCCACTTTTTATATCATACCCTAAATATTTTTTTGAAGCTTCTTGGATTTTTGTTTGATCATTCCCCAGGTTTTTTCCGCATTTTCTATAGTAATTTCCTGAAGACTGCGGTCTATGCCTCCATCTCCTTCTTAATAGTAATATTTCGTAGTTTCTCTATATTATATTGTTTCTTCATTGGCGTCTTTTTCTTAATCGCTGCTAACTTTAATTTTAGTGATGTTTCCAGTAAATTATGGTCTGACGGTACATCTGCTCCGGGTCGTGTTGTTGCTTTCTTTACCGAGTTCTTAAACATTCGATTTATCAATACGTAGTCAATTTGATTCCTGACTATTTGTCCTTTTTTAATAATCTTCGCGGCGGCATTTGGAAGAACATATTTTCATTTCGTGACAGAATTGAAGTTTCATTCCGTTCCCTTAGTCCAAATTTTCTGGCTACATCCGCACATTACCTTTTCCGACTTTTGAAGTCCCCCATAACGATGTTCATCTCTTCGTGAATGTTAACGCTATCTTCAGATCATTATAAAAGGTTTCTATTTACATTTACTGCTTGTCTGCTGTCGGTGCGTATACTTGAATTATGTTAATTTTCGCAAGTTTTCCGAGCACGCGAACTATAAATTATTCTGTCATTAATAGGTATGTAATCAATAACATGTTTGTCCATCTCTTTCGACATTAGTATCCTACTCCATTTTCACACTTCGAGTTATTAGTAAAACACTTCTTCATCCATAATACATTTTCCACATCCTGGCCGTCTTGTTTCACTAATGCCGAGACTCTTAGTCTCTTCATTTCCATGGCTGCGTTTTTCAGTTTACCTGCTTCATATAGACTTTGAACATTCCATGTTCCAATTTTAAATATGATTTTTGCTATGTTATTTTTGTTTTTATCGGAATCATTTTATCCAGTTGTATACTAAGAATAATAATAATCTAATCAAATCATTTTTTATTTCCCGCGTTCATCCACAACATGCAGACATATCGCGATTTTTTTAAATCGTATATATTCGTTAGATATAATTTTCGCAGTAATTCGTTTATACAATAACCAACCCTTTGAAATCGAAATTAATTCAGCTTGTCGTGTCCCAACGTATACACCAATTTAGTCTGAGAATATTTTTCGAAATTATTCGTTTCTCGTGTCCATAACGACCTCCGAATTAAAAACTTATTACAAATTCAAGATTTTTTTTACAAAGGACGTGTACTTTTTTTTGTTTAAAAGTTTTATATGTTAATATAAATAAGACTTGGTGGATTATCGAGGTTAGCAGCTTTATTCGAATAATAACGAGCGATTGTTATTTATGAAATTTGCTAAATACCCGCACTTTTCATTAATTATCGTCCGTGCATTCTACGGCTGGTCGTCGAATCTTTACATGCTCTGTTTATGTTATTGCCCGTGCGTTTGTATTTCTGTTTATTTCTTTTTTTTTAGATTATTCATTTGGCTGTTATACGTTAACAAGCGGACATAGCTTATAATGAGTAGTACAGTTTCATTTTTATTTCAATTTTTAAAACATGCACCTGAATATTATAACACGTTTAAGAGATACACCTGATCTATTATTTATTACGTTTCCTGGTCAGTTCATCTGGTCGCTTTGTATATGTCTAAAAGAAGACGAGATTAAAACACGTGTATAACTCGTGTTTTCAATTTGAACGAGTATTTTTCGACTAGTTATTATTTACCGTTTTCGCTCAGCCGGTGTTGGCCACTAAACTGTCATCTCGCGATCTATGACCGTATTCCTTATGATTATTCTAATGTCATTTATCGTCCAATCTTTTATATTCCGCGAGCCAGGATATCCTCGGGCTAGCTCGACTTCGTTTTCCACCTATTTTCCTCGTGCAAAATTAGCAGCGGTGTATCAATTTCTCTTCAGTGCGTACTCCCGGTATCGGAATTTGGGTTTTTTACGACCGTTATCAATTCGCATAAAACGTTCTAGTATCCTTTTGTTGTTTATTTTCTCCGTCCAACTCACATTCAATACACGTCTATATATTCGACAAATGTCGTAATTTTCTTTTAGTTTAAAAAAATAAATAAAAAGTCCAAAAACCACATATCATCATCGATCCATCTGACGATGAGTTTGGTTTTAAATCTGTTTTTCAAATTTAGATACTTTTTTAATATTCGCATTACGAAAAGAAATCGAAATAGAAGAATCTAGAACGTCAAAAATGTCTTGAAAATATTTAAAGATACTCTTAAGAGAAATTAAAAATAATACACTTGCAGGCTATTTACAAAAGAAATTATCCTCTTTGCAACGAGATACAATGGAAAGCGATTCAATATAGGAATAGCTCGACGAAATATATTCCACCTTTGCGAAGGACTGATAGCGCATGGAGTAGAAGTGAGAAAGATGTAGCCGAGATGTTTGTACAGTATTTCTGTAACGTATTCAAGCCGCGCACAAAAAAAGTTCAGATTTTTACGATATAACCAAGTACTTAAATGCACCCTTACAACTGAGTTTCATGCCAAGGCCCCAGAAAGAAATTTAAACATATTGTAGATAAACGCGCTACTGAGAAAAGTCCCGATTTATAGCGGCACTATTATCACGGAAATTGACATGGATTAATTCGTAATCCTGATAAAAATCTCGTGAATCGCGTATGAAACCTATATATCGTTGTGTTACCTATTACTTATAAGGTTTCGGATATTCTAAAAAGTTTATACGCTTTCATTTACAATTATATTTCGTGTCAACATATTTCAGGTTGGATACATGTTTCATGGTTGCCAAACAGACGTTTGATAAGATTTAGCATACATTTTACGAAAGTTTGAAAAAAAAGTTATCGATTCCAATAAGCGCAAATGTTCTGTTTCCGATAGAAATTGTTACCAATTTCGACTTGAAAGTTTAGATCGATAAATTTGAATTTTTTCATTAACATAAATCACCACACCACCTGATCATTTATAGTTTCAACACTGAGCTAATGTAGTAGTACCTTCGTCATAACGCTAATGTTT
Organism: Coronaproctus castanopsis; assembly: GCA_032883995.1. Classification (NCBI taxonomy): domain Eukaryota; kingdom Metazoa; phylum Arthropoda; class Insecta; order Hemiptera; family Monophlebidae; genus Coronaproctus; species Coronaproctus castanopsis. Next base: position 233,283,361 of record CM065053.1, on the reverse strand, counting down.
AGACTCGAACAACTTCACCGGGATTGAAGCGAAATGCAAAATAAGGATACGCTTAATTAAATCTCTACATACTATGAAAGAAGAACGTGTAAAAATAAATCTAAAAATTCAACATAGTTACACTGCGCAAGAAAACCCATCACCGGGTGACAATAAAGTATTAATAATTATGATACGTTGCTAATATTTACTATGTAAAGACCTAGCAAACGTTAGTACGTATTCGCGTGTTCTTAAAAATAAATCCGACCCGACGCGGTCCCTGTAAACACGCAAATATTGCGCGTATGCAAATTATATAAAGTAAGATGTTGGCGAAATAACGTTTGAAAAAAAAAAAGTGGTTGCATACAAATAATAACAATGATAATAATAATAAAGATGAACCAAATAAATGTTTAGTGTTGTCCGTATAAATAACGTTCTTCCATTAAACGTGTCCTATGCTCGATACGTAACTTGTAACGTTAAGTAATGTAAAGAAATTAGTTGAAAAGAAATAGAAAAAAATTCGTCATATACGTCTGATAAGGAAGGAGAACGAGATGATGGATTTTTCTTTTTTCAGCCGGGCTGGAAATTTTAAATTCGGTGTATTTTTTTTCAGAATTAATTATTATTTATAGAGTATAAAGTGTTAACTTCGCAACCTGCTGAGAGACAGACATCACGCGGAGATTCGGTTTTGTCGCTGAAGCGGAATTAAGGAATTTATCTTATATTTTCCAACGTCTCTTCTTTATTCAGTCTCTCTTTTTCTAGAAATGATCTCTTTTTCCTTCGACTACTCGACGACGATGGCGATGATGATATTTATAATAACGACAATCATATGTAAAATACAAATCCATTTTTCTACGTACTCGGAGCTTTTCTGCTCACCTATTTCCACGTTTCTTTTTTTTTTTTCTTTTTCGCTTGTTTTTAATTATTCTTCTATATTTTCCGATTACTATTCGTTAATTTCATCTCGTTCTCTCTCTCTCTCTCATATTTATTACGATTTTTTTTCTCTCTCCTTTTCTCGATTTATGTACATGGGTAAACAAAAAAAAAAAAATAAAAGTTTTTACTAGCAGTTGGATGATGTTCTTACGTGTACGCGCGCGCGAGTATCGTGCTGTGAGTATCCAGTAAGTAGCTGGGACACAACCCCGGGGATCATTGGAAATGTCATATCGGTAGCTACTGACGGGCGCGCTCAGCTCAGTTCCAGTTAACTTGAAAGAAACTCGTTGGACGATCTAAGATCTAAGTCTTTGCGTGTCTACCTGTCGACGTATGTTAATCTTAACGAAAGACACATTTAATTCCAATTCTTTGGCGTATAATTCGTTTTACACCGCTATTATATAAATTTCCTACTATCACGGAATCTGGTCGGCTGTTCGGTCGTTTTCGATTATATATAATATTATACATATATAAATCACGCCTAATTGGAAATTAAGTACTAGCGGATTATTAAGGATAGTGATTGATCCTCGCCCGGCGAATATGTTAGAAAACATCATTATAAGAATAAGACGAAAATAAATGAAACGTCCTAAGAAAGTTTTAATATTTCGAATTTTTTATTATAGCCTCTACTCCGTAGTCGTTCCGAGAATACGTTTGTACGATTTTCTAGAAAATCAAGTAAAGTCGATAGTGAAAAAAACTATAATTGTCAACTTCCTTAAATAATTGCGTTACGTATATTTATGTTCTATCATAAATTTTCGATCACGTTATTTTCGGTAGCCCGTACGTTTCAAGTTCCCGATTAAATACCAGTAGGAAGGCCAAAGCAAAGATAGAACGATGTTATAAGGATGGATCTTAAAGATGCGGCGATATAACACAACAGAATTGCATGGAAACGATCTATTTGTATGGCAGATCCCGCGCCAATTATGCCTTCGATTAAGAAGAAGATTAAATTCCACGTACATTACCGTGTATCTGCCTATTTGCAAATCCATCTACGTTCGCTGTAATATAGCCCTTGTAGTTTCATCCACTTTATATATACGTATTTAACACGAAATGGAGGGGACTGAAATACTTTTTCGTGTTAAACGATATTTAAAAAAAAAATAAAATAAAAAAGTACACATGCTCGATAAAAGTATATTCATTTGTACGCGAGCGTTTAATAAAAAAAAATCGATGAAACAATATTAACGAGAATTTAATTAAATTTAGTAATTATAACAAAATTTATACCTTTGGAAGATCTAAACATTCGACACTTACTATGGATAACGGTGAACAGTACAAGAGGAAAGAAATTATCGAATTTAATAGAATTTTACAAAGTTTACAAATTTTAAACATCGAAAATAAATACAATTTTTATAAACAAAAACGTAATAGATCTAAAATTGATCGAGTTGTTCATAAATGGGAAATCAGTTACGAACTAAACGCGTTCATTGTTATATATACAATATAGGTATGATTGCAAGCAAAGCGTAAGAAACAATTATAATAAGTTAACAGCGAACTTAAGTAAATTTATAGACGTAGTAGGTCTAATTGCAGCAATACACAATACAAAAACGGCTTAACAATTATTAATTTTAAGTCAATATAATTCTAGGTAGTTCATATTCCACCATAAGGTCATCTGTATACCGGTAGAGTAGAGAATTAGGTAAGAAAAAATTATTAGTAAATAATTTATACAAAAAGTATCGAAATTCTAAAAGTAAACACGCAAAAAAAGTAATTATTATTATAATTATAAAGCAAATTTTAACGAATATGAATTTATGATTAAAAAGGCAAAAATGAAATCGTGGAAAAAAATTGCTGGATGATAAAAAATATATACGGATTAATAAATTACTAAATGACAAAGTTAAAAATAATGACATTCCAATTTTAGATAATTATGCTTTCGTAGAACAGAAGAAAATAAACCTGTTGATGGACAAAACTTCACAAGCATACAATTCAAACGTAAATATATCGATCACTAAAGAAGTCAACGTAATTATTAAACAATATAAAAATAAAGTGCCAACAAGACTAGAATATAAAACGGATTTATTAAATGATTTCATATAAATCATTTCCGGAAGTAATTCCGAAAGTTATTATACCGTTTAAATACAATTATTATCCGCAAGAGTGGAAATTAATAATAACTGTTATAATATCTGAAAAGAATAGAAATCCTAATTTATCTCCTGTAATAGCATTATTATCAAACTTTAGTAAAATCGATGAAAAATGTATTCTAAATCAATTAATTTGTAGAAATTCGTGCGAATCAATATGCAGCGTTACCAGGCAGATCGTCTGAAACGGCGATATACAACATTATACAAACAGTAAAAATGTAGAAAAATAATAACTACTGTACATTTAATATAACAAAAGCCTTTGGCAGTTCAGATTTAAATTGCTTTACTAAAGAACTTCGGATTACATAACGGAATGTTGAACATAATAAATAATTATTTTGAAAAACATTATACTATACAAATTTCTTACACACAAGCATTTCTTTCTAGGCCAGAGTGCACCGTTATGCTCGTCATCTAGCATAACCCCTTACTATTCCTCACATTCTCCTATTATGTCCTTTGTACTCAGCTCACCGTCTTACTGATTGAATCCTCTCTAACCGAAATCCTACACCATCTGCTGAATCTAAACTTACAATTTTCCTTACTTTATCCAACCTTCTCCTCTTAATCTAACTATCCTTCCGTGCCGCTGGTCTTAGAAGCAGTATAAGGCGCGTTAAATAAATAAATAAAAAAAATGGAAATTGCTAAAAAAAAACTAGAAACTACTATGGGAGTGACACAAGGGTCTGTTTTAGGACCGTACTTGTGGAACATAGTTTTCTCACAAAGGCATAATATCAAATTTCCAAACAATGCGAATGTAATCTCACATTTGTAGATGATATCGCAATAGTAATTGCGGACAAGTGTGAAAATGTCTTACAAAATTTTCCAATTTTATACAGAACTCGGTTAAAACAATTTAAATATAAACCATTTCAAGTCGAATTAAAAAAAAATTAAAGGATAATTCAGTTAAACTTAGCGCAACACGGATTAAATATTAGCGTCATTAGTCAAATTAAATACTTATAGATAACAACCTAAAATTTTATTCACACACTTCCAGTAAAATAAATAAATTTTTAATTTTATTTAACAAATTATATAATAATTAATCATAATCATAACTGTTTAAATTATAAAAAAGGAATAACATTATATAAAAGTGTAGCGTTACCTAACACACTTTAGGGCAGTGTCGTATAATGCTAAAAATAAAGAGATTTCGGAACATATTTGAAGAGCTTCCAAAGAATTATAGCGATAAAATTGAATAACATGTAACTTTAATTGTTAAGCGCACTCTTCCGGCTGTAATCGTTGTAATAAAAATTTTAGCGATAATAGAGCGGGTCAATTTAACTAAACTGTTTCTAATTTTTAATACTTTCGCCATTCTGAAATAAATCATCGTAGAATAGAATAAATCCAGCTTAAGTATACGGCGTATAAATTTAATCGTATAATATTGTAAAACAATTTGTTCATAGTTCCAGTAACTTAATTGAACGGGTTCAATTTATTATTTCTACTGTATGTGTACTTCATTTACACAATATATTTACCCCAACATCGTTTTTACAATATGGGATCCAAAAAAATAAATAATAATAATAATTCGAACGTAATTATCATATTTTTTTTTTTAACAAATATAAAAATATTTGTCGATTTTCATAATCTGATTTTGTTTGGTGTACTGTATTTTTTATAACATCAGATTATTCAATATAATCTATTATTTTGTTATCCATTAAAATGTGCATCTAAATAACTGCGCACACTTTCCACGATGTCGCGAATTCCGGATGTTAACAGGAACTGCATTGCATCTTATTTTTTAATTCGTCGTCGGAATCTATATCGAAGATATTTTTTGAGTTTTCAACAATCTTCGAAATATGCCATAAATTGTACATTAACGACAAATCAGTTCGGTTCTGAGATGCGAAATTTTTTCGTGTTAAGAGGATGTAAAAAAGTACACTCGACAATTTTTCGGGACCGTTTCAATATTCCGTGTTACGCGATATTTCGTCTTAAGCGTTTTCGTGTTAATTCACTGTATATACACTAGCTGACCCGACGACCTTTGTATATGACGGCCTATGAATGGTGTGTTACGCTTTAACTGAACTTAATTTACCTGACCGGGCGAACTTCCGACCGCATAGTAATGAATATCGCGTTATCTGCTAACTAAACTTAATTTAAAATTTAAAGAGATCGTAAACTATGTATAAATTCTTTCTAAATTAGCTACTTCAGGAGTTTGCTGATGGGCATATTTCTGATGTTCGTATCCCTCATCTTCTTCGGAACACCGTCTAGTTGATAATAAACATCTTGTCAGTTTTAGATTTGAAGGAAAGAAAATAAACGTCGTTTCAAAATATCCTCGATATGGACAGTGAAAAGAAATTTAAATTCCGAAACAACATCCACGCGTACGTCAAATATCAGCTGAATTTCGGTACTCAAACACAACTATTAATTCATTAACTTACAAACTTTTTTAATTATTAGCGTTATTACGATATGAGAAAATTTTTAAAAATACGGAAAAAAATAAACATTTTCCTATAGACCGACATAGCGCTAAAATTTAAACCAGTCGGGTGTCCAAAATCAGTCATGCCGTTTAAAAATTCGGTTACATTGCACGTACAGAATTCTTCGCCAACATTATGGATTAAACGAATTTTAGATTATTATCGATAAAATAATTTAGAGTTTCGTAATTTTTTTTTTATAAGCTATAATCTTCGAAAATGTTCGTCGCTTTCTACTAATAAGTACGCAAAATAGATTTTGTTTTGAAAAAATTTTAAACCGAATTGTTTAGGAGGGTTAAATTGTATATCTAAAACATCCCGAGGAACTCGCTTATACACATAATAAAAATTAAAAATATCACCCAAATCGGTCTAAACATCTGTGTAGGCTAGTATTTTTACTTGAAAATTACATTCATTTATTCGTACGTTTAATAATCCGATTTCGAATAAATTTTTGCGCAATTTTCAAGTTTACTAACTTTTTGTTTCGGGTTAAATTAAAAATACACACGCGAATATATTACTACGGGTTTTAAGGCTGAACAGCTTTTATTTATCGAGGGCATTAATTTACACGGCCGTAATAAAAATTGTTATCGCGAACATCACTATTATTACTTTTAATATTAGTATTTGTCCAGTACGTTATGCAATTAATTCTAAGCAGATTTAAAAAAATGTCCTTTCAAGTTTAGATAGGTATGTATTTTTTTAATTTTTATCGTATATACATGTATGTATTATGTCGCATACGAAAAATGTAACTTTAAATGTATTAGCGGTTTATTTTATTATGTTATCATTATGATTACACTTATGGTAGCTGACTTGCTGCAGGTTAAAGTTGAGACCGGTTGCTTAGGTTATTACTCGTTGTCAGCTATCGCATAAATACATCGCGTTCTTATTATTAGTACTATTATTATTATTATTATTTTGATTATTATCATTCTTTCAGATATATCGCGATCGGTCGAAGATGTTGAATTCCGTGCTTTACCCAATTATTAGCGGTACCCCATCTGTGTACGCCGAGTACACTTTTATTTAGGTACGTACGCCTATATTTATATGTTCGGTCAGGTATATGGTACATATTCGTGTGGCCCTTTTTGATATATGTTACTACCAGAAGGTCTTCCTCAGGAAAATTAAACATCTCCTAACACGCTATAGAGCAGCGTAATGTAGCTTTCCGTACACGAATTGTTGCGACCGTTTGCTTGCTTGCTTGCTTACTGTCCAACTTTCAAGTACTAATCCGCGTGATCCTCTCTTACAACTGACCGTAGTTTTGCTTTTCTTTTCTATCGTATTAATAATAATAATAATAGACCACGATGATGATGGTGATGATGATAATATTACACATTCTGTTAAATAGCCGAAAGCTATTTAGACGAACCTGCTACCGGTCCAGTTGTACGATGCGTATGAATCGATGTCTCGAATAAGCAACTGCCGCCGAATAATTTCCGTCAGAGATTCCAATTTCGTTCTGTTGTTTTCCAACATGACGACCTGCTTACTTACTACCAATTATCTCAGACATACGCGTATACATTCGGCCATAGATATAAATCGATATTTAAAATAATGTAACACACAGACATACAAACATCGTGTTGACTCCTCCGAGCACTTTGTACGTTACTCTTATATATATATATATATATATATATATATACACATCTATCTATATTGATTGGATTTGATCTAGATGCTAAGGCGCATATGGATCCGTCGTATATACAAGGATCGGAAACTATATCATAATAGGTATCTATTATAATATCTAACTCCATATTCATTCGGTTAGTAATTACTTCCCAGCTCTTTGGACGTAGATTATACCGGCGGCTTTTACTTATTCCTACGTACATACGTATGTATCCATATATCTAATATATATATATATATATATATATATATATATATATATATATATATATATGTATTACAAATATTTTTCCAAAGCAGTTCGTTGTACAGTTTCCACTCCGATCGTCCTTATTTGTTCTTCTTTTATTTTATTATGCTTAAATTTTATTCTATCCAACTTTCTTTCACGTACTCCTCTATATCGTATATACTTCTTTCTCTCTTTATTGTTCTGATTAATTTTTTATGAAACATTTTCTTTCGAACTACCTCTGTCTAAAGTTCGATGAAATACGTGGGTTGCTAATTTATTTAGTTCAACGGCATACAATAAGGCGTTCATCGATTCGACATTTATTATTTACATTATTTTATTCCTAAATGAAAAATTACGAAATGATAATAATATTAATTGAACGTTTTTTATTTGACGATAACGCTAGTTTAATAAATAGAATATCTGGGAATTACCTAACGCCAATCATGAAAAATTCTTAAATTTTTATATATACATATGTGCGTGTTTATGTGTGTGATTTTTGTAAAATTGTGTTTTCCCCTAGAAAATATAGTTACACGAATTGCTTAGTACTATTAAAAACCGCTACGCACGTATCTACTTAAATCGTGAAGAATTTTCCAGAGTTACAACCAAAAATGTCTTTATTGATGTAGAATGTTTTTTCTTTCGGAAACGAATTTTTGAATTTTTCGACCGTATGTTTTTCCTTGAAATAATTCTTTCACGGTTTAAAAAATATTTCTGGAAATACCCATACGGTAGATCGAAAGGGTGCCCGAAATATAAAATTTTTAATTTTATTCACCAACTCCGTACGGTAAAACGCAAAAGTTCTGATCTGATAACATTCGAACGGTTAATGCGATCGAGCTGAAATTTTCAACGTACATTTTGGATAAGTACCGAGAAAAAGATGATGACAAAAACCAAAATTTCTAAAAGTTTATGGATGGTGTGCCCGGGGTCAAAATTTCGTAATTCGTAATTTTCATACAGAACATTTTCAGCTACTTCGTAAATTGAATGTATGTACACAATTTCATAGAAATTGTTACAGCGTTTCCAAAATGGCCGTATGTATATATACAAGAATTCGCGTTTCAAAAAGATAAGATTCTTTATAACTAATTATATGTGCGAATTAATTTCCTTTTTTCCATATACGCACGAACACACACACACATTACGATATTTTTTAATTTCTTTAAACGAACTCTCCTATCCGAGGTGAGTCCTTTGCATGTCGATAGTTTTGTATATAACGATGAATTCACATTAGCGAAACTACCAGCCCTATTTTGCGTTTTCGAGCTAAATAAGTAAGGAAAAGGCAGTCGAAAGTCATCTTCGTTAACACTAGGATCGATACAGAATCAATCAAACGACCTATTCTGGAAAGACAATTAAAAAAGGACGGTCTGCCACACGGTCTATCGATTTTTTTTTTATAATTTAAAAAAAAAACAAATAGTATTAAAATGTATTCTTCGCCGAAGAGTTAGCGGTTCCACACGTGAACTAATATATGTATATATATATATATATACAGATTGGCGCGCACACATGTATATATATATATATCCGTGCGTGTAGGCATTAAGCTTATATACGCGCATAAAATAAACCAACTTATTATGTGGGAAATCGCTATATATATATATATATATATATATATATATATATATATATATATATATATATTTTGGGCTAGTATTCAGTTGTACGCGTTTGCGACGTAGTTGTGTAAAACGCCCAAAAATCCTCGTGGATATAATTTCTTTATTCTTTCGTCGCTGTTATCACCATGGACATTATGTTTTCTCCGTTCGTTCTTTCTGCCGAAATTATATATAATGCAGGTTACGACAGGTATTAGACGAAATGAGCGTGTACCGATGGCATTGATCAAATCACTGTTATAATAACTATATTGAAAAAGTAAAAATCAATAATAAATTAACCGGCGCGTTTAAAGCTGACATGTATTCCAATGTTGTTTAACACACATACACACACACTGAATGAATACCTAGGAAAGTTCTCGATAAATTGGAAGATGGTGTAAAAATTATTAATAATCCGCGGTATGCTCGCTTCATCGGAGGAAAAAATTTTCACCCTTTTACACACGCTTGAAAGTATAAATAAAAGAGCTGGATTAGAAGACTAAGATAATGATTATAGACAAGAATAGTCGCGATACAAGTGGTTGATAAATGATTCCGGAACACGGTGGATCTACGGACGAAATTAAAAATCGAACATCAACAGGCAAATCCGGGCCAATTACAAAAGATACGGAAAAGTCAGTACGAAAATACGCCTAATCAATACTCTCGCTGTTTTTCTATATTAAAAGCAGCTGATCGCTTTTGAGATGTTCTGGTGGCAACTAATGTTGCGAATCTCGTGGACAGAAAAACGAACCAACCTCTCTATGTTGAACGATATAGGATCGAGTCTACGCCTGCGATATACGGTATTTCGGACACGTGATAAAATTAATTCTAGAAAGGATGGTAAAAAGGATACGCGGAAGGACCGAAATCAGATATATGGACAGAATAAAACAATTAACTGCGATCATATGGCTCCAACAAACTCTAAGGCTGGTGGAAAATAGGGACGTATGGTGGACAAGGTTGAAAGGACTTGAAATTACTAATTTCACTGGACCGAGCTGACGAATGTGATTATATAGATAATTCCATCTAACAATTTTAAGTTAACTTTAAGACTAATAATTAATTAATTTAAGCCACGCCGTACCGCTCGATAGGCTAATTTTAATTTATTTTTTTTAATCTATAACTTAAATATTCTTATTATAGTCAGTCAGTCAGTCATGCATTTATTCATACTCGTACTGACGCGCACTTTGAATTCCAGACGAATAAACTATGAGTATAATATCATCTTTTTTCTTTATTAAGAAATACAAGATAGGTACGGAGATTAGCCGAGTAATTATTATAATCATAGGCGGCGGTGCATCATTACTATAATGTAATCGTTTATTGGAATTAGCCGACCACTTGTTCGTTTTAATTCGGCGATTTGTTTTTTTTTAAACGATAAAATATTATTATTACTATTGCATGCAATCTCGGTAAAGATCCATTTAGGTCGTTAACTTAGCGGTTGTTCGTCGGTTCATAATGATATAGTGTTTAAGGTGGTGAGCGAAGCACTCACCGGAACTGTAAATACGGATTATACGGTTCGTGATTTATAACGTCGCTCGCTCAACCGATTCTTTATTTTATTTCATTTCATTTCATTTCATTTCATTTCATTTCATTTCATTTTATTTTATTTATTCATCTTCGTAATTTTCAGCACTCAAACTTCTTCCAGGATTAACTGGAGTAGAGACGTAATAAAAGATGACTCTAATGCCGATCGTGTAGATTGTAATTCTCTTTCTCATTCTCGCGGCGGAACATATAAGTCGTATCCATGAATCGTAGAATAGAAAATCGTTGTCGAAAATTACGAACCTTTTCTACAGTTTAAAGCGATTAAGAGTCTATTTATCAGATAATTTATTATCGCCGTGATTATATTATTCGTTCGGTAAATGGTCGACGATATTGTTTTACAAAATCGATCGTAATTAGTGACGCTTGTCATACCTGTCGATGATACGTCTTTTAAAGTGCTACTATATATATAATATAGTCTCTACCAGTTAATTTATTAGAATAAGATTCATCGGGATTTACTTCCATATTTAACCTTGTACCATACATGTATGTAGGTTATTTATGCAATTTATATTCGTTTTGCGATGACGAAACGGGTATAATTATCGTCAATATTTATAAACTAACAATAGTATTTACGGACAAACGATGCCCCGTCAACGTAATTACTTCCTATTAGACATTAATTAACTGTATCGTGTACCGGTATAATATATAGATACTACATATACGCTGGATTAGTCTCTCAGTTGAACCCCCGATGTCTTCATTATAGGATGGTTGTTTTGATCGTTCGGCTATATTGTAGAAACCTTGAAAATAATTGATCGTTTCCCATCGCCAACCGTATTTACTGATTAGCATCCGCTTAGTAGAATACCGGTCGAACTAATATAGTGAATTTTATTTTATTTTATTTATTTTTTATTATATACGATATAAATTTATTAACGTCTCGCGATGGAATAATAGAAGTATTACGACAACTAGGATACAATTTTACGTAATTCATCTTCAACTCGAAAGTCTGTTCGATTTTAATTATTTTTAACAATTGATTTATAAATTTAATGTGACAATGCGGACACGGGTGAATTTATTTCGCTATTTGAAAGGCCCCTATCTTCCCCGAGCCGGTAGGGTCGTGCGAACAGAATGCGAGAGATTTACTTAGGAGGCTCGTATTATTATTCGAAACAAGATTAAAATAAAATTCTCGACGACTATAGATGAGATGGTGATTACGAAAATGACAAACGATAAAGCACGCGAGGAATTAACCCGCTGAATTATAGTAATACCGAAAAAAATGTTGTCCGCAGAAAATATAACAAAAAGACGATTAAAATCTTCGAACGCTGTCTTATTTGTGGATGCAAAATTAGACTGATCTCACCCGTTCGCATCCGCAATTGATTTCTTTTTCTATGGTTTTAAACTTACACGCGTATACATAATATATCGTCTCCATCCCATGGGCTGGTTAAACGCTACGCACTAATCGTGAAAGCGTGTACTATATTTTCTTCTTTAATTCCGAATATAGGTGGGTATGCACTTTTAATATCAACGAATGGTTTACTTCCTTCCTCGATTACCTATTCCATAATTCGGTTTAGAATATTTCGGTGTCCGTGATTCGCGGAACTTCTGCACTATATTTTTTTTCCATTAATTCTCATTATATATATATCTCTTAAATATTTAAGTAACATTCTACGTTAGGTGGTGAAGATTGTTTTCGTTATGAAATTTTTAAAACTTACCTTAATGTGCGTCATGCGATGATAGTAAAGATTCGAGCTAGCTGTAAATCTTTTGCCGCATACTTGACATTGATGAGGTTTTTCTCCGCTGTGTATTCGACGATGAGTATTCAAAGAACTCGAAGTCGAGAAACCTTTATTACAAACTGCGCACACGTGCGGTTTTTCCCCTTAAAAATAAATTAATCAATCGTGTACAAATATTATTGTAAATATTATTAAAAATATATAAATATGTATGAAATAAATTTCATAGGCGACGATACGTACGATTTATTGTTATTATTTTTTAATTTTATATACTCGCAATAAAAGCCATTCGAAACGGATATGCGTCCTAAGACATTCAAGTATGCTCACGGTTATCCTCGAAGGAAAAGTGCCAGGCAAATATAAAAGAGGAAAACCGAGATTAAATATACCGGATAGCGTAAAGCGAGAAGCGGGTTCGGTTAACCCGAAAAGAACAGTCCAGAATAGAGAGAAAAATGGAAGATTATCATAGTGATACCAGTTCGAAGACTGATCAAATATTAATCGGTATTGATTACTTCGTCATTAAATTACTTAACGATATTGTAGCCAGCGAAACTAGTCGACTGTGTTTATAAATATAATTGCGATACGATATGAAGAATATTTCTATTTTATTTGATTTATCACGTTTTTTCAACATATGTATCTTACAATTGTGCTTTTAAATTCTACATCTTTAATCTAGTCGCTTACCCTAATAGATAACGTGACGGAGATAATATGGTCGTCTTAAAATAAATTTACGATCGAAATTTTTAACCTACCCGTATGAGTTCGCATATGTCGTTTCAGTAGAGAAGGTCTATCGAATGCTTTTTTACAAACTTCACACGGTAGTAAAGTTCTTTCGCCGCGACACGATTTAGTCTTGGCCGACGAGGAGGACGATGAAGAATGTCTTTGACGATTAAGATTTAAAGGTGACGGCGACGTAGCCGCTTCCGAAGCGACGCTTAGGTCTCCGGCTAACGAAGTGGACGATAACGATTCTTCCGAACAAGATTTACGTTCGTCGATATCGATGGCGCTAGCCGGTGAAGATGAATTGGACGAGCAAGAATTCGACGTAATCGGAGATCTAGATGATAATAAAGACATTGAAAGATCCAACGGTGAATCTGAAACAACGAAAGAAAATATTCGTACAATTATTATATATTAATATTACTATTATTATTATTATTATTAGCGCCGTCCGAGATGAATAAATGTTGACACACTATCGATTTAATCGAAATATTGTATACGAGTAAGTCATTTGGTTCTGCTTCAAGATATCGCGATTAAATTCAAGCTTCGGTCATTATTTTAATATCGTCGTGCTAAAAATTGCGTAATAATTCGTTCGTTTCTGCGATACGAATAGAATAAAACTATATCTAGAAATGGAGCTCCCACGCGCTTACCCTTTCATACGCAATGTATACTTTTGGATACACGCTATTTTCTAGCTTGAGTATCTCTCACACACACTAAACCCCCCATTTTGGAATCAATCTGATAATAAGGAAATATATACTCGTTGTTAAATGCAGTTTTGCATTTGTTAAACCTATTTTGTTTTTTTTTTTATTTTCATTTATTTTATTTAAATTTCGTTGTTTTTGGAGTAAATAAATAGTTTCGTTATATATGAGATACTAGAAGAATTGTGTAGAAAAACGCGAAGAATAGATTTTAAATTTTAAATTTAAAGTATTACTAATTATTATTCCTTCAAAAAATATAAAATTATTATTTATCGTTTATTTTTTTTATCGTACTTTGTAACCATCTCCCTCTGTCCTCAATACTATTAGTGTGTTCCGGTGACGTTAAACTTTTCTCACGTCTATTGCTTTTAATAGAATTACTTGACGTCTAATAAGCATAAAAATAACTCTGGTGAGTTTTAGTGCTTTAACTTTTGAGTTTTGATTATTTACTTAAAGTTCAATTTAATTCGGGTTTACTGTTATAACTTAGTTTCGTTTGAACCACTCCACTTCAACACGCCGCTGCTAACACAAACTATGTACCCAATGTTGCCGATTAAAATTGTTTCTACAAATGATTTCTTCCTAATTGACTAATCGCTTAATTGTATACTTTCGAATATACCGTAATTATCTTTTTTACGTATAAAGTCGATTAAAAAAAAGACTTTTGAAATATTTTAATTGAATCACTTTCGATCATCTATTGCCCTAAAAAAAATGTTTACCGTCGCGAAGGGTCTACATGAAAAGGTTAACGCCGTGTGTAAGTTCCTCTAATAAGTCTGCGTAAAAAGTCTACCTCGGTCGATAATAAAATAAAAAAAGTAATATCGATTGATACTGCCTTTCGTTATCCTTAGTTGCTCGGAATATTTTCTTTGTAAACGACGCGCGCTAAAAAGTATCCAGCGCGGAAAGGAATACGCAAGTAGTTAGAAATCGGTATAGTAGTTATTGCGCAATTTATTAAAAGAAATAGACTACGAGAAAGAACGAGATGAAAACTTGATGCAAATGACATTCGGACGTGAGCGAGTGCGCGTCGTTAATCGAATATTTTACCTTTAATAGTAGTCAGCAGTCAGTCAATCGTTTTGGCTGACAAGACAATAGTCTTTCCGTTTGTTGGATATATGGAGAATTTCAATACCGTTGTCTTATAGTAGCACATATGAGAGACGATATAGCGCGAGTGTAAATACAGTATACCATTCCGAGACGTATACAATACGATATGTACGATGCGTATGATCGGATTGCAGCTTGTTATGTTAGGTATTATGTTATACTCGCTATCCGTTTGTAGTACGAAAGTGATATCTTTTCTTCGCTAGAACTAGAATATTGTGCCCATCTTCGATTCCATACTCTTTACTCTGTTTTTTTCTCTCTATCTAGTCTCTCATTTGCCGACGTTTGCTACCTCGTAATAATGTAGCAAAAGTGGCGGTCTATACAAAGAAAATCGTCGTTCGCGATCTAGAGGAAGGAATGATGGGACGCGCGAAATTAATTGTACATCATTGCCGTCTCAATGCGCCAACTAACCGACGACACAATCGATTCAGTATTGTTAGCTTCCATAAACAATAATGATAATAAATAATAATAAAAATTATACTTTTTATCTGGAAGTTTTAAATGTTGTTTTTTTTTTTTTTCATGCGGGAGAAATGGTTTACCTCGCGAGCAATTTCTTCTTCGCGAGAATATTATAACCTCACTTTTAGAATTCTGTACGTTTAAAAGACCGTTAATTTTGGTAATGGTCGCCTTTTAATTGACTACAGGACTGATTCTATAAGGTAATAGGTTTAGAACGATATCTTCGTGATAGTGCCGAATAATATGGACATGTGGCGAATATAAACGTTGAACTGAATGTAACTGAATGTCCGCGCTATATATAAACGTTGAACTGAATGTAACTGAATGTCCGCGCTATCGTTGCTGCGAGAATTCCGAACGAAATTGTTTGCGTACATTATGACTTTCGCGTTGGTTTTTTGGTTTAATATATTTTACGAGAAGTATCAATTGAATATTTTTGTATTCATAATCCTTAATAACTAAACTTAGATATCATTTAGCGCTGAAATTTAAGTAAAATGTCATTTTTAACTCATCATTAAGTGCCGTAATTTTCTTTTTTGCTAATAATTGACTATTTCTTTGCTGCACTATATGTTAAGTTTTGGTATATAGCGCATGTAGCGATTATATTTTATTTTTCCATAATTTTGTTTTAAAATATTAATTTTCTTTTATATTAAAAGTAACTTTTTTCGTTTCTATTATTTTATATTTAGTGCGGGGTTTTTGGATTTATTTAAGCGAATCCGAAAATTAATTTGCTTTTCTTGCTAATGATTGACTATTCTCCTTTTTTTGCCGCGCAATATTTTAAGTTCTAGTGTATAGCATATTTTATTTTTTCGCCATTTTGGATGCTACCTCCGATCATTCACCAAAAATTTTAAACATAAGTACCAGTACAATATAAATAGCAACAAAACCAATACTATCTAACAAGAACACCGATTGGACAGCATTCCAAGAGTTTGTAGAAAGCGGAATAAACTTGAAAGTGCCGTTGAAAACACGAACAGATATAGACATAGCTGTAGAAAACCTTACTAAGTGTATTCAGAAGTCTGCATACTTAGCCACGCCCGTAAATGAAGATAAAATGATTATAAGAAAACATCCGAAAGTAATAAAGAAGATGATCTCGGAGAAAAGAAAATTGAGAAGAATTTGGCAGATCGATAGAAATCCCGTTAATAAAACTATTCTAAATAGAGCAGCTAGACAATTAAAAAAAAAAGACCTTCTAGAACTAAAAAACGAAGCATTTCGAGAGTATATAGAAAATCTAACTCCGACTAAAACAACTGATTACAGCTTGTGGAGGGCTATAAAAAATATAAAAGCAGATCACACCTATCAGTGCCCCCCCTATAAGAATGAAAAACAAAGAATGGGCACGAACTGAACAAGAAAAAGCGGATGTCTTTGCCGAATACCTAGCAGGAATTTTCGAACCACACAAAACTGGGAATTCCATTCGTGAAAAGAAATTAATGGAATATCTAGAAACACCATTGCAGATGTCACTCACCATTAAATTAACATCGCCTATGGAAATAAATGCACAATTAAAACAACTTGATATAAAGAAAGCTGCCGGACACGATTTGATAACTGCAAAAATTCTAAAAAAATTACCGAGGAAAGCTGTTACTTTAATAACACTCATTTTTAACGCAATCCTTCGTACGGGATATTTTCCGGTGCAGTGGAAATTTGCTTTAATAAAATTGATTCCAAAACCGGGTAAACCTCAAAATGAAGTGTCCTCTTACAGGCCAATTAGCCCGTTACCGGTTCTCTCCAAAGTATTGGAAAAACTACTTCTCCGGAGAATCAAACCAATTCTTGAACAAAATAAAGTGATGACCAGACTATCAGTTCGGATTCAGGAATCACCATAGCACCATTGAGCAAGTACATAGAATAGTCGACATCATAAACAAAAGTTTCGAAGAAAAGAAGTATTGTTCAGCGGTATTTCTTGACATAGAAAAGGCCTTTGATAAAGTCTGGCACCACTTTGGCCTATTGTACAAATTAAAACTTAAATTACCTCACGAGTACTACCAGCTAATGAAGTCATACCTAACAGAACGATATTTCCATGTTAATGTTAACGGGAATTACTCACGAATTCATTCAATACAATCGGGAGTACCTCAAGGCAGTGTACTCGGACCAACAGTGTACCAGCTCTATACATACGACTTTCCAGTTAACGAAAATACAGACACAGCTATGTTTGCCGATGACACCGCTATTCTCTTCGTGATAATAATTTAGCGGCCGAACAACTTCAAAACCATCTACTACACGTAGAAAAGTGGTTTAGACTGTGGAAATTCAATATTAACGAATCAAAATGCAAGCAAGTTTTATTTACTTTAAATAAAAGCAAAAATTTACCGATTAAGTTAAATGGGCAAACAATTTCCGAATCGTGTAACGTAAAATATCTTCGGCTTACCTGGAAAAATCATGTTATTGCTAAATGTAAACAGCTCAGCATTACATAAATATTTATTGGCTGATGGGCAAATATTCAACATTGTCGTGTGAAAATAAAGTATTACTATATAAAACAGTCTCGAAGCCAATCTGGTCATTTGGTATCCAGATATGGGGTACAACGAGCAACTCTAATTTAGACATAGTACAAAAATTTTAATCTCAAGTATTGTGGAATATCGTGTCAGCGCCATGGTATGTCCGCAATGACGACATACACAAGGATCTCCGTATACCGTCTGTTAAAGAGGTAGTCAAAAGCTGCGCTGGAAGATACTTGCATCGACTTCAAACCCACATCAATCCACTAGCAGTCAATGTTCTACGTAACGGCGTGCAATTCAAACGACTGAAGAGACGCAGTCAGATCGAATTGGGAAATCGACCGTAGCGATCAACTAGTTTATATATTTATCATATATTATATTATATTGTATAATAATACTAAGATAAATTAAGGGATACGACCGTTGGGAAGTGTCCCGTTATAGCTTTTAAACAGATCAGTGCTGCCTATTGTTCAACCGAACAGATTACACGCATCTTTAAGCTTTAAAAAAAAAAAATTGTTTTTGGTTTATTTAGTTCACATTTTGCTGATTTGTCGCGTGACTATATTTTAAATTGAATTTTTTTTTTATTTGTATGAAAATTGCAATCTGGCTTACATAGCCAATAAGCAATTTATCTATATGGGTCGTGACTGGATTGGAGATATCATTCATCAATGATACAACTACGAATAAAAAAATAAGTAACTTGTAGAACCATTTCGAGTGTATTGCGGACAGTGGGAAAGCTAAGTGTCATTTACGGAAAGAATTAATTTCCTTTAAAGGAGGTGCAGCTCTATAATAAGCAAATTACGTGCTGACTAACACTTGCCTGAAAGTACAAGTTATAGCGTAATTCATTAAGAAGGAAATTTAATTGAACACATATAATTACAACTAAAATTCAAAAACGTATATATATATATATAATATAAACCGAGAATAAAAAATTAAGTTTAAATAAAAAACAAAGGATTGATAAGCCAATTCTGAAAATGATATATATAATAATTACTAATTAATAAAAATATATCGTTTTCAAGGTATATCTTTATCGTTTGTAGCTAGAATTCCAAACATTGGGAAAGCAGCGTGATTTGCGGAAATACGCTTAATGCTTTCGCTATTCGCCAGTGGCGCTTTAGCGGAGGAAAAGTTAAACGACGAACCTAACCACTCGGAAAAAAGCCTGAACCCCTCTAACCGCTGCGAAAACTTGCGAATCACTTTGGGTTGTTGTTGTTGTTGTTGTTACGGCTACCGGAGTTTGAGACAGCGTATTGTATGTAAAACGTATTAATAAAATAGAAGCCGGCCTGCTGCTATTATATCGCCATTGTCGGCTAACTCGATCGACCTTATATCATTCATTCTCATTATACATATTTTACATATACTGTACTCTATTGTCGCTTGCGTTTGTATGTACACATATATATATATATGCATATCTTTATGTATGTAGTATATTGGTGGGGTTTGTTTACATTTTACCGACCAGAGCGGCTTCTTTCATTTTTCATTGAATTACCGTGCTATATACGCGTCGTTATTGTCTCTTTATTTCAGCTTCTTGCTTTTGAATATAACGACCTTGTTGATTATGGAATTTTTTTCTATATACCGATAAATATAAGCACGATTGGAAAAGTCAAAGGTAAAACCGAGCAAATAGGGCAAACACCTTTCTTTATACCAACTTCAATGTATTATATTGGTGGTGCTATGTTCGACAACTTTCTATCTAGCATTATTATATTCTCGTATTGGATTGACGAAGTGCAAATAACGGAATATTAATATATTTTCTATACGAACAAAATTCACAACGTAATATGTTATTTATATATATATAATATAACATTTCTACTGATAAATTAAGTTTCATTACAAATTTTCGTTTGGAGAAAAATAATTTTTATTTAAACAGCATCCTAGTTTCACGACTATTAAGGTCGTCGTGAGTCGTCCGGTAGATAATAATAATAATAATAGTAATCCCGGACGTATTCATACCTTCCGAGATCAGTATCTTTAATCGGAACGTGGCGCGTCTACAGGTTGCGCGGATAGTGGAATGACTTCTGGTGCAAAGTTTCATTGACGATTCTAGTGATGACAGAATATATTGGGTTAGAAAGTATAAATAGGCCATGAAAGAGATGCTATGATAAAACTGCAACAATACCTTTCGAAAGTCTTTTATCGCGCGTCATAAATCTCGCTCGGCTGTTGCACTAGTTACGAGGGATAGGACAAATCCCCCGAAAATAAATCATTTGTGTCGTTTTGCCTTAAAGTCTTACAGCGATGTATAATTGCGTTGACAGAAACAGATTTGGTATAAACATGTGCTGAAAAATTTAGCTCGGAACTAGATAATAACTTACAAAAGAAATTACCGGATAAAACGAGGTCTGTGGAAGGACTGTATATAAAAGAAGGCATAAATTCAACGTGTACAAACATATATTGTGCTATAAAACGAAACATTCGCAGAACTGGCTTGCCGTTAGTTTGGAAGAAATATCATGAAAAATTGAAGATAAAAGATAGTCTTTTATCGAGCGTTAAAATAATTCGAAATAATTAAACGGGAATAGGTATATGATATCGAAGTCTGAGGTAGAATACTGTGGAAAGTCAAAATTACGATTTAAGAATGTTCTATCAAATTCAATGAAAAATACGGATATTAATTCGAGTACGAATAAGTCCTGAGATAGAACCGAATCATGGAAGTCATGTCCGGTTTAACAGGGGCTATAGATACTGCATGCAAATTGGGCTCCATCCCGTTGAAAAACTTTTTTTTTTACATAGCCCGAAATTTAAACAAAATCGAACAAATTCAAAAGCTATATACACCCCAAATATATCAGTATAACGTCTTGGGGTATACAGTCTTTGGTTTTATGTTTTTTTTCCTTTATAGACGTCTCCTAATAAGTAATTAGCTCCGGGTCTCTGAAAGTATTGAAGTTTGTCGACGATGTTGAAAATGTAGTAAATGTTTATACCGTCAGAAACCATACAACAGGACTTTAACAAACCAATATAAATGTGCGCATCGTAACTATATATTCAATTATAAAATAGGATTAATATTACTTATAATATTCAAGCGATGTATAATCTGACAAAGTGGATGTCATGAGAAAAAGCGCTCATACTCGGCAGCGGGTAGATAATAATAATTATAGAACAACAAGAAAGTAATTAAAAGCTCTAAATATATATATATATTATATATATATATATATATATATATATATATATATATATATATGTATATATATGCATATGCGTGTATATGTAGAAAGACCGCAAGCCATTATCAAGTGAACATGAAAAAATGAAATATGAAAATATATACCCTTTCATAAAAAATGAAATAATACAAATAAAAATAAAATATTTAATTTAGATGTAAAGTATTACAAAAAATAACAAAGTGAAAAAACAGGTTCGACATAAAATAATCCGATATCGAAATCAACAAATCAGCAATACAAAATTTATACGTGAACTAAAAATAATTTATTAAATTCGATGATAAATTTTGACGAAGAATTAGTTTTAAGAATTATATTATTAATCGATATTTTCATATTATACAGAAAGTTTTTATTTTTCAGTATAAATCGTTCATATATAAATTTCGTATTGCTGATTTGTCGATTATTTCCTGTTTACTACATTCACTATTAGATTCCACTTCTTTATTTTTTGTAATATTGTACATCTAAATTAACTATTTTATTTTTTTTGTGGTCTTTTTATATATAAATAGTTAATGATTTTAAGTATAGGGTTTTTTTTTTCGTTTATATTCCATAAATCACCGCATTTCACACTGTTCAAATTAATAATAGTTTTATATATATATATATATATATATATATATATGTGTGTATGTGTATATCATAATCGTAACTATAATAAATATATGCGTTATTATAACGATGATTAATATTAGAAAAAAGTATAATACAATTTGAAGAAATGGGGAATAGCGGATGAGGACAAGTATGGATGCGGACTAATAAAAGATGATTAATTTGTGATATTTGCGAAGAAACGCTATAGTTTCTGATCTATTGAGCGAAAAGTCGTGGCATTATTCAACATTCAGATACAACATAATAATAAATGCAATATACATTATGGAAAGTTATTTATTTATGAACTTCGTTTATTCAAAAAGTTGAAACACGTTTATAATTAATCGTCAGTTAGCTAGCGCGAACTTGCTTACTTTTACCGTCGCCTATAATGAACATTGTAGGATATAAAGTTAAAGTATCAGTGTGAATTTGTATATTTCATACGTGCGGTTATTAATTATAGGTTCGTAAAACGGAACCCATTAATGGAAATCTTGAAATTAGAAAGTCCCAGCGACTCGATAGTAAAATTGGTCGAAGATGTCGCTATAAGCGATCATCGTTCACCCGTACATTGTAAAGACAATTTTTTCCGGTTAGTTTGTCATCCGACTCCCTTCTTGTCTTTTCTTTAGTATTCCCGAGGGAAACTTTTATTCATTTGTTGATTTGGCTAGAAGCCTAAATTAAAATGTTATATATGGAACTACCTTCGTATTAAAAAATGTACATATATCTTATCTTATTAAACGAGCAATTCTTGTATATATATATATATATATATATATATATATATATATATATATAATGTATTCGATCATCTCAGAAACGGCAAGTGTGCAAAAGGAAACAAGGAAAATCAAAAATCATTGTTAGAAAACAAATCCAGACATTAGCAAATGATAACAATTGTCACGGTTTATATAACGCCAAAAAAATTACAAGCATAAAGCATCCGTAGCATCCGTAAAAGATGCTTCTGGAAGGCTGAGTACGTTTTCGATTGAAACAATATTAGGAGAAACTACTAAACAACGAAAAACAGAACAGATGCTGATATTAATAATCATCTTCCCAAAATTGCGGTAAATTAACACCTTGACTTAGTACCCATCGTAGAAGAAGTTTGAATCGTTATTACAAGTTGCAAAAAAAAATAGGGCACCATGGGTGAACGTTATTCCCGCTGATATCTATCAAATAGGAGAAAATATAAAGTCGCATTGCGGCTGCATTGACTTTATACACATATGTTGAAGTCTACAAAATTTCAAAGATGCTCTGTTCGTTAACATCTATAAAAATAAGGACGATAATAACTATTGAGGAATTTCTTTGTTCTGCTCAGTTAGAAAAATCCCCAGTAAAATAATAGAAAGAATGTTACTAACGTTTTTAGAGCCATATTACAGTGCGAATTTCTACAGCAAAGAAGCACGACTAATATGATTTTCATCTTGCGACGAGTAATAGAACGAGAGAAATGTCAATTTATACATCGCATTTATAGATATTAAAAAAAACGTTCAACTCGGTTAACAGTTACACGTATTATGGCTGAGTTTGGAGAGCATTGGATATGCCCGCCAAAGATGATAATAATAATACAACAGTTACATAGCGGCATGAAAGTGCCTGTTATCTGAAACCTCAGATACGTTTGATATAAAAACTGGAGTCAAGCAGGGTTGCGTGCCAATATTTTCAATTTTTACACAAGCGTAATTCACACTGCTCTTAGGCGCCACATTAGCAATGACGGCGTGTAAAAATCAATTTTCGGTATTTGACTAAATTGAATTCAAAAAAGCGACTAAAACATTAACACTTGAAAGCTTGCACTACGTCTTAGTTTGCGAAGAGCCTGTTACCTTACGAAATGCAGTAATAGATCTGGAGTCACTAAACTTCAAACCTGTGAATAGATGAATATAAATGCTGCTGTTACTACTGATTTATGTTGTGGATAATAAGTTGTCTAATGTGAGCTCTAATACTTCGGAAGCTATGTCAATAAGGACCAAAATTTGGACGACGAAATTGTTTATAGAATTAGAAATACTGATGCAGCATATTGCAAATTATCTCACCAAATTTCGATTCTATATGTTCGTCGTTTGAGGATAGTACAATAATATTTTACATATTTTACTGTCTACCGAAAGTGATGTTTTGCTCATTAGCCAATTCATACTTCGAAATTTTAGGCCGAGCTGTTTTCTCTTGTCTAGGATATGATCTTTCCGAGTTAATCTCTGCTCCAAATGCAGTCCTAAGTATTTTAATTTGAAATACGTCGGAATCATTTTTCCGTCGAATGTATTCGACATTTTCAAAACATCTAGGGTGAGCGTGATATGTTCAGATTTAGATTCGTTCATTGCGGTTTTCTATAAATCTAACTCATTCTCCAAAAGTGTAACATGATTCTGAAGGCGTTCAGTGTTGCAACATTAGCGTGTGTTGATTATATCGCTGTGTCATCGACAAACAATGGCTCTTATGTTACGAGTATTGTCAGAAAAATCGGCTGTGTAAATCTGATACCAAGCTGGACCGAATGCACTTCCCTGTAGCGCATCAGAGTTTATAGCGCACATCTATAGGCACCATTTACATTAATTTGAAAAAATCTGTTCGATAAATATCTATTTAATAATTTATTATACTGATTAGGGCAAATGATAAAATTTATCCGAAATATCCTAACTGTCAATAACACCTGTTGATTGTCATTGTCCACAACGACACTATTGCACTCAGTACGTAATAATAATAATTTCATAGTCTGTACATTACGGATATCAGCATCATTTTTAAAGATCTGTTTTGTTGTCGTTATTATTATAGATCATCGTGATTATTATTATTATTATTATATTATTGTACAATAACGTGTCAACCCATTGTATTACAAGCTGAAGGTTGATTACCTATTAGATCGTGTTATATGTTTTCACGGATATGTCTATATAACAATAATAATAATAGTAATAATACACTTCTATGTGGTCTTGGATATCGCCGTTCCAGTAATGAACACGAAATTGACGCGGTGGCGATTGGTCGAAACATTTTTCTAAATTAACATTGTGAGTGTAAATAATCGGGCAGACGGTTAGCACGGATGTTCTATCATCTCAGATCATCATCGAATGATTATTATAAAAAATTTTTAATACACTCTCATACAGCACATATATATTTCATATATATATATATATATATATATATGCGATGCGATACGATACGGTCCAATAGCCCGTGCCTGGACGTGATGTATCGGTTATGTCCTATTATTATATTAGACATCAAACATTCGTACATACAATTTATAATATACATACGTACACACATATATATATATATATATAATATATATCAGATACCCAGATAAATAGGAAAATATTATTCGTGTTAGTCTATTATCGAGTGATATAATAGGGAACAAAACTCCGAAGCGTTATGACATGTTGTTGAGGACAGGCTCTATTTCGGACACGATTGAAGAAAGACATATATACGGTACTTGTGTGGACTCGCCGATTTTTCGATCTTTCTACTTCTGAACTCCAGAAAACTCTTTTATCGGCCGTTTGCTACTATTAACGGAAAAAAGAATTCTTCTGTACGTACAGTGAAGGATATCGCGAGACTAAAGCTGTACCATAAGAAAAGAGAGCAATCATCGTTGCGTCGATATGCAGTGTGAAATAGATGTGGGTCCTATTGGAAGATTGGAAGATGGTATTGTTTAAAAATACATTACGCCACTTTTGTGTACCCGCGCGCATTGGCTAAACAACTGAACCGAGTTAAACGGCTCGTGCGTATCCAATTTGTCTCGTTAACTTTTACACAGTACTATCTATTTCGGTCGCCGGTCCATCTTCTATACGACGTAGTATTACTAGTAACTATTACTATCATTATTATTATTATTATATTTTTTTTTAAGTAGATTATAAGTAACGAATCGTACTTCTATCCTCCGTTCGTCTAATTCATCTTACATTGTTTAACCAAAGATTGTTTCGTGTTGGCGGCCGATTCAGAGCGAAGCTGTGGCAAGATGATTAGGGGATAGAAAAGAAAACTATAGAGGAAAGTCGATAATCTCGCGCGAGCTGGATATGGAAAATCGATAATTCCAGTTTTTTCACCGGCGGAAAATTCTGTTTTTTCATTTTTTTTTTAATTTTTTTTAATGTATATCGTGCAAGACGACGTAGCCAAGTTTTTGGGTCATTATCGGTTTAGTTCTTTTAACAATAATTTCTTTCTCTTTTCACGATCAACGCTGAATAGTAGTTTGTTGTTATTACTACGGATAATCTGGAAATTTTCCAATAATAATAAACAACACCGATGACGTTTTCGGTCGATA
This sequence comes from Coronaproctus castanopsis, assembly GCA_032883995.1. Lineage (NCBI taxonomy): Eukaryota > Metazoa > Arthropoda > Insecta > Hemiptera > Monophlebidae > Coronaproctus > Coronaproctus castanopsis. The sequence continues at coordinate 233,256,921 of CM065053.1, read as the reverse complement.
TTTTCGCTTCGTCGAATCTATTGTTTAAATTCTTTTTACAAAAATGAAAAAAAAAATCATATCGAGATGAACATAAAGATTATGGTGGAATTGATTGCAAGCGTCCCTATCCCTACTTAATAAAACAGACTTCGGGTGTACGCTCGTCTGTGTTTCCATTTTCATTCATCTACCGCGGGGTTTTTTTAAGCCGAATTGGGCTGTCTCTAAATTACACCGACTACCGTAATTATCATTCAGAGTCGGTTTTTTTAATCGGCAATATGTATAACTGTTAAAATTTACTCACGAAATCGAATACATACATTGGTGTGTGTATATATATATATCATATTTATTTAAGATTTTTAAGTTTTTAAATAAACTTGTCTTTCTCTCTCTTTCGATAAAGAACCGATTCATTCACCCGAATCGCTATGACGCGCCATTTCCGTTTTATCATCACCTTCTTCTAGAACAGATGAGGGAGATGCGTGTCTTTTGTTTGAATATGTTCCAATTAAAATTTTTATTTTATTTGTTTTTCCTTTTACAATGAGAGAAATAATGTTAGAAATTTATAGGCAACGGCGTTTCAACATTAACCGGACCGTTCTTTAGGTAGGAAGAGGAGTGTTACCGAATACCGTTCCGGCAAAAAAACCGTGGGTTGTGGATTAATCATATCGACCAGAGTTTTCGTACCCGGACTACGACGATATATATATATATATATATATCACGTTATGCCTATATCAACCTACTGTTGGGTGTAAACATGTCCCTGATGTTTCCAATAGTTCCTGTTTCGTGCAACTCGAATCCAATTGATCGTGGCATTTTTCACGCAATGTCATAGATCAGCCTGTTTTCCTTTTTGAACTCAATAGGCGCCATTACGGGATATGTTTTGTATGTCCAGTCCGCGTCTATTTTAATTTTGTTATTGGCTCCGTCGTGTTTGGTCAAGTTTCTCCGCTCTCGAATGCAAGTAATGATTTTTCTATCTTTTAACCGGACGTTAAGTCTTATCCGTTTGTAAGTTGTTTGCGGATTTTCGTAATTATATCCTTTATGAAGAAACCGCATGTTTCCGCTCCGTGCGTTAATACCGGTAAGCACATTGGTTATCAAATTTGCACTTCAAACTGTTATATCGAATAAAACGGTTGCCTCTGGCCGGCAATAAAAATGTTTATAAATTTCTGGTACGAAATGGAGACCGATTTGAAGAGAACTAATTGTGACGAAATCGAATAAGATTCGATAGCAAATCTGAAAGATTTTTAATATTTTATTATTATTATTATTATTAATATTATTATTATTATTATTATTATTTATTATAATCGATAGCGTATATTTTGCTCCCGCAGTACCTTTTAATTATATAACTAAATTAAATTTATTAAAAATCTGTAAATTTTATTTGATTTTTGTTTACTACGCCATTACTGCGTTTGTAAATAATCAGTGTTGCCCGATTAGGGATATAATTTTGTTGTATATCGATTATTTTGTTATAAATACAGTTTATTAAGGTGATACCGCCAGATAGTCAGCGTTATCGTATTTAACGATGTTTTTTTTATAGGATAATATATGTATGTATGTATATATATTTTTGTTATGTATCATAATATGAATCTTCTCGTATCGGGTGTATTATTTTTTACATGAATTTGAAGAACTCGTCGAACCTGCACTCTCTTTATGTAATAAGCCTAATTCATAGTTTTTACACGCTTTAGTTCAATAATACACCGGTTTTATCGTATTTATATACACGTTGTATAAATAATATTTTTTTATTTTTTTTTTGTAGATGGAGATTTTCAAGGTGTGTATGTATATATGAATGTGTGTGATGTATTTGTATAACGTAACGTCAGTGAATAAAAGATTGTGTTTTGCCCTTCGGGGGTATCATTTAGACGTTTTATTTTATGTATCTCAATTACTATTATTTCATTGTATGTTAACATAGGAAACGTCTTAATATTAAAATAAAGAAAAATATTAATTATCGTAATCATTAATATTATGATAATTATTTATCTATATTCGTTTATTTACGTGCAAGAAAAATGTAAAAGGTACAAATAGAAGAATGTCAAAAAGTCGTGGAACTATGTAAAAAGAAAAAACCGAATAGCGTCATTAAAACCATGAAATGATAAATAATGAAATTTTGAAGAAGAAAAAGTCGATAGAATTTTCGCGCGATTATTTTCAAGGGAGTTTTTTTTATTTCAATACGTGTATATATTCCATCATCCGCGAGTAGGGCCGGACGGGTATTTAGGTGATTAAACCGATTATCGGCGACGATAGTCATCGTACGCATTGGTGCATGAGGGAAAACTGGAAGCTATTAAAGGGAAATTACTATTTTTATTATTTATGATTAAGGTAGCAGAATCATGTTGCATCGGTCTTATTAACGTTTTCGAGAATATTACTGTAACTACAATTATATTATTATTATTATTATTATTGTTGTAATTCACGTAGCTATTTTTACTGAGGACCGATCTGGGATAAAATTATCTGCAGGCGACACATCTCGTACACCTAAATAACGGTTACGGATGCTGGTGGTGTATTTTTAACAACGATTATCGACGTTGTTGATGCCCATAAATTATTCCTCTATAAATAACTGGGCGTTATATTATTCCTTCATTTCTCGCGACTCTACCGTGGCTATACATTTTCACACACACACATAATATAAATGAATTCATTCTTTTTTATTTATCGATCGGCTCCGCCAGATCTATTTACGTTATTTTTTTCTCCTAATAATAATAATAATAATAATAATTCTCTAATTTTTAAAAGGGGAATTAAAAAATTAACGGGAAACTATGTAAAGTATTACGACATTTCGAATAAAATTTTCCCGTTATTCCCGTTAACTCAAATGCGTGTAACTTTGGTGCCGACCGTGTGCATCTTACGAAAAAAACGTTATAAAATAAAAATATTACTGCAATAGTTTTTCTCGCAGAAAATGATGAATGCCCTCCAACATTTGTATTGCTAAACAACCATCGCTGTATAATTCTCATTATACACCGACAAGAGTAACCGTGTATTTAAATATAAATAAACATATATCTGTCTATGTTATATGTATGTATTTTTTTTTTATTTACTCACCTTCAAGTATAGTGTCCATAGTTCTTCTATATAACGTATGACGAAGGTAATGCATCGCCGGCATGAAGAACATTTCTTCCGGCGTTTCAGGCAAATAATAGACCACTAATTCTGAATTAGCCGGTATAGTTTTTATCGTTTCATAAATAGGCTCGCCTAGTGTACCAAAAAAATATTACTGTTAGCGATATATATATATATATACATAATAAAAAAAAAGGTTTGATAAAATGGTAACGACTGACAGTCAATTATTGTGCACGTATCGTTCCAAATTATCCATACGCATAACGAATATATTAATAGATGAGTGATGAAGATTCCCGTCGAAGATCGATGACATATGTTGATAAAACCGATGATACAGATAGGGCGCTCTCTGAAAAATTTTCTTACTCAGAGGAACGCGTGGATTATAAATCAGCTTAGTAAAAGATCCTTCTCAGGACCAACTACAAAGTACAAAGATATTTCGGCTACATGCTGTGAATTTACCACATAGGGAAAATAAGTAAGGGGCGACTATATTCAAAAGTGCTTCCATAGAGAATTCCGTATGTTTTCATTTGTAGGTCTTCTGGTAAAGTTATGGATAAAAATCAAGTCAAGTAGATGATCGCCAACGTTCTCTTCGAGGACACGGCACATAGAAGAAGAAGAAGAAGGTGTTTATGTATTTTTGTTCAATTTTTCTGCTTTCTCTTCTGTGATTCCTGTTCTATTAATCCAATCTCGGTGAGTCTTCTTTCTTTTAGCGTGGTACCTCTTCCTTCTCCCATCCGCGATATTTTTCTTCAACATCAGATTTCGCGTGCTTTTCCGTTAACTGTTTATCGAGATGATCCGTAGAAATACTTTTTGTCTTTTGACATTTTAAGACGTTAGCAGACTTCCTTTTTTTCATTAAACGCTGATTTTGTCATTACATCTTCCATCATCCGTAATTACGCTCTACAAATTATTTCGCTTTCTCTCCTGTTTCATCGTTACTCAGTCTATTTTTGTATATTTTCGTTTAAACTCTCTTCTCTTTTGTTATATTTCGTTATTGTTACTTTCTTATATTTATGACGAACTTCAATGTTCGACATCCGCTATTATTACGATATCATCTGCAGACCTAAACCTACTTATTCCAGCTACACAAATCCCATATTTTATTACCGCTTGTTTTCTAAATATATATCGAATAGTGTGAGGCGATAACTGTAACCTTACCGAACTTTTTATTATTCTAGCTTCAGTTTGGACGTCGTTTATTCTAGTCGGGATTTTTCGATACTTTATATATATATTATCAGCATTATATATTTTTTTAAAAATACACGCGTTCTTCTAGATATTTTGTTTAGTAAATTCCAATTGTATCTATAAAAATCTTCTTATATAAATGAACTATACAGATCGGTATATCTATTCTTTTTTAACTATCACTTTTAATCTCACTTAACTGCACACCTAAAAAAAAACACAAACAGAACATATACTTACAAATACCAGTATACCCATGATACTTTACGAATTCAGCAATGACATCCGACTGTTGTATAATATTTCGCCTTTTCTAAACCTCGGATACCGATTGAACTTACCAACAGAGTCACGAAAGGTAATTTCGTGCGTCCAAATGGGCTTCGTAAATAATCCGCTTATAAATCCAAATATCTAGTCGCCATCTTAAACGGAATCGATTTTTGTATTTGTTACACCCATTCGTTTTTCACGCGGACTCTCGAATATTTCACGACAAACGATATAACGAATGTTTATCGTTATTAGTTAGGTATTTACAAAAATATAAAAATTGTTATTTTCACGTTACTCGACTCATTATTAATCATCAAATGGAAACAGAGATCTTAATGAAATATATTTTGATGAATTTATTGCGTATCGATGGGCTTAAAAAAAAACAAAAACGAAAAATGTATAATGTCGGGAAGTTACAAATGCCATAAGCGGATAAGAAAACAGACTAAATTAACGAAGATGTATCGTAATTGAAATGAAAAGAACTAGAAGAACGAGTGAGATAACATAAGGAAAAGTCGTGGAAGTTATAGTCGGACATATACTGGGTGAACACACAAAAGTCAGTCAGAATGTAATGTTTTAACAACAAGGCCTGCTATTGATACAGCTGTAAAAGAAAGAACACCTTACATCGAGCAGTAGATAGATCTAAGCGCATAGTAATCTTGTGATATGTATGTATGTATTTTAATATATAGCGTACCTTTAATTTTTGTTCCTAGAACATTAACTTCGTCCGAGTATTTCGTAGCCACTTTTAAAAATCGTATCCAATTACAGTGTCTTACACGTCTTCTGTTCACTTCCGTTATTTCGTCGTAACATCCGTATCTATTTCTTACCTGAAACATAAGTAAATCATATAGTTCGATTTATCCGAATAATTTGATAAGGTTTGTTTTTTTACTTTATTTTTTTTTGGGGGGGCGGCTTCCATACAGAATTGGATAAGTTATTATACTATTCATACGTATACACACATGTACACTGTTTTATTATTTCCAATTGTTTCTATGTTGATACATATTTCTCTATGGGATTCGGAATGAACGGAAAAATTAATCAGCCGTATCTATTTCTTACCTGAAACATAAGTAAATCATATAGTTGATTTATCCGAATAATTTGATAAGGTTTGTTTTTTTACTTTATTTTTTTTGGGGGGGGCGGCTTCCATAGAGAATTGGATAAGTTATTATACTATTCATACGTATACACACATGTACACTGTTTTATTATTTCCAATTGTTTCTATGTTGATACATATTTCTCTAGGGGATTCGGAATGAACGGAAAAATTAATCAGCCGTATCTATTTCTTACCTGAAACATAAGTAAATCATATAGTTCGATTTATCCGAATAATTTGATAAGGTTTGTTTTTTTACTTTTTTTTTGGGGGGGGGGCGGCTTCCATAGAGAATTGGATAAGTTATTATACTATTCATACGTATACACACATGTACACTGTTTTATTATTTCCAATTGTTTCTATGTTGATACATATTTCTCTAGGGGATTCGGAATGAACGGAAAAATTAATCACCGATTATATTATGTTTAAAGTACTCGCGACATCTGTATGTCATATTCCTCTCCTCTGGTAATGGCTATATCTGCGTAGCGTGGGAAATATATGTAGAATCATTTATTTAGGCTGGGCAAAATTATAAATTTTCAATTCTGAAAAATATAAATGAATAAAGATATCCTAGAATCGAGATAGCGACGATTTTCATTGTTTCATTAAAATCAAATTAGTAATTTCCTTTCTTACTCGCTACTAAACTAACGAAATACAAATCCTCCTGAAAATATTGACAATTTCATTTTTTTCCCATTCCTTATCAACCAACGACTATAGTTTTTACTTTTATAATTAAAACGTCATTTTTTTTTTCGCACGACTAGTGTGAAATAAAAATTTTGTATCCAATTCTCGGAATATATACATCGTACGTTGACGTTTGGTTTTTAACACTTTGCTTTGGTAATTACGTCGGTTAATTTCCAGGTATTGTTACTATTTATTTACTAAATAGTAGTTATTTTCTTTAACTAACTGCGCTAGTGATTGTGTGTATATATATATATATATATATATATATATATATATATATATAATATATATACATGTTTGTGTGTCTATATAGCGTCGTTAATAAACGACATATTTCTATATATGTTAGCTCTTCCCGCTGGCTAACTTAGTCGGTATTTATCTTATAGTTTATTTTAAAAATATAATTTTTTCTATTCAGTCTTCTCTATGTTGCTGCTACTGTAAATTCACTCTACATATTGCTCTACTTCACGCAACTATTGCGTTTTCGTGTTACTGTTTTTCGTAGCTACAATATGTTCGGCCGTTTGATTTAGTTTTTTTTTACCATTATCATCGGTATTTTTTGTTTTCAATACTTCGCAATTACTAAGATTAAACAGCGGTGCATCATGAATGATTTATAAATTGCGTGTTTCGTAAAGTTTAAACATAATTGCGAACTAAGAGTAAAATCACGCATCGTTTTACAGTCTTCATAGTATCGGTCAGCTACGAAACTGTTTCGAAGCCGATTCTTTCTCACACGCGATAAGGTAGATAAATATGTACGACACATTATTATCCGGCGTATATCTATTTTGCGCCTATTAGACGATTCGCGTTCAGATACCGACTGGTCTAGCCTTAGGAGTAACTAAAAAGTAGTTAAACATATTTTTCCGCGAGTGTAGTCATCTGGCTGGCTTAATTATATATATCGTCTATTCCATCGACCGTGTTCTTAGGGTAATAATCTAATAACATTATCGTTGCAAAAATTATTGCATCACACACACACACATACATATATATATATATATATATATATGTATAGAGCGGTAGAATTGCTGCTAACTGTGTACCTGGTCTTTTTATCAATTAATAACGTTATTTGCGACGAATAGAAAAGTACTCCGCATTAAATACGAGTGTGAAAACTTGAATATTATACGTCTAAAATTATACGTTATCACCGGATTTTCTTTTTTCAAAAAAACAAAAGTATTCAATATTTCGTTGTTGGCGAAATTTTTGAATAAAAGACACCATCCATCAGTGTTCGTGTATTCTCTGGTTAAGTGGAAAGTTTAAATCCGAATACTTCGGTTAATAGGCTTTTATAAAATACTGTCAACTAAATTGTTGATACGAACGGTCGCCTAAACGATGATCCTCCTCGATAAAATTATCGATAAGATGAACTGGAGAGGGCAAGTTAATATAGGTTGGTTTGCAGTTTCCTTCGGCTTCTATACGTTCTGAACAAGCTAGCAGTCGATTATCGATTAATTGGAGCGATATCTGAGTTTGGTATGTTTCGTTTTTCCAGCGTTAAATACGTTGGTTTCTATTGAAGTTCGAAAAAAGGCACTATCGGAGTTCCTCAATGGTGTTACGACCTTAGAGTGTTCTTTCGGGTTAAGTGAAACCTTTACATCCGAATATGTCAATTAACGAAATAGTCTTTTATAAAGTCCAGTCAACTAAACTGTTGATACGAACGGACGATCCTCATCAACAAAATGATTCGTAAGGGGATTTGCAGTTTCCTTCCTTTTTCCCAGCAAGCTAGTAGCCACTTATCGATCAATTGGGGCGATATGAGAGTTGGGTATGGTTTTTTCTTTCTACCATTAAATACGTTGGTTTCTATTTAAATTCGAACTCAGGTCGTGGTTATGGAAACAGAACGCTGAAGCATTACGTTACAAGGTCCTTATATTGTGTGTGCGTGTATTTAGACGAAACTCAGTAGAAAATTGGATTACGTGGAAACGAGTTTTACAATGCGGGTAGTGTACCCTTATGTAGTACGCACCTTTTAAACGAGGTACTCCGAATACGCTAGGAATAATCGATTAATAGACACGCATTAATTAATCCGGTACGGTATAATCACCTACGAATACTAGATATGTCGTGTATTTAATTTGCTATAGCAAATCGTTATGGATTTATACCGTATCTATATGCTGATCGTAAATATTAAATGATTAAGACTTTTTATACGTTTAAATATTAATATATTCAAATTTTCGAATAATATTGAGCGATAAATTTAAATTTGAATATTTTACAAACCTATAACGATTTAATTTTTTTTTTTTGAATACCTACTATGGCGATAGTGATTAAGATTAAAAATTTAAATATATATGTGAAAGACGAGTTGTGCGTTAATATATATATATATCCATAAATAAGATGTATCCCAATGCGTTATCGTATTTTACCTTGCCATCGTGAAATGTTTAACGTATCTGGTTAAATATACAATGCGCCGGATTTACGTTAAATATTTTTACTCTATCTCTTTCTTTCTCAGTGCCACTAAAGTAACGTATAAGTTTCCATTTTCGACGAATCGCATCATTTTATTCAATCGATAACGCTGAACTTGTACTCTCACAAATGACGTATATTAAATAGAAGAATTACCAGAAAAAATGAATAAGAAAAAACAATTATTATTATTATTATTATTATTATTACAGATGTGATGGTTAACCCTTTCATTTTTACATTATAAAATTTTCTACGCAAAATTAGAAATTTTATACCGGTGTTTTTATTCTACGATATCGCTTCTTACGTGAACTGTAGATAATTTTTAATGTATTTATACAAGGTGACCCAGAGAAGACGGACGGTTCTGTTTTTCGAATATCGCCAGTTGGTAACACTGCTACAACGCAAACCGCGTACTCCGCGTTTAGTGTATACACGGGTGATTCGTTTTTGTTATCAGTTATCACGGCATCCTATAACGATAAGGTTGTCTGTTTTGCATGGAACTTTATTTTCGGCGTGAATCGATCACAGCCGTGCAAAATGAGTTTCGAAAATAATTCAAAGTTAAGCGGTGTAAACCTGTATCATCTCGCAATTCAGTTTTAAGGTGGGTTGACGAGACAGCTTTTGCAACGAATAAAAAACGCCCTGAACAAAAGAAAATGATTCGTGCCCCTACAAACATCGATCGAGTTCGGGCAGCGACCATTCGGAGTCTCCTTTAAATCTGTCGAGAGAAGCTGTTCGCTGTATATTGCTGGAGGACTTGAAATTTCATCCTTATAAACTGGTAATAACTCAGGAGTTACACAAAAAGAAAACTTTTTGCTGAAACGATGCTAAAAAAAATCGAAGAAGAAGAGATCGATTTGAACAATTTTTTAATGAGCGGTGAAGATCATGTTCAGCTATCCGGATTCGTAAACAAACAGAATTGCCGCTACTGGTCCGAATCTAATTACATAAGTCGTCACACAGCGAGCGAATAACCGTCTGAGCTGGATTAATGAGGAAATAGTGGAACTTTATTTTTTCACTGGTGCTGTCAACGGAACGCGCTATATCCAGAGGGTAAACTCGTTTTTGCTTCCCTCACTTAGTCGTCATCGTCGTTTTGGACGTTTCAACAAGATGATGCGACGTTTTACTGTTCGGCAAAAAAGCTTGCAGTACTGGAACAAGCTTTTTTTTAGGTTTGCGAAACCCGTTCACGAGATCTGCAAAACTCTGAAAACGATTTCTGAAGAAATTTCAAAAATTCAGCGACATATGCTTGAAAAAGTTTTAGAAAATCTGAATGAATATATTGTTGCAAAAGCCCGCTATCTGAACGACATTGTGTTCCACAAATGATTGTAAGCAATCTCTCGATTTCATATTTTTCAATAAAATTTCGTTTAAAAATTTTGGTCAAGTAGTTTTCGAGTTACTCAAAAAAGAAAACCGATCGTCTTCTCTGTGCCACTCTATGTTTCTTCAAACATTTCGCTTTAACCAGAAAATAACCAATTTTGTTAGCATCAAAATTTTACGTACCATATAACGGACGAAGCGACCGAAATCATTTTAAGCGAACAATATAAATTTCTTTCGTTTAAATGATTGAAGAAGGTTCGCGCATATTGGCGGAGATCTTTAGCCAGATTAATTTTTATATCTGCTCCGCAATATACAAGGCGGCGGGCCATCTCCAGGTTGCCAATATTAATCATTAATTAATTTATTTATTGTTATTCCATGATTTAGAATAGTTATCGAAGTAACTTTAACATTACTAAGGTTCATCGTGTGTGTTCTGTCTTTATCTATCCCTTAAATTTTTCGTTTTTATTTCGCACCGTATACTTAATTTTTTTAGATATCAGCCTGGGGCCTGGGGCCGTGACAGATATCGACAAGATTTAAGACAAACTTCTCACAAAAATATCGAAAATAAATAATGCGACGGTTTCTCATTGCGTTCCATATTCCTTCTGGCCGCTTCTTACATGGAGAACAGACGCCGAACACGGAGCCGCTCCGCTAGAGTCAAACGCTTCTTGATTTCATGGTTTATCTCTCTGACAAGGTTGTTTCCCTTAGCCGTTGGAAAAATATCTTCACGACGAGGCAGAGTTTGGAGACCGGATATAGCGCCGGGGATACTCGCTCTCCTTTCAGTCGCCTCTTACGGATAGAAAGGAGATATCCTGGGGAAATACAAAAAAAAAATCGATTAACTTGAACGGATCATTTATTCGGCGTGGAGGATTACTTTGAAATGTTGAAAAGGTAAAAAAAGACCCCGCGGAAGTCCGAGAAATACATTTGTAACAATCCTGTTAAAAGATATCCGAGTCAAAAACTACGATGAATTAAAAAGAGCTGCGGGATTAGGAGAGGTGGAAGTTTTGCTATCATTTGGACTACTCATAGGATTGTACTAATGATGATGATAATGATGATTGTAGTAATATTTATTATAATAACTTAAAAATTAAAATAAAAACGCTTTTATAACGATATATTTAATCAAAACTGTCTACTAGTTTCACCGGTTACAACATCATCAGAGGACTGAATGACCAGTTGAAGCTAGTAGGTTATTTTGATTAAATATATATGTATCAATTGTGATATTATTATTGAATTTAATTTTTAAATTAAAAATATGCATCACCGAGGAAGCGCTACGAAAATAATTTAAGATGTAATAATAACAATAATAATAATATATTTTCGAATAGATCATTATTAGAGTTGATCGGGCTGACCGACTGAGCGCATGTGGAAATTGATGTTGATTAAAAATATATCACAATTTCTTCCGCAAAGCAATAAAGTCGTTGAATCCAGTCTATGGCAGTAAAAATTCGCATTTTTATGTTACGATACGATTCACTTGTTGCTCAATTGCAGCAACATCGGAAAATCACATTATTTTATTATTAGACGCCCATATCTTCCAGTACCTTGTAACTTTATTTTACACATATATTGGTTTGTATCTTGTGTCTCTTTTTCCAGTATGTCCAACGATTTTAATATATATATCTTTAAGACTGCTATAAGCGTAGAAACATATAAGCATATATATATATATATACATGTGTGTGTAGGTTTGTTCGTGTATATTGACTTTGGCGTATGTACTAAAGTGCCTGTCGTTTTCACTAGGACAACGGTGGTGTTGATAAATATGTCGTCCGGTTAAAAATCAACCGACAAAATCTCGAAGCTCGCACATTTTTTTCTTATTTTAATTTCTTATAATTCGTTCAGTTCCCACGAGATCCGGTTTTTCACAAGTCACGATCGTTCCTGTATTTGTGATTATTTACAGACACATTAGCGAATATCATTAATATACCTATATACATGTGAAAAGTCGGACTCTAATAAAAATTAAAGTATCTTATAAAACTCGTAGAGAGAAGTGTTTTCCAATTTGACATTTTAATGTATGACGGGTTTACTGTAATATAAACATATATTTATACATTTATATGTATACGCATTTACACTCATCGTAAATATACATACATACGTACACACACACACATAAATAATAACCATTTATGTTTTTTCGCATGCTTCAAAATTCGTGTGTGTTTGGGTGTATGTTTGGTTATATTTTTCGAATACTCGGCTCGTCTGTGCTATACTGAATAAAACTCGAATACTATGTATCGACAACTGTACATTGTTCCAATTCCAAAAGTAAAATAACGCGATAAAGATGTAAATGTATGCATAAAAGCATACATACGTGTGTATGTATATATAATATGAAAATGGTATTTTCAATTTCCAAATATTTACCCGAAAATACTTATCTTTGTTATGCATAGGTCCAAGCTCATGCGCATATATATATATATATATATATATATATATATATAATATAAATGTATGTATATCAATATGTTCGCAGTCTTTATATACTCGACAGTCGACTGTTAAAGCGCAAAACAGCTTGTTTGTTTTGCGTATAATTGATAGCAGTTCGTCATTCAAATAGCGGTCTCTGCTTGAAATTGTCCGAAATATGTCCGACTTTTTTGAACTGTTGTTGTTAGTTTCGAGAATAAAAAATGCACATTGCCAACTGTAGAAATAAAATGGAATTTTAAAACACACATCTGTGTATCGTATACGAAATGCGTATCAAGGCTTATCGAACGATAAATGAAATTTGAAACGCTAAAGAATTTTACGGCGTTTTAAAATTCAACATTCTCAAATCATTAAACGTTTCGAGTACTTTACATTCTCGTAATGTATAAAAGAATAATTACTTAAAGTTTTTAAGCAGCTATTAGGTGCTGACTCTAGTAGAGTCGCTAAAACTTAAAAAAATTATAGGAAAATATATATTAAAAAAAAAAAAATTCTATTTGGAGGACGGATAATCGACTTTAAACTCTCGTTACAGAACTTTTTCATCCGAACAAAAATTTATCACATCATATTTAACATCTTATCGATCACACTACTACAACAACACAAACCCTAACGACAAACTGACTTACTTGCAAATGATAGATGGGATGATATAAAAAAAATTATACGCACGACTTTATTTAACATAATATCATCAATTTATTATCTCTCAATTAAGTTAATTAACTTTCATTAATGATAACAGCTTATCATTAATGATAACGCTACTGATAACATATAATATAAATACCGATACAACGAACATATGGTCTTCATTCTTAAATACCAGACAGCATTGAAAGGAAAATTTTTGATAATTTATTTAACAAATATAAATAGCCAGATCATGAGCAAAATAATAATCGAGAACACATAAGACACAATAGCGTATACACACCAATGTACACTCGGATACAACTGATCAACAAGTCGGAACTGATGACGACTTGCAAAACTATTACAACAGAAGAAGTAATACATGTACTTCTAATGAAAAACTAACACATTACTTAACAGAACCGACTCTTCTATATTTCAGCATGGACTCGGTGATATTTCACGGAGCTAAGAATTATACCAGTCCGAAGAAACCACCGATATCAGAAGTATTCAAACGTCCAGCAACGGACATAGTGAAACATATAGCGATAAATCGAGTGAAGAAAAAGAATGCACAACAATGTGGTACACTTGTGTCGTCTGGACATCCCTGACAACTGGAGAAGAAATCAACATTCAAGAAACAACACGCCAGAATTCGTATGCTTCGACTATGGCGACCATATCCACATCATCTTTGGCGGTTCAAACATCGCCGATAACATCTCGAGACACAGAAACCGAATCACCGCATATTTCAATCTCGATGCTACTAGAAAGTTGGTTGTCAACACAACGAATTAGATATCATTATATCCGCTACGGTATATCCTCATAGCAGAAATTTGGAAATAACATTATCATACAAACAATTATAACAAATTATAGCAATTTACGATTTGTTTTTTTTCGAATTCGTTCGTATGTTTTTCTAAACTCAAATTTTATTAAAACAGTTGAGCTTCTTAACGTTCGCATTATTTATCATAACCCCCAGACAAATTGCAATAATATACATAAATATGCGCATTCGCAATATGTGTTGTACATAGTATATAAACGAATATATAACGGTAAAAAGTACTAGACATATAGGAAGGGGCGTTTAGATTGATCACCGTAAAATCAGCTATCATCTTTCGATACGCACACGACATCTTCTTTTTATCAAATACGAAAAAAGAACTGAAACATTTGATATCGAAGCTCAAAAATGTACGCAAAAAATATGGCTCGTGTATTTATGCGAAGAACACAAAAACTAAAAGTTGCGAACTGTAGATGGCTTAAGAAATTCCAAATCCAAAAATGATATCATTGACGATTACGAAGTGAAATACAACGATTTACGTTCTTTCGTCGTAAATAACGGAATGTGCGAAGAAGATATCAAGAAACGCTCGGGACACCGGCAAGATAGGCGACGACGAATTTAACCGAGATTCGGAAAAGCATTGCATTTAATGAATTGATCGACAGTTACATTTTTCCAATAGTATTGAAATATCAAATGCACAGACACAAAGTGGAATTGACCCTTTTGAAATGTGGGTTCGTAGAATATCTTGGACAGCACACCAAACAAATGCGTCGATATCGGATGATCTGTAAGTCGAAGTCCGCTTATTAGCGAAAATTAACAGGGACGCTCTAAAATTTTTTGGACACAAGGAAAACAGGCTCACTCGTATGCTACAGAGAATACCAGAAATATATGGAAACCGAGGATGGTGTACAGATAGAATAAAACAAAAAACTGCACTCACACTGGTTGCAGCTATGAAAAAGGTAACAAGTCGGGAAGAGTAGAAAAAAGTTGTCCATACGATTTCATCTTAATGTAAGACGATATTATCAAATACCTTCGTGGTATTAGGTATTAAGGACGTGGAATATTATATATATACATATATATATATATATATATATATATATATATATATATATATATATATATATGTTAATGTATTACGATAAAAAATTTGCAGGCGTTACTTCACATTGGTTATCAAAGTAACAAACTAGAATTATCGACCGAATTGAATGAAACCGATTATTATAAACAGTAATTCGAATTGACGTAAGGTACTACTGGTCCTAGTTACGTCCTCCAGATATGCTACCGAAGAATCATCTGAATAAAAAAAGAAACGACAAAGTGGTTAGATGATAAGTGCAGCAGCGGGGGTTGACAACGAATGACTTGCCCTAGAATATGAAATTATTGAAGACAGAAACAAGAAGTCTGTTTCTATTGTTGGAAGTAAGTAAAAATTGTTACCGTAACTACGTATAAATATAAATATTCGTATATTCTTGTACGTTCTGTATGAAAAGCAATCTCGTCATAAATGCATATAAAATTATAGGTGCAATGATACAATACTTTCAACAGATTTTATTATACGGATCTATTTCCTCGCTCCCTTTTTGTATTGTATTTACATACACACACCCACACCCACACACATACACGTCAATACAGATATTGTATAGATGACTAGGCTATTATCATGGGTGGTGATTATTATTTTCTATTTATCATAACCGTTATATCAAATATTTCGTTCTTGTATGTCGTTGTAAATTCTGAAATATATACGTCGGTCGATTTCTTCCTTTTCATCTGCAAAGGATTATTATTTCAAGTCAGACATATATACATATACATATATATATATATATATATATATATACATATATATAATAAATATATATATTACCTGAAGGCAAAATCGTGATATTGTTCCGCGCACTGCATTTTATTTGTATCGTCCACGCGAGTTTATTTTATTTATCCATGTATATATACGATAAAACTCTATGAAGAACGTGTCGATATTTACCAGAGGAAGTATGGGTTAGTGTGTCCGTTGTAACATTAACCGCACACGATGTAAATGGACACTAAGAATAATAACGTCTATACTTAAGAGGTTTAGAGAGAATGCGTGAAGATTACAACGGTAAGTTCAGACGCCTCCGACTTTATATTCTCGGCTATGTCGGATTTCATCCGCGTGAATTTACTTCTTATACAATTGCCAGAAGATAGGACGACACGATATTGTTAAGTAGTCGCTACACACGATAATGGACACGAGCAAAAAGCATGCCCCGATCATGTTTCCGAACAATAACAACTTCTAATAATGCTCTAAAACTAAAAACTGGCGCAAACCGCAATGAGAGAAGGATTGCTATTATTATCATCATTATTCAGTTTTACAGATATCGTTTAATAAAGACGCACGTTTCCTGTAAGCGTCGTAATAATACATCTTTAAGTGATTATTAATTTTTCCATCGGCCGCTGTATTTTTATACATCTGTTAAAATGAATCAGGTAGCATACTATACACGCTTGTGTAAACTGACAGTGAACGGATTGTGAGTTTCGTATAAAGAGTATTTTGAATTTACACATGCACAATATACAGGATGTGATGTTTTCATTTAATGATTAAAAAAACACACAATGAAATTACGCGTATAAATTACTAGAATAATCTTGAACGAAGCCTTTCTCAATAGTTACGTCGTTTTCGAGTCATGAAATTAACGATAAAGAACAATAAAATAATATTAATAATAAAAATTATGCACAAGAATAACACATTCCACCAAGTATAAACGACTGAGCTCTAGATACAGTTTCAAAACTGATAGCTCAGTTACGATTAGAAATTATTATTATAATTCTTGTAGCCCATTTTTATTGTTGACGTTATTTTTTATTCTGCTATTGTTAGATATTACTACTAGTTAACTTATTTCGTTACCCGGCTTTGATAATGATTATTCGATAATTAGTGGTTTACAAGATAACTTCATTGTTATATATATATGTATGTATGTATGTATTCGGAGTTATTTGATAATTTGATGAAATCAAGTTATGAAATGATTTAAGAATGCTGCGTATGCGACGGAGGATTGAATTTGAGAAGTGTCATTAATAATATGCTCGTCATCGCGAGTGATAAAAAAAAAATAGCGTAAAGTATCAAATAAATATTTTAAAGAGAACTTGCGAAAAATATCTATATTAATATTTATTTGACGATTTGATCAATTTCACGATGAAAGCACGAAACGATTTTTAAAGTGACGAGAATTGTCGAGGGTAACGAAAACAAGTTATTATGTTAAGAAGCCTACAAACCTGCAATAAAGATTTTAAAGACAGTAATAACTTTGTAACGGAACAAAAATATCTATATTAGTATATATACTTTTGATTCGTATACGTAATATAATTTCGCGATTAAATCGTAAAAGTATTTTGAAAATCCAGCGAATAAGGCAGAACGGTTGAATAAGAAACGTCTTGTCACATTGGTGCGTGGTAAGAAAGTATTCGAAAAGGGTACAAAGTAATATAAAGATAATTTCGTACGGAAAAAAATTATTACTCGATAAGGTTGATCGATGAAAGCCAGATGTTTCGCACCTCTCAATGACAAGAATTTTCTACCCAACTCAGCTATACGTAAAAAAATGGTCATCAGCTTGCTGAGAAAGTAAAAAAGTGCGACTAACCACTTCATATACGATATGTCGTTGGCTAACTCCATATTATCAACTTTCGAGCTGATATGATTATTGTATTACTACATGAAAATAGACTCGTTACAGTTATGTTCATGTTAGTTCGATTTCGTTAGAATAATTTCCTAATAAGTATAGAATTTTTTCTCGATGCAAGACAAAGACAAAATTGCGAAATGGCCAGAACTTTATTTTCAGTTTTATTCGTAGTTACTGGGATATCGGACGGTTTATTAATTCAATCCCGACGAGCGGAGGCAGCGATATTTTAATGTCCATTAGCCGTTCACTATTTTCATATCTTCTCCACCACCTATGTATCGATCTATTTTAAAGCGAACAACATCCCCCCTTAAAATTAAAAAATAATGAGTGATAATAATAATAATAATAATTATTATTATTATTATATAATAATGTTGAACTTTATAAAAAATGCAGAATACCCAGAAGTGTTTATGGTATGTGGTTTACCGGATAAAATATCTTTTCATTTATGCGGTTTATTATATAACATTACGAAAAACTAATACACGTGTGCATATATATTATATATATATATATATATCCACTTATGTATATATGCGATTTCAAAATATTAAACATATTCCGAAGATGTGGTGAGTAGTTCTTTACGATCATCAGATTGTTAAATATCTAATTTCACAGATAACGAGAGAAAATTATAATCCAATCCTACTCATAAGTAATCTGTCATATGCTATATCGCATAACACTACGACAACTGCACATGTATTCTGAATTCGTTATATATATATATATATATATATATATATATGACACGTAGGAATATATATACTGTGTTAGTATATGGCCGAGAAAATCATTTTGATAATATTTACGATATTATAAAAAACTGGAGAATGTGGTAAAGTTGGTAAAAAAGAATTCGTTAAAAAAACTGTTTATTTATGTATTCACCGGCTTTTTAAATAAATAATTTATGTATATACAATGTTTTATATATATATATATATATAATATATATAATAAGGTAAAAGAAAATTATTTTAAACACGCATTTCTTTTCTCCATTTTATCTTTAATTGCTGGACTTTTGCATCACTAATATTCTAAATTATGTATCGCGTGACAGAATTATTCGTTTCAGCTTTATATATATATATATATATATATATATATATATATATATATATATATATATATATGTGTGTGTAATACACATACTAATAAGCATACACTTCGTCCTATTATTTAAAAACAAATATAAAAATATTATAGTAATAAAAATACCATTATGTTTTGTTATCAATCAGTTTACCAACATATCCTTTTGGAGGGTTCATCGTGATATTGATGCTTATTGTACGGTTAGGCTTAACAAAGTATTTTATTCAATAAAAATAATATCGAAATTATCGATACGTGTATCAGATAGGTGTACTTTTCGATACATTTATTCACTTTTTACACTATAAAAACAGCATAGAAATTTGCCAAATATGTGTATCACATAGATGTACTTTTCCATATATTTATTCTTCTAACCTTGATAGAACTACTAGACGAGATATAACGAGTAACAATGCGTTATTTCATATAATTATATATATACATATAATTAAAATACCGATATACCATGCATTCAATCTTTGTTCAGCCACTGTTCTTACTTTGATTCCTCTCTGTCTCTATTCCATTATATTAGAATTAACCATTTAATGATTTCCATCCATCAATTTTTAGATTTCAAATAGTGTTAGTATCTTTCAAACTTTATCCCTCATTGTGTTCGATAAAAATTTTGATCTGGTATATGTCGAAGTAACATTTTTTTTTCATAACACGAAAAATATGGGAGATGTAAAAACTTTATTTTAAAAAAAAATATATGGAAACCAACTGTAAACCAGTAGTAGATTCATTCGTCCCTGAGAAGGTATAATAATACTAATAATGATAATAAAAAGGAGACCAATAATAATAATAATAATATTATCGTAGATATTTTTATCGGCGATCGGTTAATATTCCAGGAGTTAATACAAAACCATTCGGTACGTCCTGATCGGAGTTGAACCGGCGGATGATGAGAACTACAACGATTTCGTGAGATACAGTAGAAAGATTCAACAACATCTTTACTACGCATAATCTCTATGTTTCTCTTATCATTTAGATGCATTTTATAAATTTCGCGCACACATATACACATATTTACATAACGCGAACACGTGTGCATGACGTAACACGTATACATACATATATGTATATATTTATACAGGTAATGTCAGTTTCAATAAGCTTATGATCGTTATTATCTGATTCTTTCGTCACGTGGTTATCTCACGTATCTTCCTTGGTCTCGAGATATATTTTTACTTTCTGGAACAGTAATGTTTTGGATTTTTTATTACCAGAACATCGGGATTTCGCGTTTATGATATATGTATCATATACCACTCATCTACATCCATATATATATGCATGTATATATATATATATATATATATATATATATATGTGCATATAGGTTGAAGTTTGTCCGATACGGGCAAAGATAGAATTATAGAGCCGGTTTTAAGCATTCGGAACTTTTATTCTCACGTGGCTTATATCGTACTGTCTTTATATTCAACTGTTCGCTCACACCTCCACCCACTATTACAATCATAATGTAAGGGAAGTCAATAAATGACCTATGCGTTACTTATGTTTAGACATATATATTTTATATATACGATATATTACATATATATATATATATATATATATATATATATATATGTATGTGCATAGCTGAGAGTGTTTTAAAATTTCCTCAGCCCTTAAGTTTAGTTGGAAATAAAATATTCCCAATTCGTCATTACTTATCCTTATTATTTATGTATTATTTTTATATTATAATTTTTGAAAATAAAATTTATTATTCGCAAATGTCAAAATTAATCCGCATTTACAAACGACGAAGTTATCGCAAGGACGGTTATATCGTACGCTATTGAAAAAGCTGACCTAAAGGATCGGATATGTATTAGACGGATTTTTATGCATGTACCTACCGATTGAATTTGTCGTCGCGAATTATCCGCCGGTGTTAAATTTTCGTTTATATTAATGTAAGAATGATCTGATCATCATTATCGTCACTCTTTTTATTCGACCCAACTATTAAGAGGGCATGGGATTGAGCCAAGACGATAAATACTCCTACGGGTTGAGGGAAACTGTAGTACATGTTATTTTCGAATGTACAACAAAACCATAAGACAGTTCGATGAAACAATTCTAAAGTTCAACGAACATCTAATCGCTCAAAATTTTTAAAAATTTGCTTTTCATCTACTTCGTTCTAGATTTCGGAAGCGTCGTCACATAATGGTCGGTTCACATATCGCGTATCACCATTTGTCTCTGTGTGTATCTGCGTGTTTGTGTGATGTGCACGTAACATCAAGGAACCTGGTTATGTAAATAAATAATTATTGTAGATTTCAAGTGTACACATTATTTATGATTCTATCAATCGTGTGTATTTTGTAAATATAAGACATTATTACGTCATATTTTAACTTAAGTATAATTCTAATGCACGCGAGAGTAATTGAACAGTACACAACCCGGATAAATGCGAATATCTGCGATAATTCTGTGACTATTAATTATGATAACAAAATGTAAGGAACGGCCTCTCCTGATTAAGCTTTAATGGCGGTGCAGGAGAGACAAGTCCAATATCAATTAAAAAAATCGTAATTTTCTCAAACGTTCGGTTGATAATGTGGCTGTCTAGTTATTTTCTGGTAAGATGAAAAAACTTCACGTTTTTTACAATATGCCATCCGTAAACTTGGTCACGGGCTTCAGACTGTCTTCCTTCTAATTTCCCTTCGATTAAATTTGTAATCCTAAAAGAATTTCTAATTAAACGTCAGATCATATTATTATTTATTATTATTATTATTAGTTTATCCTTCGCCCTTTTGAAGACGTCGTTATTTATTATTTTTTGGAATAAGAAAATTTTCGTCATCCTTTTGTGGCATCATACAATAACACATAGTGTTGCAATAGCATCCACCTCTAATCTGCTTCCATTAAGCAGAGCAATTATGTTTGCTTTTAAAAATTATCATGATTTCCCCTATGCGAATAATACGATACTCGATCAAACAAAATCTTTGGGACCATCTGATCAGAATTACTCCTATTAGTTATACTAATATTAACCACATTCGCCGCGTAGAGAGAATTTGAAATCAGCATTTCCTAGAGATATGGCAAAATATATGGAAATAAAAGTCAGTAGAAGGTGAATATAATTTCTACACAATTACTAACTGGACACGCCCACTTTGTAGAATATTGTAACGACACGTGTATTATAGAGAGATACTAAACTAATGTGTATTTTTAACCATCGTTTCACACCTCCGTATCATACCTTCTCGACTTATTTAGTTGTGTATGCGTGTGCGTATATTTTTAACATACAAAGTGTACTTTTAACAAGTGTTCGTGACCACTGTTGCCACTTTATTTGTAGATTATTTCTGCAGCATTGTATATCATTAATTACAAGGTTGGTTAATTATCAACTTACAGTAAAGGTTTACCCCAGGGGTCTTCTCTAAGCCCAATCCTTTTTAATCTTTATATTTTGAATTTGTCCAGGCTCCATATGCGCTCTAGGAGTTTACTCTATGCAGATAATATCGCTGTGTTTACATCAAATTCGAGTTTTTCTGTTGCCATGCCCAATATTAATGCTAATGTTGCTACAATAGAACATTGTCTTTCTGACTTAAAGTTAAACCTTAGTGTTGAAAAGTGTGCAGCAGTAGTTTTTTCATATCGCCGATATGATCCAAATGACCTTTTCATTACAACGGAAAGGGGCGCTATTCCTTTCTGCTCATCATTTCGCTATTTAGGAATTATTCTGGATTCTCGGTTAACATGGCGCCCACATATTGATAAACTATTAACAACTATCAATCGCGCTATTAATATTTTACGTATTTTGCATAATAAACGATGGGGTGGTGACCCTTTTATTCTATTACTACTCTTCAAATCACTAATCCGATCTAACCCAGAATATGGTTCCATAGGAACCGCGTCAACAGTATTGTTAGGCAAGTTGGATCGTGTGCAAAATGAATAGATTAGGCTGTGTATTGGTGGTGTTAAAAGCACTCCGGTATCAGCACTAATGGCAGAGTGCAAAGTTCCACCCTTACAACTTAGACGGAGTTATTTAGCCCTGAAACTGTTGATACATAGGATGAATAATGATCGCTTTCCTTTGTTTAACATATTCAGTCATATCCATTCTAACTGGCTTTTTTAAAATTGAAAAATGCCCCTGCTCTGTTCCGTTATAACAAGGTTGGAGGAGTTTCGTGCACGTCTCACGTGCATGAAGCTCCTTTTCAATTTATGGTACCATATTTTTACTTCTTCAACAAACAAAATTCATCCTTTTTCCCTGAAAACTGTAGTCTGCATCCTATACTAATCCGTGCCACTTTCAATAGTATTATCTCAGAAATGTTTCCACTACACATCTTTGTTTACACGGATGGATCCAAGTCAACTCGAGAAACGGGAGCAGCAGTGTTCATTCCAGCTCTCAATATTAGTAACATGTACAAATTATGCCAAGAATGTTCAGTATTTACAGCAGAATGTGTAGCAGTACTACAAGCCTTGTCAATTCTAACGGACTTAAATCTTCGCGGAAATTACCTTATTATTACCGATTCCGAAAGCGTGGTGACGGCTGTAGACAATAAACGTAGCGTGTCAGATACATTAATTGGTTTAGTTTTGCTAAAACTTAATAATTTGGAACGTGTGGAAATATCTGTGTCCTTCTTGTGGGTGCCGGGTCATAGAGGTATTCCAGACAACGAATTTGTTGACTCATTGGCTAAAGACGCGTCGTCTAGTGATGTAGAGTTCTCCTTAATAACTCACAAAGATATCATTCACTTTATTCAGCTAGAGCATAGGGATCAATGGGAATTAATGTACACTAAGAGGATTAGTCAATCACCTCTCACTTATTACTATCACCTCCAGCCGTCTCTCCCCAAACGCCCGTGGTTCTATCTGTTTAAAAAAAATTAGTCATAAGGGGATTGTACTCATCAGCAGATTGCGATTTGGACATCATTTGTTGCCTGATCGTCTTTTCCGTATGCAGCTTAGATCCGTCTGTCCCCTCCATTCTGAACAAGTAGTCTGCAGCCCCGATTATATCTTTTTTGAATGTTCTGCTGTAGCACCGTTGCGCTCGGAGCTTTACCTTATCTTGTTACGTTCTTCGCGTATTACACCTCCGTATAATGTATCGTCCCTTTTACATCTGGATAATCTACAATTGTTCCCCCATATAGCGACATTTTTAGAGAAGTCACCATGCTTGATTAAGATATAAATAGTCTCCGCAGTATCACGTTGGGTAAGCTGTAAAGGCAACCCCATTTAAAAAAAAAAAAAAAAAAAAAAAACTTGACCATGTGGGTACAAGGCGTACCGATGTAATCTTTATTTATTGTTTTCTTTTTAGTTTGATAATATTCGTTATTCGGTTAAATAATTAGTTCTCAGGGTTAATTAAGGAAATTAAAAAAAATTCAAAAAACTTATTTAAATTATTACATCGTTTTTGTAATAAGCGACTCCTATCCGATTAAGTTATAACGACGGTACAGTAGGAGCGATTATCTTGTACGCAGTGATTAAACGGTGTTATATTTTGTTTGGTTTATGATTAATAAAATCACTAGTTTCCAATATATTCAACATTTATATATATTAACAAAACAAAATAAAATCAAAGTTAATCACTAAAAAATTTTTTATTACACAAATACGTACACGAAGCTTTTCGACTATTAAGTCATTATCAAGCTATTGACTTAATAGTCGAAAAGCTTCGTGTACGTATTTGTGTAATAAAAAATTTTTTAGTGATTAACTTTGATTTTATTTTGTTTTGTTAATTCATAAAATCACTACTCTCCAATAAATCAACATTTATATATATTATATATGTGTGTGTATGTCTTTAATATTAATGGAACTTTTAGCTTTAATTCGTCCATAGTCGCATAATTTATTTTTCCTTCTGGGACAAAAAAATGTATAATTCGTCCACGTTTTATACGAATTGGACATACTTCGCAAATTATACACGTAAAATAAAGTCACGGGTATGTTTAAAAAAAAAAAAAATAAATAAATAAATAAATAAAACTATTCATTTCGTTTAAATTATTTCGGTTTTCGCGAGTAAATTTCGTTGGAATTGCTCCCGAAAATTCGTCATATTTTAAATTTATTTTCCCGGAAGGAATAAATCGTCTAAATATAAGGAAGTCACATATACATCATCGAACGAAACAGATTGAATCTCAGCTTCTGGTGTTAGAGTAGATATAAACTTATTTTTTTGTATTATATACATATATATATATATATATATATATATGCTCGAGAGTACTATATCATACATACATATATGTCTGTGTGCTTTGTATTCTTCTTTGATCGTGCGGAAATTTAAAAACGGGTTCATTCAATCAATGGCTGGTCCATTATATTATGATTATTGTATATATATAGATTATTAATGATAATATGAGAATTGGGTTATCGTACGTCCAATAATACGTGTAAAAAATGACGGATGAATGAAGCCGATTTTATTAAATTTCGCTGGGCGCCCACTTTATAAGCGAAAACATCGATTTAAATAAACGGCCACACTGCTAAGTAGTAATGTTAATGTTAGTGTTAGTAATAGTAGCGTTAATATTACTAATAGTAGTTGTAGAGAAAAGTCCTACAAAAAAAAAATCGTAATGTACTAAATTAGGCGCATCTTCATCCTATATCGTCCATTATATTTATAATTTTCGTCCGATAACGATAACGATAATAATAAAAATCACGCTCGTGATCATCAAAATCTGACGCATCGATTTTATCGATAATGATTGAGCGATTTCCGCGATTTTTTTACTAGCGTTCTATTATATTATCGCCGTTCGCTTTCGCATCGGTTGATTTTAACAGATATTATAACAAAGACGATGGGTGATTTTGGAAAAGTAAGCAACGAAAATATAAAAATTAGAATATGGTTGTTAGGACGATGATAATAATAATGTTAAAATAATATAAATAAAAAGATGAGAAAACATCCGAAATAATCGCGATTAACACAATCATAATGATGATAACGTAATAACAGGAATAAAAATGAATATAAAAGAAATAAAACGGGAAATAAACAAGGTCGGATCTTATAGACCGAAAAAACCCACCTCGGTGTTCTATTAATAAAATAACTTATTATTATTTCTATTAATATTTGTAATATTAATATTTTTAGTATATGTAGTGTAAAACGAAATAAAAATTGTATTGACTTGAAAGCAGTTGCGGATCAGTTTAGAATTTTACACGTGTCGCGGAATAAGTGACGCTTATAATTTAATTTTAATAATTTTGTTTATTTATTTTTTGTTCGATAACGTGGCGGATGTTATCGTGATACGATCAATTCGTCAATTATCGTTTTATCTTATATATATACATATGTATGTGTATGTGTGTAAAGTAAATTATTGCAAAAATTATAAATAACATATTAAAAATTGATAAACGATAAAAATGTCGTGTTAAAATTCAAAATTAAAAAACAAATTATTAAAAATATTTAAAACTGACCTTTAAAAATATAAATTAACAATATTTAAATTATTTGCGGAATTTTTTCAATAGTAATCATATAAAGTAAAGATGTACGCGATAACGATTTCGAAATTTTTATTATTCATAAATGAAACGGAAGATATTTCTTTTTAATATTACAGATAAAATTGAAATAATTTCATTAATTTTATATCGATCTAACGGAAATATTTATGTAAAGATAAAATTGAAATTATTTTATTAACTTTATATCGACCTAACGGAAATATTATTACGTACGTAATCGAATTACGGGTAAATAGAAAATTAAAAATAATATTAATAAAAAAATAATAGCGACGATAAAAAGTTGTAAGTAAGTAAACATTTCGCAATTTAAATACGAAAACGTAATTTTTACATTAGATATTATTATTATTATTATTAATATTATTTAATAGTATGTATACGATAGTGGACGTATTGTGGTAACGCGTGTGACGTTTATTTGTCCGCATATCGATTGCGATGCGAAATGTCCATTAAACAATTTGCGTTTGTTTTTATTGATTTATTTATTATATTATTTTTTTTTTAAAATCGTATCGTGTCTAGGGAGAAAGAGGTTCGCGGAGTAGAAATAACGAATAGAAAAACTAGAAATTTGATATCGTCCTATAAATATTATATATATAAGCCAAACCATGGGGTATTGTAAACAACACACCGGGTCGTTAATAACCGACATACGTGAAATAACGGAATATTGGCGTGATTACTGTCAAAAATTGTATACAGATATAAATAGAAATACAAATAGCAATTCAACGCAAATAAAGGACAATAAATTTGAACAAGAACCTATGCCTTTACGCGATGAAGTAAAACAAGCGATTGTCAAGCTAAAAATTCCTGCCGAAATAATTAAAATATTATCCAAAGTCACTTTTGAGTTCCTATATAAATTATGCTGTAAAATATGGAATACATGTGAATGGCCGCGTCAGTGGACCACGTCAATTTTAATACCGATACATAAAAAAGGGTCTACAAAAAGTTACGATAACTATCGTACAATCGCCCTCATTCCACACGCTTCTAAGATACTATTACACGTAAAGTCTTATCTTAATTGACAAATTCCTGACGAACAAGCCGGTTTTGTCGCAGGAAAAAGCACGCGGAATCAGATTTTGAAAATGAAACAAATTATAGAAAAAGCCAGAGAATACTATGTGCCTGTATATATAGCATTTATAGACTATAAAAAGGCTTTTGACAGCCTGATATGGATAATTTTGTCCGAAATGGGTGTTCCTAATCATCTTATAATGCTAGTAAAATCACTTTACGAAAACAATTATAATACAGTACGAGCAGATAATTATTTCTCTAAATCTTTCAAAATATCAAAAGGTGTTAGACAAGAATGTAACCTATCGCCACTTTTATATAACATATACTCTGAATATATAATGCGACGTACTCTTGCCGCAGAGGAAGGAGGTATTTCAATCGGTGGAGCAAAAATTAATAATTTGAGATATGCCGATGACACGGCAATTTTTGCATCATCTATGGAAGAATTAAGTACAACTTTAAATAAACTGACGACAGTAAACCATGAATTCGGAATGCGTATAAAAAAAAATAAAACAAAAATTATGATAGTGGATCATAATAATGAAAACATATCTAATACTTCACAACAATTACACGGATATGAAGTCGTCAGCGAATTTGAATATCTAGATGTCCGGATCAACAATAAAGGAGGCTCAAGCAAAGAAATAAGGAGACGATCTGCAATGAGTCTAAATGCTATGAATAAGTTGCAACGTATCTGTCGGGATGGAAATATAAATTATTCTACAAAAATACAACTTGTTCGTTCCCTGGTGTTCTCCATCTTTACCTATGGTTCCGAAACATGGGTAATAAACTCCACGGATCAGCAATATATTGATGCATTTAAAATGAAATGGCGCATAATGCTGAGTATAAAATGGCACGATAAATTAAGCGTCTTAATATAGATAAACGATTGTCACAAGACATACGCGATAAAATGCACAAATTTTTCGGTCATATAATGCGTGCACGAGACTTAGACAGGACAGTCACACGGTGAAGAATGAACGGACATAGAAGAAAAGGTCGGCCAATGACCCGATGGATGAAACAAATATGCCGACGTGTTAAACTGTCAATACCAGATTTGGTACACTCGGCAGATGATCGACAACTGTGGAGGAATTTGATTGCTACATAATGGTCACGACGGTCAATTATGATCAATATACGACTGTATGTATATATATATATATATATAATATAAAGAAATTATATTCGTCCTATTTACATTTGAAATTAATAAATTATGCATTATTTCAAATTGTGAAATTTTTAATAATCAATAAAATGTGTATGATAAATTTCAAATTTTAAATTTTAAATTATGAATTATGAAAATAATTTTATTGGTCAGATCTCCGCTGGTAGTTTATTTTTTTTTTTTTTAATTTGTTAGCAATATCTGTATATTCTAAATAGTAAATTTTTTTTTTCGTTTCTACCGAGAATTATATTTAAAATCGGTTAACACAGCTTGGCACTTAACTGTTAAAAATTTCAGTCTTTCACGTTTATAATTTTTTACGCGGAATTTAATTAAAGAAAATAACTAAAATAGGTGAAAACATTATAACATTTTGCGTACAAAGAAAGTTGTTAAAATCGCTTAATTTATATATATATATATATATTTTTTTTTTTTTCATACCCACTCTATAATGGCTTTAGCCGGAAAGCTTTGTGATCATTTTGTATAAAAACTTCGTAATTTTAACTACCTTTTTGGTTATTTATTTTTACGTAAGTATCGCAGTAAATTTCATACATATTGTAACAGTAATTTTTTTTCTAAACTTAGCGATATATCGTTTAGCTGTAATTATTTTAACCTACAATTTCTTACCCGACATCAACCATTTAAATATTATTCGTATAAATATAAAACTGCCATAATTATACGGGTAATTTTACCGATAATATTACGCGTATACTTTTCGGCTGTAATCATACTAATACCGACGACTTTGACGATATTAGCGCTACGGATTAGTTAGTAACTAAATTATTGAAAATTTTTAATACTTTCTTCATGGATCAAATAAATCATCATCATATACGTTATCTTAAATGATGCGTAATTCAAATTCGAATTTATTTTAAATTTCTGTTTGATTCGGAGTAATCTGCTACATAAAATAATAATTATAATAATAGTAAAAGCCTTCATTCTATATTCAGTATATAAATAACAAGTTATAACTAAAAGTTCCGTTTCTTATAAATATTGCATTTCTCTTAGCTCTTCAAAATGCTGAAGTATATATACATATTCCTATATTTTAGATTCTGGTTATTTTGATCATCCTTACATTACTTAATTTGTAAGTAGGCCTTTCTTATTCATTCCATAATATGCTGACATGGGTAAACTGTATGGAAGCTCAAAAAAAAAAAAAAAAAAAGTTATAACTAAAATTAAAAGCCGATATTCGGAGCAAATGACTCTCTCAACCTGGCCCATTCTCCGCGGTCCTGGAAATTCTCTACTATTCTTTATTATATCCATAAATTTAGTTATTCCGTCTTTTCATCTCAAAAATCACTTCTCCTTTTATTCCTAATATACCAACTTTTTATCTTATGTCTTAATCTCGGAACAGCTCAATATCACGTTTTCCTTTTAGATATTCATTATCAAAATTTTTGCCGTGTTTTTAAATTTTCCTCCGACAAATGTATTTCTGATTCTACTCCTTCGTCGGACACTTAACATAGACACACTTGTAAGTCCTATTCTGACTGTACCGTTTATTTTTTTCTCTTCCATTTTAGTTCTGGACCACACGTTTAAGAGCCATATGCCAACGTTGGAACCACACAACTATCGAATACTTAGCGTTTTGCTATAATCCCGGAAAAAAAATTTAATATATATGTTTTAGAGACCAATACTTTTTCCAAGAGGAATTATATTTTATAAATCTGTAATAATGCCAAATATAATTTATTGTAGCAGTATTTATATGGATATGTTGAAAATTAAGAAGTTTATAACATTAATAAGATCATATCGAAGAATTATAGCTATCAGAATGATCAAAGCATACAAAACAACGATTTTTTGGTCATCAATAGTGGTGGCAGGAATTACACCTATTGACTTAGAAATAAAGAAACATATCAATTTATTCTTAATTAAAAATAATTTTAAAACGAAACATGCATCTAATCGATTAATATATATTAATAATAAATTTATATATGAAAGTAAACAAATCAATGTTAAACAGTTTAAGACTATACTAAATTACAATATCAAAAAATGTGGAACCAATATAATGGATTAGCTTACACATATTTTCTAGATATAAGCGCAAGACTTAAAAACAAACAGTTTACCACCCCTAATTACTATAATGTACAATTTATCAGTGGGCATGGTAGCTTTAAAACATATTTAAAAAGATTTGGCATAGCAGAAACAGAAAATTGTATTACATGTAATTTTGCGGACACCTGTTTTCATGTATTACAAGGGTCTAATGTCAAAGGGACAGTGTTAGATTGTAGTATGGAAGATTTAGTAGGAGGTAAATTTAATAAGTTCAATATTTTAGCTATAGAAACAATAGAAAAAAATATAATTTGTTATATTAGACATAAGAATAGCATTTGTTTAGAACTTTAACGAAAATATTAAATTTAAGATACAATTATGGTATATTGGAAGAAGTAAGTTGTCAAATTTGGATTAAAATTTTCTATTACAACATATAAATTTTCAATATTATTGTATTATTGTTATCATTAATGTAAGTGTAGTTTGAAGTGGCATAAGACTTAATTGGTTTGTCGCTTTAAAATCCATATTATAAAAATCATCCGATAAACAGCCGGAATCCTCTGATTTCGAAGTGCATTTAACTCTATTCCGAAATAGATTTTAACGAATTGGGGACAGCCGAAAAATGTTTATAAGTCCTAATCGTTTGTGAAATAGCCAGAAATGAAAGCCACGTAAATATATTATTTATTCTTGTTATCTTTCATCAAATGCTGTACATTCGTCCTAACCTATAGGTAATATTATATATTTCAAGCGATAAGTCTAAGATCGATTCCTTGAAATAATAACCGAAATATGCTAAATCATTTTCCATCAATGGTTTTGATTCAAATACATATAGTGTCTATCATTTTCTTAATAAGATTTTTGTATTATTTTCGATTCAAATAAATACGACAATCACCCTATACTTGACTTAGTCATATTTCGACTGACCGTCGAAATATGACTAGACGAATTAAATTTTCTTAGGAATAAACGGAAAAATCGCCTAGAATTATTGCAAGAAATCACGCTGATTGTCAAGTGGCAAATTCGACTCCTATAACAACCGAAATATTTCGTACCATCCGTGTTTGTCTGTGCGAATATATACGTGTGTGTGTGTGTAATTTTTTGAAGGAACGTTAAGACTTGCCACATTTTTCTCGATCTTTGACGAAATGTTATTGTTATAATTGGACCTGCAAAGTATGCTACCTGTGAGTATTATCTACTGCCATAACATCTCTAGTATTCTTAAAAAGGTATCTTAAAATAGCCCTACGCTGATTATATATATATATATATATATATACATGTATATATATACACATATATATATATATATATATATATATATATATATATATATGTATATATATATATATAACAGTTTCTAAATTTAATATATAATTTTTAGAACCGTATGTAACCAAAAACTTCAATCTGCATCGACATATAACTCACATTCCTTTAATTCTTATTAAGCAATACAGCTTTTTAGTTTTTATTCTGAGTTCAGCCCTCTTTGTATCAATATGCTTGCACTACGTTAACCTTTGATCTAAGAAAGCCTAGTTATTTAACATATTTTTTAAAGGGTACAATCTTGTTATCTATTAGGATATTTAATGAAAATAACATACATATGTACAGTCAGCCACATTAATATTGGGTCACGGCATTACAGAAGAAATGAAATAAAGCTTCGTAATTTTCCCAAGGCGTAACCTTCTGGGGATGGAAGTTCTAACCGGTATGAGGCGCGTCCTCAGGTGGCGGATAGTGAAACGGCCTACAGATATGTAGGTTAGCTGCGAAAAAGACAAAAGTCAAATAAGCAGTCGCGGACCATGAGCGGCTACTGGTGGAAAGCCTCATGCAGGTGATTCCAGTAGTGACAGTGTAAAAGACACGATGATGCACTTGGGTAGCTTGAGGACCAGCCTACTAAAAGTCTGCAAAAATCCTATGACTATCTGTCCCTCGGCGGGTTTAGGTCGCTGTAAAAACCTTAAATCGTTACCTTCTCAGTAACAACCCGCTACCTTGCGGTTAGGATATTTATCCAACGGCTAAGGGAGTAAACCCTAACAGAAAATCATGCGGAAGGCAAGGTGAAACCACTACATTATCTTCACAAGAAAAATCGATATGGAATTCAAAAACAGTAACGACTTAACCGGGACTAACGACAATCACATTGATGATAGTATCGGCACGGGGAAAGGAAGACAGAGAAAGGCTTCCTGGGCCCACAACATGCGAAATTACTTCTATGCTGTGGCTACATGGAATGTGCGCACAATGAAAAAGTTAAGTAAAATGGCGAACGTTAAAAGGAAAATGGAACGTTATAAAGTACAATTTTTGGCTTGGCAGAAACCAGATGGACAGAAGCAGGAATGTTCATATATGAAGGATATCATATCACATAATTCACTTTGTTCCGATAATGGACAAATCTGAGTAGCGCTAATGATGGATAGCAAGTTTAGTAAAGTACTGATTAATTCAGAGACCATAGGAAACAGTAGTTGTGCGATTCGCAACACCTGTTAACACGGACGTTCTATCCTACGAAGCATAAGAAAAAGGAGGTTGGAATGGATCTGACACATATTGAGACGTGGCGGAATGTTAACAGATGCAATGGAAGGAAAAATAGCTGGGAAAAGACCGAAAGGCAGGCCAAGGTTAACGCGAATGGTTTCCATAAAACAGGAGGCAGGAGTACAGTCGTATGTACAACTCAAGAGGAGGGCGGCAGATCGTATACTGTGGAAGAAAGACATAGTGATGGCGGACCAGTCCTAGGATTGAAAAAACACGAACGAAGAAGAATTTTTTAAAATAAAATTACATAAAGAAAACCTAAATACATGCATGTAAAAAAAATCCAAAACGGAAAAATATCACATTCCGGTAAACAATAAAGGAAAATATCAAGATTGGAGCGCCACGTTAATATTCGGTCAGCATCAAAATATTCCTTAATTCCTGACCTAGCGTAGACATATGAGCACATCAATATTTCTTATTCCAGCCCTTCGACAGAATCACACTTTTCAATCGACGTAACATCGAAGAATCAAGTTTGCGAAAGTAATCTGGTGGAATTTTGCTCTATTCCTCTAGTAACAGCTTTTTCAGCTGGATACAGCTGATAATTGCTCCTCACGTAGTTTCCCGTCCAAGAAGTTCCATAGATTCTCCATGTGAGTTCAAGTCAGGAGACTGTGGCGGAACTGGCATGATAAAACGACAATTGAAAAACAGCCATAATCGAGTGTCGTGGGCTGTATGTTTCGGGGTCATTGTCCTGATATAGCTGAAACGTATTCTGTAGATCCATTTTTTTGGCGCTGGCGTGTAAATTAGTTTTTACAACCTCAACATAAAAGGCAGTAGTCATAGTTCCTTGGATGAAAGTCAAGGTCCCGACGCCGGTAGCTGCAAAACTCCCCATACTATGACGATTCCCCCACCATGTCTGACCGACGAAGTCAAATTTTTCTTCTCCATTCCTTCGATTCATCTATGAATGTCACATTATTCTGGAATTGTTCGTCCTTATGTACGTACTTCTTTGCTAATTCTAAACGCTTTCCGGAGTTAACGGCGACTTGAATTGTAACCCATATTTTTAATGAAATCACTTTTCCTGTTCGATTGCGTAAGACTGTTACTAATTTTGGAGCACTTACCTTTGGATTTGCTGCTACTTGTCTCGCCTAATAAACCGTTCATCGAGAGCGTACATTTGGTTAGGTTTTCCTTTTTTGAGGAATCGAGTGGATTTGATCTTCCCTTTGATACCTCCGATAAATATCATTCACAATGTTCCGCTACATATTTAGCAATCGACTTACCTCACTGCCCGGTACACCATTATGAACAATGAGTTTGCCGGTCTCAATTGAGGTATTTTTACTCTTACGCGACATTTTTACTTTCAGCACAATTGCACTCGCGTTATTTCGCGTGATAATTGCAAAGAAATAATACTTTCATTTTTCACTTTTATTGTTAATTTTCCTTTAGAGCTGCATATTACGAATGAATAAAGTAATTAGACGGCGTACTGTTTCACGATAAAGCTCATTTTGACACACAAATTGTGTGTCAATTTTTAAAGTTCGATATACCAAAATTAACAACCAGCCAGTGTAGAATATTTTCGAATTTTCGTGATACATTCGAACTTGAGTTTTCTTTTTATGACATATAAGTCAAATTCACGTTTAAATACAGAGTATAAATATTAAAAATTCAAACTTATTCTATCTACATTTTCTGTTTTGATCGTTTATATTTATCTTTGATATGTATATATAGTTTTTAAATGATCAAACATGAAGCCGATACAAAAATTAAAAGATTTCATTTTTTGTTTATTTCATTTTATTTTATTTTACTTTAGCTCATTTGTTTTCTTTGTAGTAATTTAAAAAAAAAATTAATAAACGATCGGCTTTAAATCTTCAAAGGACTCGTACCATTTGATGGCCTGAAATATTTCACTGCCAAACGAAAAAAATATAAACGAGTGTAGTGAAAATCGGTCCGGTTGCTTATCCAATTTTTTGTCATAGGTATTCGCAGAATCTGTTAGAATAGGATGTAAACGTTAGAACTGCTAGAACATATAGGTAGAGATGTAATGATTAGAGCACAGCATTGTAAAATATTACGGTATTTGACAACGTTATTATTATTATTATTATCATCATCATCATTATTATTATTATTATTAGCAGTTTAGAACAATTGCAATGTCGCATGATTTTTATATATAGCATATATGCACATATATAGTAATAGCGTAATAGCGTTGTGGTATAGGTATGTTTTTCGTTTTTCATATTTCATTTTCTTTTTAATAAACAACACGATGCTACAGTAGTTAGGTGGAAATTTCAAAGAATGGAATGTACCAATTCGGACAACTAGTCCGGTCAAAGTAGTGGTTGCTACTTCGTCCTAGTGGTCTTCGTCGGCGATCAATATGGCTAAAGGGCTAAAAAACACACCAAAGCAACAATGTGTGAAACAGCCGAGAAGTTGAAACGACACATTCTTAGACGATTTATATACCTATCTATCTATCTATCTATCTATCTATCTATATATATATATATATATATATCCGTTATTTTATCGATCTACCAAGCTTATGTTTTTTAGCTACCTGTTTCAGTCACTGTGTCTTTAAAAACACAATCATTATTATTATATACCGTCATTATCACCCTTATTTATTAATATTATTGTTGTTGCTATGTTCTGAAGTGTACTACAGATTTTTTTCTTTCTTTAGCTACTATTTTGCTCACACATGTGATATATATACATATATATAAGGGGATATATCGGATTTGATGATAGAAGTCACATGCCATTTGCCGATATGAAGCCTAATAAAAAATTGGAAAGCAGATAGAACACGTTGTGTGTATGTTTGAAAATAATTGTTTTCAATTTAACTCTGCGATCAGCAAATTTCGAAGAATTTACTT
Source organism: Coronaproctus castanopsis (assembly GCA_032883995.1). Taxonomy (NCBI): domain Eukaryota; kingdom Metazoa; phylum Arthropoda; class Insecta; order Hemiptera; family Monophlebidae; genus Coronaproctus; species Coronaproctus castanopsis. Next base: position 233,220,224 of record CM065053.1, on the reverse strand, counting down.
ATTTTCACACGTTTTTATATGCCTTTATTTTTATAGTGTTCGCAGGTCAATGAACCACCAATTTGTGCATATATATATATATATATATATATATATATATATATATATATATAATCGCAAATGATGGAAGATATATGAAGGAAATAAGAGCAAGAATTGCAATGGCAAAACAAGCTTACACCGACCTGGAAAGTTTACTGAAAAACAAGAAATTGTCGATGGAGCTAAAGAAAAAGATTGTGGAATGTTATGTGGGTCCTGTGTTAAAATATGCGGCCAAAATGTATGTTATTAAGGCCGAATGTAAAAGGATGTTGGACGCATTAGAAATGTGGACTTATCGACGACTGTCAAGGATATCATCGTCAGATCTATAATAATACATCATATACGGGCTAACTACAGTAGAAGATCTTATGAAAAAAATTGAAATATGTATATCACAAGCTCCGAGAGGGGCTGTTTACGTTGTCCGTAAAACAACGAGAGAAAAGAAAAGATTTGAATATGTAACATCAAACACCGGATTTAACGGAACCAGGGAAATGGTAGCTGCTGCCATACGTAGGAAAATATGAAAAGGTCAACTTACTCTTGATGAACAACACCTCCTATGAAGGAGGTGTAACTTGATAATGATGGAGATTATGATATATATATATATACACACACGTATGTATACATATGAGTATATATTTATTTTATATACGTACTAATATGTGTATATAACTGTATATATACGCATAAACCCAAATACACACGCAACCTGTGTGCGTGTGTATATAACTAATTAATTATTTGTTTTTAATTTTTTCATACGTCTAATTTCTTCATTTTGTAATGTATCATTTGCATTTTAACTTTTATATCGTTTTATACGTGCAACGCTGAAGTTTTACTGATTTTGGTTACACAGGCGTTGTGAATAGATGCGCCAAAACTCCATATTTTCCTTGTCGCAGTATTTACAAAAACCCTTAGAGAGGCGGAAAATATTATGACCGATTTCCGATTTAATAATTTACAATATTTTAGAATCATTTTTCATCCGTAAATTTATATATATGTATATTTATATATATATATATATATATATACAGTAGAATCCGCTTAATGTGAAGCCGGATATTGTTATCATTCGGTTAATGTTATCAAAATGCTTCGGTCCCGATTTCTTGTCCTTTTTACACACAAATTTCCCCCTTTTATGTGATCAAGACGTCGTTTATTGTTATCGCAATCAGAGCAGGTTTTTCAATAAATCTCGTTTCTTATCTTCTTTCATTGAATGTGTACCTACAATTATGCATATAACGAAGTTGATAACAAATCGTCTTCGTATACAGTTGTTTCATCGCTTTCCTTATGATAATGTCGTCGAAACCAAAACGTCGCGATTGCAGTGTTTCGGAAAAAGTAAACATTTTACGAAAGTATGACGCGCTTGTACCCATATCTCAACGTGAAGCAGCATCAAAATTAGGAATTTCGCAACCGCTATTATGTAAAATTTTGAAGTCGAGAGAAGAATTGGAAACTGCGACGATATGCAACGGGAACACTTCGCGTAAAAGAAAACGATTCGGTAAAGATGAACAAGTTGAAACAGCTTTGGTTGGATGGTTCGATCAGGTACGTGACAAGAACGCGTCAGTTAACGGTCCGATTTTACGTGCAAAAGCGGAAAGTTTAGCGAAACAGTTAGGCAAAGAAGATTTCGTTGCTACAGAAGGCTGGTTTCGTAGATTTACGAATCGGCACAACTTAGTTTATAGAAAGCCGTGCGGCGAACAAGCTGACGCTGATGTTTCTGCGGCTGAGTCGTGGATCAAAGATGTTTGGCCTACCTTAATTGATCAGTATTCTCCTGATGACATATTTAACGCTGATGAAACCGGGATTTACTACCGAGCACTGCCTGAAACCACGTACGTGTTCAAAAGTGAAGCGTTGAAGGGGTTTAAAGTAGCCAAAGATAGAATTACAGTGCTATGCTGCTGCAGTATGTCCGGTGAAAAAGAAGAACTGCTGGTTATCGGTAAGAGTAAAAATCCAAGATGCTTCAAGAACGTAAAAAACCTACCAGTTTCATATTCGGCTAATAAGAATGCCTGGATGACGTTGGAAATTTTTAAAGAATGGTTGGTGCAATGGGACCGACGCTTAAATCGAAACATTCTTTTGCTGGTGGACAACTGTACAGCTCATAATGTCGACCTAACTTTACGCCACATTAAAATTGTTTTTATGCCGCCGAATACCACCTCATTAATTCAGCCGTTAGATCAAGGCGTAATTAGGACCCTAAAGGCGTACTATCGCAACGAAATGAGACAACGAGTTTTGGAACAGATCGAAGGCAACATGCAAGGCTTATCGGCGGCCGAATTAAGTACGAAAACTGATCTTCTATCAGCTCTCCATCTCTTGAAGCATGGCTGGGATTCAGTTACTAAATTAACAATTTCTAACTGCTTCAAAAAAGGAGGATTCGTTCCAAAATCAGAACAGGTCGAAGTGCTTTGTGAACTCCCTTTTCCCGATGACTTGTTGCAAGTCGAATTTGAAGAATAGCTCGATATTGATTCCAATTTGACTACTGCTGCTCCTGTGACTGAAAAAGATGTATGCGACAACATTTTAAATCACGACGACGAAGAGCTTTCATCATCAGAGGAGGAAATGGAAAATGAAAATAGTGTACCCTCTCACAAAGAAGTTATAGATGCCCTCGCAACCATTCGACGATTTGTGCAGTGCAGAGGCACTGTTGATAATTTCAATGATACTTATGCGTCAGAAAAACTTGTTAAAAATTTACTCGTTCAGAATTTGAAACAAAGTTCTTTGACACGTTACCTTCCGAAGGGTAAGTAATGCCTAATCATATTAACCTACGTATCTATTTTATTTTGAACAGGAAAGAAATAACTTAGTACAAAGCTGCAACTTCATAAATAACTATGAGTCCTGTGAAGAATGGATAAATTATCTTTCAAAGTATATACAACAACAAATTGAATCAAATAGTACTTACATACCTGTATCTAAAACAAACTACTGGTGGAATGATGAAATCCAATATCATAGCCGACTCACAAAAAAATATCGTTGTATCTTCCAAAGAACAAAGGATCCAAATATGAGAAAAATCCGGGAACTAGTTTACAAAAGTTACAAAAAAACTTTAAATTATAAAATAAAATCTGCCAAATTAAAGTCATGGAAATCTTTTTGCACAGATAATGTAAAACCATGGGGTCTAAGTTATAAAATCGCCTTCAGTAAGCTAAAGAAAACCATTGACATTCCCCTCTAAAATACTGTCTCTCCACATTATTTCCTAGCGATAACACAGACGCTGACAATAGCTATCATAAGTCATTGCGAAATAAATTTGATAATTTTAAGCCTGATTTTAGACAAACAAATATGGAAGAACCCTCATTCATTAATAATGAACAACTAACAATGACTATTAAAAATCTCAAAAATAATAAAGCTGCCGGTCCTGATAAAATTAATAATAAAATAATAAAATTGATTCACAAACACCATCCAATAATTTTTGAAAACATGTACAAAAAAATTTTTTCAATAGCTTATTACCCAAAAGCTTGGCGTGAAGCTAGTGTGATTCTTATACAAAAACCGGGGAAAGATTCTAACAATATTCATTCATACCGCCCAATATGTCTTCTAAACACATTTGGGGAAATTTTTGAAAAGCTATTAAAAATTGAAATTGTGGGTCAAATTAAGCGAACAAATTTTCTAGACAGTAGGCAATTTGAGTTTACGCAAGGCCTGTCAACTGAACATGCAGTAAACTATGTAATACACAATATCCAAAAAAATCTCAAATGTAAAAATAAGGTAATCACTATAACGGTGGACATAAAAGGAGCCTTTGACAATTGCTGGTACCCCGCTCTGTTTAATTCTCTAGAGATATTACTAGCTGGAAATAAAAGATTATTGAACATCATCTACCATTACATAAGTAACAGGAAGATCTCTTTACAAGTAGGTAATGCGTTTGCAGGAAAAGAAACCAATATGGGCTGTCCACAAGGTAGTGTTCTAGGTCCACTATTCTGGAACATACTTTTTAATGGAGCCTTGAAATTATGCTACAATAAAAATGTAAAACTCTGTGCATATGCAGATGATCTCATTTTTATAATTTCTGGAAGCTCAAAAGTGGAACTAGAAAATATAGCAAATGATACCTTAATAAAATTAGGAAATTGGTTAGATAGTGTCAAACTAAAATTGTCAATTGAAAAAAGTTTTGTCACACTTTTCACAAATTCATTTAAATTGAAGAGAAACAACATTAAAGTAAGATTCAAGAACTCTATTCTTAAGGTAGTTGAATACTTTAAATACTTAGGTATTATCATAGATAACAAATTAACTTTCAAATACCACCTTGATAACATAATATTGAAAATGGATACCAAATATTGCAAAATGTTAAGAGCCTGTCAAAATACATGGGGCTTCAGTTACAAGTACAGAATTGTATTATACAAATCACTGATTGAAAACACTGTAGCATACTGCTCCACTGTCCTACTAAACCGGCTAAAAGTTAAAACAGTAAAGAAAAAACTTTTTGGTATGCAAAGAAAATATCTAATAAACGCTTGCAGGGGATATAAAACAATTTCACACAGCTCATCTGTAGTTATTGCTAATGTACTTCCTGTCGATCTTCTTATGTTCAGAAGGGCAGTCATGTTTGCCATAAAAAACGTGGACTTCTTTCCATATCTTAATGAGCAGTTAATAAAAGAAACAAACGCCATAATCTCAAAATTCAACTTAAATTCTCGCAGTGAAACCAGAACTCAATATATCTATACTCTGAAAGCTATAAAACGACACTACTTAGAAATTTGGCAAAAAAGATGGGAACAAGATAATACTGGCCGACACACCCACAGCCTAATCCCCAATATATTAAATAGACACAATATTAAAATTACTCCTGATTTCTACACTACCCAATTATTAACGGGGCATGGAAAATTTGGGTCTTATTTATTTCTTCTTAAGTTAAGTAATGATGACAGGTGTGAATGCGGCGCAGTAGAAACTGCCAACCATGTACTATTTGTATGCCCCACTATGGACCATTTAAGATTTTACAATAAAAATAACTTTAACCTACAAGACAAATACACTGCTCGACAATTCCAATTATTCGCATTCAATGTAATGCATAAGAAATTCCATGGTCACTGAAGTTTTTGCGTTGTGAATCCGTGATAAAACGTTTACAGTAATATGTATAACGAGTGTATTTCTGCACGCGTACATATATGTACGGGGTGTTTGTGAGGAATTTATGCATATAATGTTTAAGTTCTGTATATGTATGTGTCATTATGGACAATTTTTACATTTATGCATCTAGTATACCTAAGTTATAATTTTAATTATTAACTAGTATAAGAAGTTATAAGGGAATACATGTATACTATGACTGTGAGTGAAACTGACGCACAGCCCGCGCAAATGCGAGTGTAAAAGTGGTTACTATATTATTGTTAACTATAGAGTATTGTAAAGAGGAGCAATACACTGATTAAGCCTAAGCGGTGGTGCAGTGTATTGCTCCTCTGTAAATGCAACAAGTTGTACATTATTAATTTGCATAATAAAGTATTAATCAAAAAAAAAAAAAAAAAATCTATTTTATCAAACGCACTTTGTGGTATGTACTTCAAAGCTAGAATCAAGTATGTGATATATGTACGTGCAATAAAAAAAATTTTTTCAACTCGATTTTTTTTTCGCTTAATGTTATCAGCCGCTTAATGTTATCGATATCCCCTCGGACATTTGCGATCACATTAAGCGGATTTTACTGTATATATATATATTGACATTTGACATTATATTAAAAAGTTATAATAATATTTAATAAACGTACCGAAACAAATGCCCTCTCCATTTATGAAAGTAACTAATAATATAAACTGGTAAATAATAAATATACAAGATAAAAATAGTATTGATGGAAAAATCAGACAAAAAACCATCACAAATGAAAAGCGGTAATTTAAAAAATAATAAGTTTAATTATATAACGAATATGTAATATCATTTATAAGTAATGGAAACGAAAGCAAACAAATTATAACGTTATGAGAATAATACATTATGTTTAATGCGTCAATGTTTATAGTATATATAATATTTAGTTCTCTGGAATCGTAGTTTCCTATTGCTGGAAGTAAATTATTACGGTGTACACTACAATTGAGAAAATTTTTTGGGGATAGTTTGAGGATATAGTCTTTTACATATAGTATCTGCAGAGCATATGAAATTTTAGTGTATACGGGGGACATTGAGGATACATCTAAGACATCGATTTTGGACTAATTGCAGTCTATTAAAACTAGCATTTGAGACTGAAGACCAAACTGGACAAGAATATGTTAAAATAGGCCTAATAATTGACTCGTCGATTATTAATTTATTATTAATATTTAAGTGAGATTTACGTTTGAAAATGGGATAAATTGAACAGATTGCTCTGTTCGTCTTCAATGATGCATGGTCAATATGCTTAGAACACGTTAGTCTCTTGTCTAAAATGACACAAGATAGCGTATCTGGTCAGACCATTCTATATCAACGCCACTGACGTGAAGTCTGGTCGGTAAAAACCGTCTTCGACGAGTGAAGAAAATTGTTTTCGTTTTGGAAGGATTAAGAGCAATTTGCCATTTAGAAAAATACTTAATTACACGATCAACACCGGATTGTAACCTATTGCTGATAGTACTTGGTCTGTAGAAATTGCAGTACAACGCTGTGTGATCAGCGTATAAGGCAACCTCGATGTTATTTATATGCGGGAAATCGTGCATGAAAAATGTAAATAAGAATGGCCCCAGCATGCTACCTTGAGGCACGTCGGCAGAAGAAGATTTGCTACTTGATTTCGCATTATTTATAAAGGTATAAAATGATCGATTAATTAACTGTTAATCAGTTTAATTAGATAATTGGGAAACCTGGAAACAATCATTTTATAGATAATACCGTCGTGCCAGGTTGTGTCAAAAGCTTTTGCCACATCAAATAACCCACCCCAGTATGTTTATTGAAGTTAAAATTATCTGTGATAGAGTCGGCAACTGTTGCTATCTGTTGTGTTGTGGAATGCTTTGGTTGAAATCCAAATTGACTACTAGGTATTATATTATTAGAATTAGTGAAGTCACATAATCTTTTCAGAATAATTTTTTCAGCGATTTTGCTAAGATTGCTAAGCAAGCTGATTGGACGGATATTGTCTATCTGAGAGCTTACCGTGTTTTGGTACTGGAATTATTTTAGCCACTTTTCAACTAGAAGGAAGTACCCAAATTTAAACATTGCATTAATCAAATTAGTTAACTGGACGATGGCTTTTTGAGGTAGCATTTTAATGACAGTAGATTGGATAGTGACCTACCGAGTTTTTCTTCTTTGTTGATTTTACACGTGTAAAAACTTCTTTGGGAGAAGTTAATTTAATATTAGTTGTTATCTGAGGCCATGCGATAAATCTGCTGACAACTTTATGTACTTTGTTCTTCTGATAGCTTGAAGTTAAATGGATATTTCTGCTGTGAACCTCAAGGTAGCGTGCAGCAAGCAATTCTGCTTTATGGGTATTATTATATGCATATATGTTAGTATGGGGACCATGAATTGGTGGAAGTGCTTCGTGATGTGTATATTGTTTACATATCTTCCAAAGACTGTTATTTTTAACAGGAAGATTAGAAATTATTTTACTAAACTTTTCGTTATTATGTTTATTTAGTAAATATCGAACTAAAATCGAAAGTTGATTCAATAATTTCGGAATATTTTGTGAATCAGTACGTGAACGACTTTTAGTATAGGATCTTCTGATAATATTTTTGATTTTAATTATGGAAGTTATATATAAAGGGATCGAAGATATAGGCGAAACATTCTGCTTAATAGGAACAGAAAGGGCAATAGCTTCATGAATCAAGTTCGTCAGAGTGGTGAGACACAATGTTGTCAGTATCAGAAATAGGTAGGTTTAAGTTCATATTATCAGAAATATGACGCTTAAATAAATTCCAGTTCGCATTTTTAAAATTAAATGTTTTACATACTGGTTGTTGCAGTATGTTGCCAGTTTTGACAATTATAAATGTTGGGTTACGATCGGAGGGGATAAACAGTTAACTAATATTCGAAGTAATTATTGAAAATGTAAATCTGCACAATTTACGAAATGGTTAAATACAATTACTTTTTTTGTAATTATAACATAAATATACGTCCGCATTGATAACCGCTCCCAGTTTTAAAATGAAAAGTGCAAATATTTTCGAAACGTCGCAAAGTAATAAAATTGATACGATATAAAATTTAGAACGTACGGCAATCGACCATGAAAACTAAAAATTGAATACGTTTAAAATTGTTTCATTTCAAGCGGAAATTATTGAAACAGGTTTTTTCCTGCAACCGCGCTACGGTACAAACGTCGTGTTCAAGTTCTTAATTTTGCGCAGTTGAATGGTTTTTACTACTAAAAAGAACTTTATATATTTCTAGTGGAAAATCTTTATTGTCGGAATTATACTTAACTGTTCGCGAATAATAAACGAATTTATTACGTAGCAAATTCCGCGGAATAATCCACCATTTTTTTACTTTTTATCATAAAATAATCCCCGCAATGGATAATCATTCTACACGTCCTATGAAACTTATTTACGACGATCATGTTCACATTATTAGCTTTTACCGCTAACGGATAACGATTTCTTTCTTCTTGTTTTTCTGTATAGTTTTCATTTTGTCTTATAGAGTTTTCGATGTTTCTGGAGTTTTGAGTAGCCGACCGGGTGACCTCGAACATGTTTTCAGATATATAGTATAATTAACAATTATTCACCTTTAATATCTTCTTATATTAACGTTTTCAACACGAGCTATTAATTTTTTTACGCGAATTTATATATTTCGGTTTTTAAAATAAATGAAACTTTTAATGTCAACTAAATTTCCTTTATTATCAATAGAAAAATTGTATGTACCGTGAAGAGAACATTGCGATTGAAAATGTTTAATAATAATAGTAAAAAAAAAAGACCTAGACTACGTGTAAATTTAGCACTTCCAAATCCGCCGAATTGTCGCTAATACGCTTATATAATTCGTTTAGTTCCCATCGTAAGATATTCAAAATTATTCAGCGATCCAACAACACTAAAAACCCAATACAAACCTATTGTTCTATCTTACAGTACGGTTCGATAATTTAGGATAAATTTTACACACTACAGATGTGGAAAGAATTCGGGATTTGAAATATTTATGTTTCCGTACAATAAATTATTATCCAGACTACGTAAATTATAATCTCTCATACGACGTTATGCTTTACGTAGCGTTGTTTAAAAGACGGGTAGTTTCCAAATTCAAGTTTTTACATAATTTATGGTCGCATTAATGATGAACATTTGACTTCGCAAATTAGTTACGTAGTACACCTATAGGATGAATACTAGAATCGCTTATACCGATGGTGTGTCTACTTTCCGTCTGTGTATAATTCCCGTGTATACATTTTCAAAACAGATATTTACATGATTTTTCAGTTTAGTGAAATTTCAACTTTTTTCTATATCACTGTGAGAAATTCCGTGGGTAGCGCGTTTTGGTTATTAATTTGATAATTTTAAATTATGATTATATTTCTCCTCACGTGTACACAAATACTTTTGAAACTTTCTTTAACGTATACTAATGTACACACGTATTTGTGTACGATTAAAATATTTTCCAGTGTAGTGTACGTATGTGGGCAATTGTACTTTTTTCTTTTTTACTTACGTGTGTACGTTCCAATGTTTGTGGCGAGTGACTGTGTTTATGTATACACGCGTATGCACTTGTATAAATGCTTTTATATATATATATATATATATATATATATATATAAATAATAATTTAATATCATTTTTTTTTTTTTTTTTTTTTTGTGGTTTAATTCAGTTGTATACTTGCATTCAGTTATTTTCTTCTCAGTGTTCGTATTTTAATTGACATTAGCTGTTGTGTGAACCGCAAATAAATAACTATAATTCTACTATGTATATACATATATATATATATAATTTATTGCTGGTGTAAGTTGTTTTACAATTTGAAAAAATTTATGGGTTATTAATTTTCCTTACATCTCTCTGCATTAATGAATCTTTATTAAATAATCTTCAGTTCCGTCTTGTAATGTGTACGACCGAAATAAACGCTAGCCCGAGAACTCGCTGTGTTTGTAATCGATAGAATCCGGAAATCGCAGAAGTCGATAATAAAATAACCTAACCTAACCTTTTTATTTCCTTCAGTATTTTGGTTAAATCTCGATAAAAGAAAATAATCTACGGAGAAAGCAACGAACACGCGCATGTCACTTCCTTACGTGTACCCGTTTAATCGATTACTAACTTACTTAGAAATCATTATTGGAAATTCTTTTTTCGATAAAAGTTTGTTTTTTCTTTCAATCTTACAACTAGCCTTAGTAGGCCTATCTAGTAGGTAACGAATATGAAAAGAATGGAAGCGAATAAGCGAAAAATAATGTCGAATGAAATTCACCTATCACTGAATCACTGGAGGTAGATTGCAAGTTTTATCCTGCTAGTGATACAGATCTTCTCTACATTTATCGAGCTAGCAGGAAGGTTTTTCTTCTTTATAGACTCCGAGTTGTCCGTGAGCGTAACTGCGACAGAATTATCACTCCGTTCAAGTCTACGCAGATACAACTGATATTACATTCCTGTTACCTACTGGATGTCTCATGTATAGTGTTTTATTCGAAATAAACCAGCAGGGATCTCATTTGTTATCGTACTAAGTAGTTTATTTCGAACGCGTTGGATTACTTATATATGGGTGCTCTTTTTAGCGCATTCCCAAAGTGGAGCTCTATAAGACGAAATTAGACACATGCACGTATGCCTCGTGAAGTAGCGTAAATGCTTTGGTGTTCTGTTCGTACAACCTGAGTTCAAATCACATTACGAGAAATGTCAATTGCGATATTGTAGCTAATTCAGCTATCTATCTAGTGGGTTGTAAATGACTACCACCAGCTTGCTGAAAAAATAAGGAAGTCAATGAAAAACCAGCTCATATTATCTTTTCTCGGAATGTGTCGGGTTGGCGGGGATCGCTTATATAACCTTATCAAATTTCGAATTTATTGGATATTACTGTATTGATCTGAAAGGGGCGCTGTCCAGGATTATTTTTATGCGATTACGAATAAGGAGTGAATTCAGTTTGTCTAACGTCGGTTAACAATGTCCGCGGCCGGTTAATTGCCTAGTTGGTTGTTCTTAAATGTGAGAATAAAGAACGATAGCGCGATTGTAGCGATTTTTTTTACTTCCTATTTCTTTTGTATCCCTTCTCATTTACGGTTCCATATTACGGTTATCGTCGGTGTCTTCCTCTCTTCGACCGTGATAATTTCCAATAGCGGACGTAAAACAGGCGGTCTATTGAACCAATCGTTGTTACCACCGATAAGATGGATTCGGATTGACGATAATGCGGTGACGATGATTTTCACCGATTTAGCCCGACTCTGTAGCATTGTTTCTCGCGACATTCCTCAATAACGTTCTCCTAACTCGTACCGAGCTCTATTATCTTCGATACATCCAGTATTGTTTTGTTTTTTTTTTTTATAGGCGTAATATTTTGTATTTTTATTTTATATTCTATTCTTGTCGACCATCGGACAATATTTTAACTAGCTGAATTATTTTTCGTGGTTTAAACTGTTGTTTCCACCTTCGCGCAATTCTTCCGTGGAATAATAATTTTCCACGCGATACGCTGTGTGACCAATTAATGTATATTAAATGGACGCTCTATATAACAGAGAGACGTACCCCTTATCTGATTTTCTTTTCGATTTCGCGATTTTACTGTCGTCATTTTGTACGTGATTTATCCAATAGTAGCGTAGTCGCTGTCATCGCGAGATTTCCGATGTCGATATAGTATCTCGTCTTATCACGGACGAAAGACAACAATGGCTAACTGTATAATATTTTATAGTTCGCGCTTCTGCTTTTATTTAAAGTGAGATATTCTCCGAAAAATGTTTCACTCAATGCCCGACTTAGCCCGAGAACGAGTTTATTATTTAAAAAAAAAAAGTAATAATCTAATATTCCAATTCCCATTTTCCGTTTTATATCGATCGAATTGTTCGTCCCCCCCCGCCGCTATTATTTTCATTTTCTAACGAAAACAGACGACTAAAGAGATGAATGACTGTCGAATGAAATATGGTTATATTAGCGAGAATAATTGGGCAATGACCTCATTAAGAAAAAAGTCTATAAAATATATCGTAATGAATTGAAGAAGATGCAGAATAGAACGAAGAATATTTAACCCTTTTGTGCTCCTTATGCGGTACGTAAACTTTTAACGCTAAAAAAATCGCTTATCTTCGTAATAATAAGGGCCACTCGGTGCATATAGAATACAAATATTTATATATAACACATTAAACATTATCTACGACCATCTGATACGCGAAGTATTACTTCTATACACTTTCGTTTTTTTTTTGGAATTTGTACAAAAAATCAAAAAATACCGACGTTATAAAAGTGAGAAAAGGTTTCAATTTTATTATTCGCTCCTTGCCGGAAACGATTTTCTAAATAATATTTTTTTTTACTATTTATTATTGTTACAATATCTTAACGTTAAATAAGTAACTATATTGATAATAAGTTTATCGACTTTTTTTATTGGTCCTCCAATCCAGAATAGCACTGGTGAGGAAGTATATTTAATAATTTGTGTTACAGTGAGTGTGATAGATACTGCGATAGACGCTAGAATGTAAAAGGAACTAAAATCTTCTTTTAAAAATACTATTTACAGATTAAATCTTCAGATTTATTTAAGGCTTTGGATTAATTCGGTATGTAGAAGTTTAGTTGCTTCTTGATGTAATAGCCGCTTGTCGTGTTTTTTTGCGAATTCTTCGATGACATCATCAACAAATTGTATCTGCAGATTAGGGTGAATATCGTCGTTACGTAAATACGCATCGACTATGGCTTGTAGAATGTCATTCTGTCTCGCGTGGATCTTGTTACGACTTTTAGACCTTTAGCACATTCTCAAAGTTGAAAAGTTGAGTGCCATAGGTTCAAATAGGTTTTATTATTTTCAGGTATAGTAAACATTTACAGGGTACGTCTAATCATTTTGTCTAGTCTGGATCTTGTTACGACTTTTATTAGCCCCTTAGCACATTCTCAAAGTTGAGTGCCATAGGTTCAAATCGGTTTTATTATTTGCGGGTATAGTAATCGTTTACAAAATTCGTTTGATGTAAAATAACAGAATTTACATCGATTATATAAAAAAGTTACACCGCACCGTCGATTTTACCTATGTACTTCAACACACACAAGCACAAATTATATCATCAGGAATTGAGCCAAAAATCGTTAAGGACATAGTGGATGCCACAAGGAGTAGTAGACGATTATAAAATATATTCGATTTAACTGTATATGGATGTTGGTGTATGCAATCTTGGAAAATCAAAGACTCAACGTGATGATGATGAATATATATATATATAAACTTTGTGTCTCTACATAATTTATGGCTTATACGCATAGACCGTGTAATCGAACGTATATGTCCGATGAATTAATTAAATATACTCGCAGTATCGTTTCATATCATCGATTTACATGTAAAAAAGCGAAATTTTTTGCGTAAAAATGATGACGTTATCTCGTTTAAATTATAAAACGATGACGTCGTTACCATTCTGCGGATATTCCGCTAAATTTGAAATCTGTCGCGCGATGCGTTAAAAGCGATCGTTGGAATATTTTTTTTTTAAACATTATATTCCAAGTTGAAATCTAACATTCATGAGACGACTTAGAACATCTTGAAATTCTTAATCGTTATTTTCGAATGTGTTCAATTTTTATGACCCTTATCGTATTTCGAGCTATCATCGTTGAGGTTGATACCTGAGTATTCGCGTTAGTTTAGACACCATGAGCTTTATCTGGCATTTCTTTGAAAATACCGTCACTTTTATTTTAAGTTCATCGATTAAGAACCCGAAAGCTTCTTTATAGGTAGAAAGTTTATTTTAAAGTGTCGTCGTCTGCGTACGTTTATGTTTTTAATCGTGTAGCCATTTATTTAGATTTTACAACATCTTGTGAAAATTTACGTGAAACTTTAAAATTCGGTTTCTGAAAACGACATCCTACTAAATATCGGATGATAAAATATAATGAATTAATTATTAAAAAAAAATCCATATTATCTCGTTGGACGTATGTTGTGACCTGAAATAATCAAATTGGATAAACCAGACGAATTATAGAAAACATTCGTCCGCTAAGTCATCGACAGTGTATAAAATTGAGAGTGAATATTTTTTAACAAGGTTCATATCATCGGACAAATGTTTCACGACGTATTAAATTACGACGGTTACGATTACATATACGCGTAATAATAATAATAATAATAATAATAATAAAAATTATAATTATAATTATTATTATTGCATCATATTTAAAAATCAAGTATATAATAAAATGCATATGTTTATATAGGTTTATTGTTAATTGAAACATACTCATAAAATTAAGATAATTTTATTTTGTTAAAACTATGTTATAAAATTTAATGGATGAAACCGCTGTGGAAGCAAAAGAAAATAAAAAAAAAAAAAAAAAATTGACCCGCGACAATTATTTTCGAAAGCAGTCACGAAAATCGAACGGCTGGAAACCACAAATTTCTCGGTCGTATTAAAATTTTCTAGTAACGAAATTCCGATTTAATGCGAAGATTTAAACTCGTTTAAATGTTTTACAGTGTCGTTTAATTTAGATACCTAAACGAGACTATGAGAGATCTAGTATGTAAAAAATAAACGAGTAATTAAATTCGAGAGAATATCGTAACAACGTTTTCATTGATAATACCAAAAATTACGAGCTGTAATAATTAAAAGGGCGAATTTAAAATTCCGCTCAAACACTCAAAAAAAAAACGAGCTGGTAATTGTTGTCGTTGTGGAAATTTCATCGCGCGATATAGATATTACGAGCGTAGTATAGAATTTACAACCGAATGAAAAATTTCAATTGTCTGCGAAACCAGCTTGCGCGACTGCTATTAGTGCGATTAAAACGTTTAATTTCGAAAAGTTCCGTTAAATTATTTCGAAAAAACCGTTTCATCATTCGTCTGAAATGAACGATCAATTCGAGCGATTACACTCTTGTACGCCATGCATGTTGAACATGCCTTCAACTTCGTTACTAGCGCAATTACAACATTTATTATCATCGATAACACGCAATTTATTTCAAACATATCCGATGAATCCGCGACCACGAAATTTGCTTTAATAGTTATATATTATATTTAAAAAAATTAAATTAAAAAAAAAATTATTATATAATATCGCAATATATTTGTTTAATAAAAAGAGTCTGCTAAATTTCACTGGCAACAGCATCTTCGGAACTGAATGAAAAACGATAAAAACTAGCAAGTAATATACTTAACCTTTGATAAACGTAAATATTTTTTTGTTTATATGCCTTTATATATATATATATATATATATATATATATATATATATATATATATATATATATATATAGATAGATATATATATAGATAAATAATATATGTAATTTTAACGGACGGGTGTTCTCTTGAGGCTGGTCCTGTCGCTAAGAGAGTCGACAGGTGAATCAAAGGATTAACACAATGAAAACCGGGAAGAAGGACCGAGAATTCGTGGTCAACGGTGCACACGATAACAATACGACATTCAAAAGTCAGCCACAGTGAAATTGATAAATGCTTGGGACCGAGTACAATGGGAGATAAAGGGGAACGATTATATCCAGCAGTGGATAAAAATAAACGAATTTTGAATCCTGAATATATATCATCATTAAGTTCCGTCTCCGTTTCGGAGGTAGACGACTTCTTACCTATACATATCTTGTTGTACAGTGTAAGTAGTATACAAAGCAATAATAATATGACGCTAACGTAGAGACACACACACACACACGTAGAACTGATTGTAATCGCTTTGTTGTCACGACCCAATGTAGGCCCTCATACTTCTTGTTACTAACGCGCATAGGGTGTTGTGCGTGGTGGTTTGCTATTGCCTTTCACGCGATTATAATATTAGAATTATTTATGATTTTATTTTTTGATGATAATTTTTGCGTCGGCGATCGTATTTGAACTCGGTACCTTCTGTATAGAAATTCGTACTCTAGCTACTCGGCTATCCCATATATATATATATATAATAGTTGTTGTACAATATGAAACGATTGGATAGAACTTCCAATAAGGTTTATAAAGGAACACTATAATTAAGAAAAAAACAATTATCTATGAAGGCGATAAAATTTTATAGTACATTTAATAACTAGTGTTTTTTTTATTTTATATATATATTATATGTATATATATATATATATATATATATATATATATATATATATAATTATTATATATTATTGTTATTACAGTTTATTTTTTAGTAGTAGGTAATAACGCAAAATATTAAAAGTAGCTTAGTAAACTACTCCGGTACGAGATGATTATTTATAATCCGACGTTCTGTTGTGTGCGCGCTTGTACTTGTCATAGGTTGTGTTCAAGTTAGAAGGGCGTTCTTCAGTTCGATGAAAAATTACGGCCCGAGGCGATCAGTTGTGTGCGAACGGTTAGTTAAGCGTAAATATATATAGTTCACTCGCGGCCTAATAGTAATTAGGATTTCGTATCTTTTAGATGATCGCGACTGACCAACCGGCCGACCCGTGTGTATTATGGAACTTTTAAATCGAATAAAAATAAAAGATAAGAAAAAAATGAAAAAGACTCTTACACATCGCTTCTGTATACAGCGACGTCGAGTACGACTACGGTAGTAGACGAAAGATTAATGCTTGTAACCAACCTGGATTCGATAGAGACGATCCAGATCGGCTGATGGGTAAAGTTGTTCCGGAAGGGAGTGAGAGAGAGAAAATATGTAAATGAATAGGTAAGACGAGGATGAAACGGAAGTACGAAAAGGGTTAAAATTCTGCGCGATTATATGGGATGTATCGAAACGTGGGTGTTAGAGCATCGCCGTGATGAATTAGATGAATGACCTTTAAAACAATCGGATTACGGCAGTTAAGCTGGATAAATCGGAAGCGTCGATTTCATTCGTCCATCAATCTATCCGTACATTATGTACAATATTAAACGACGAATTGTCTATCTCCGTTCCAGCACATTATATTATCAATCCATCCTATTCTCGCGGCTTACCGCATCTCCGCTTACCTTGTATTTTTGATCGTAGTATCAATTGCAGTATTTCCTATTTATTGTAAATCCGAATACATTATTTCGCGTTTTTTTCAATAATTCTTACCTTTTTTTTCCAACGGTTACAAGATTTCCCCTTGTTATTTAATGGGCCGAATTGTTTTCCGTTATCATTATTAGTTTTTAATCATTTAACTGTTTCTTTCTTATTGTTCGGCATTAATGATAATTCTGAGAACTTTTTTTTTATGTTAGTTAATTTAGCATAACCTCAAAATAAAATAAGAAGAAGCACATCTTACCATTTGAAATGTGGTGTTACAGAACAATATGGAAAATCTCGCGGACAAATGACTATAATGAAAAGAAAAAAAAAACAATTTTTCCGACATCTTACACGATGATCGAAATACTAACTTTTACAGAGAATATTAACCGAAATGCTCAACGGTAAACGAAAATCAGAGAAGAAGGAAGGTCTCTTGGCTAGAAAATGGTCCGGAATTCAAAGAGCGTTGGAATTAACCTCGGGGCTTCTTTCATCAACTAGTAGAATCCATGCATGGTGACTAAGCAATAGCCGAATCTGTTGGCACGTGAAGAAGAAGAAATCCAAGGATTGATACACCGATTTATATCGATATATATATATTCGAATCCGCTTATAAGAGACGCTGGATGGGAGAGAGAGTCGTTTATAAGAGACAAATAGGAAAAAACAAAAACAAAGGTATAAAATGATGGTTATTTTAGTTCGATTTAGGGATACAACGTATTGGTTATAAAGGACAAAAGATTAACAGACTTTTCAGGTAATTATAGACGCGTGTCAAGTTATAAAACAGTTTGGAATTTCACACGGACTGTCAATTTTAGCTGATATATTGACGCCTTCATCAACTGAAAAAATTCTCAAACATCCCTTAAATCATATCGATTCAAGAATGAGCGTATTATTCCATTTTAGTTTAGAATGTGAATATTATCTCCGCATCATGTAGGGCGAATTTTTTTCCTTACCAAAATTTTCTCTTCTACTTTTTATTTTTTTCTACTTTACATATGCCTAATATATTTTTCTCTTAATTTCCGTAGGATTTCCCAATTATTTTCAGTTATTACGATCCTGAGCTATCCTTATCCAATTTTTCCTTGCGACTCCTATGATATATATGTATATATGTCGAAATAATTTTTTTCTATTACAATCCGACCATATAGATCACGAAGTAATTGGTTTAAATAACGAACGAACGTATATATGGAGCAGCGTTTCTAAATAATATTTCTATTCAAGTTGAATTTTACATCTCTCTTTTCCTCTCGACATCAATTCCATCAGCGTGTACGATCTATTTCGGATTACGGCTCGTCCAGTTGGATATTTTCCTCAATTCCACATTACTACGGAAAATAAGAAATGCGTATTTTCTGGATGGTTAAAAATAATTTAACGGCTAACGTCCGCCTTTAAACGAAATATTTAATCGCATATTTTCGATCTTAAAAATCTACATCATTTTAAATGTAATTCGAATTAATCTTTTTAAGTTTTTTTTTTTTTTTTTTAATATTGAAAATTGTAAAGCGTTTCGAAGACTAGAAAGCTATATTGTAGGCAAATGAAATGGAAAAACACGTTATTGTTGTTGATAAATCGACGAAATTTGTCACTCCTAGGATAATCCTGCTCTCCTAAATAAACAAACTAAATAAAGGAAAAAATCACGTACGTCTCCCACGGCTAATAATACTCTTATACTTTGATATCGAACGCTATGAAAAATGAGTACCCCCTCGTAAACAGCCTCTGGCCTGCTCGAGGTCGTCATCAATATCTGTGTCAACGTGTTCGTTAGTCTAAAATATTTGTACGTGTACTAATTAGAGACATCGACGGGATACCAAAATGATTGGCTCGTTATAAATGACGCGAGCACCGATACGACATCTATAATACACTTATATACAATTAAAAGAACGTTGTTATATATATATAATAATAATATATATACGTGTATATATCATTAATTTATTTTCCTTCCTTTTCTGAGTGGAAAAGCATTCCTATAACGACTACCAAGATGAACAGGTTAAAATTCTAACAAACGATCATTCTCATTTATTTACGTGGATAGTACCGCATATTATTATTATAACTGTGGCCGGACAAAAAAAAATGCGCATATATAATAACACGATATAATTTGGAATATATTTAAACATGGAGAGGTATCAAAAACTTTCGTAGTTTTAATAATCAAATTGTCGTTATATACGTATATATATATATATACATATATATACATATATATATATACATATGTATGTACAGACAAACGGAGGAATAAGATAATCGGTATGTGTACATAGCTTTTAATTTTTTCTTTTTTCATTTAAATAAAAAACCAGTTTCGTTGACGTTAAAAGATGAGGTTTGTTATTAAAGCGAATCAACCTCAACTAAAAAAAAAAAAAAATGAATTCTGTTTATCTGATGCGGGGCTTTATGGGGATTAACTAGAAACGTCGCCCTATGTAATCCGAAAATTAAGAACGTTCTATGTATTTGTAAAAATCGAATATACATTTAAATGTTCGAAGCTCAATGTTTTATTATATATGTATAAATATATATATATATATATATATATATATATATATATATATATATATATATACAAGCCTCAACGCGAACATGTACATTTGTTCTAGAAACAGAACGAGACTGAGAGGATGTGATACGAAAAACAGATAAAATAGTATAATATCGTACAGAATAGTCTTAGTAGGATAAAAATTCTTTGAAGATTAACCGATGTCATTTAACCACTGTATATATATATATATATATATATATATATATATATATATATATACATTGTAATGTGTGTATGTAAAAATCTCGATTAACATAATCGTTTCCCGATTTGTTTTATTTTATTTTTTTAAATCAAATTTCTTCTGAATTCTCGATTAGCAGTTCCAATGTTCGGCGTGTCATTCTGGTGTAACGCCAAATTTGTCTTATCTGTCGATTCTCTATAACATTATCTTTCATTCTCGACGTCTTCCATTTACTTCGCGCGATAATATCTAGTCCGTTACCTGTAGATTTACGTGCCGTGTAACTGCACCTTTAGAATTTCCATAAATGCAAAAATCTACATATTACATTTCTGGCGAAAATTCACGCACCATTTTTATCATCATCGTCATCGTTTCTATCGTCATTATTGTCAATGTGTAGTGTGTTCGATAGTTTATTTGCACGATGCTATTTCATTAACTAAAGACGAATTTGAAATTATAGATTAGCGATATCTCGATAAATATTCGATTTCCACGTGCACCCAAATAATATTGTCGGGCCGATTTTTTCTAGCGTAATTCGCCTCTTTTATTCTGTCATTATGTATAAACGTATATACACATACACACATTCATATAATATAATCTTTTCACTGGTGGACCTGTATGAGTTTCCAGTAAAACCTTTCTAACGTTCATCTAAAACTATGCGAAGCGTTCTAATAATGCTAAACAAATTTTAAACTAAATTTTATTCTTCAAGGTTTCTCTCTCACCTTACCCCATACATATATATATATATATATATATATATATATATATATATATATATATATATATATATAAAGCCTTTCTTTCATTTGAATATAACAAAAATATATATACAAATTAATCAAAATTAAATAATAATGAATTCCCAACTTCGGCAAAGGACACTTTCGTTGTTTTTTTTTCAATTTTGAGATATATATCCAGCACCTATTTTGTTTTATCTCTTGCTTTCCGCATCCAATTGGTGCCCACTTATATGTGTCGGCATCACTTTGAATGGAAATAATTGTTCAAGATATATTATTTCTTCAGTACGTTTTAATTTTTTTTTTTTTTTTAGTTAATTGCCGTGTGGTATTAGTTAATAATTCGTTTTTTTTTTTTTTTATCATTTATACTCAGTACTGTTTTCTTTGCACCTTCTTGTAATTCATTAAGCATCATCTGTAATTGTTCACCCGTGGAAGAAGCTATACGTGTTACATCATCTGCGAAACGTGAATTTGTTAAATGTGTGCCACTGATGTTTATTCCATATTGTACTTATACGAGTTATAGTTTATTTTATTGTCCGATTACGTATACATCGATCTGCGCAATTCACGAAACTTCTCGGTACTGGTATAATTATTATGATTTATTGCGCAAAAAACTCATTAATTATATAATATATTTGTGAAAGACGATTATAAAATAACAGTTTTGATTTTACCGATAAGGTTTTATTAATTTATTTCCATCGAAGTCGTTTTTCTTATATCCATATTCATATATATTATATATATAAATATATATATATATATATATATATATATATATATGTAGGTATATCAAGCAATATTCGAAAAAGAACGATGTTCCGTATGTAGCAGACTCCGCGAGTAATCGATAAAGATCTCGGTAACCTCTTGCCGGTTTGTATTTGGATGTGTCCGTCGGCCCGATTTAATTCTGGAAGCAAGCGCCATCGTTTATTAAAAGGAACCGCGAAAACAAGAAGTTACCCGCCTCTATCGCGGTCGGGATAAATTTTTAGTTTTAGTTACTCGTTCAGCCGTTTAAGAAAACGATAAGTTTACAGATTCCGGCAATATCTCAGGAGGACTGAATCCAATTTGTAATAGTAGTACGCGATTGTGTTTAATAGACAGTGACGATGCTTTTAAGTGCTTTTGTACTTGTAACAGATAATTATTATTACTTCTGAATGCTGCGTGGATAAATGCTAGTCCAGGGAATCATCTATTAAACGCCTTCTTTTTTATATATTTTCTTTACGGTAAAGCAAATAAAATAACCGCAAGTAGATGTTCCGAATGATTTGACTGGTATAGTACCCGTTGATACTTTTACATTAGCCAGTGTCCACCGGTTATAATATTCTGTCTCTTCCACTTCTCCGATCTCTATTCGTCTTACTGGCGCATCGGTGTAAATCTACGTTAATTCTTCAATAATTTATACGCTTCTCCGACTATTATCGTTATTATTATTATTATTATTATTATTATTATTATTATTATTATTATTATTATTATTATTATTTGTTTATAATAATATGTTTATTACCGCAATAACTATAATAGACGTTGACATAGCACCTACGACGTACAATGGTTGTCATATATATATATATATACAATAAATATTCAAGTTTTGCGGATTTTTATTAAAAAATTATTCGATCTTCTCTATAATACGAGCCGTTTGAAAGCTGAAATGAAAGTCGAGTCTTATCTGAATAATTTCTATTCAGTAGTGCACATCTTATAAACTTCAAGTCACTAAATATCTCGTCGCTTGTGTTAATTTCGTCTTATTTATATATAATGATTACACGCGTACAATATTTAAATCCTCCGAGTAGCATCATCACGTGGGTGGTTTTTTCTATCAACCTCCGCATTGTCCTCAATTAGGCGCCTTAACTCTTCTTTAAGTTAGCAAGATCTTTACATATATATATATATATATTTACTGTTTACATTATAACAAGTAAAATAGTAATATGTGCATATCGTTTATACATTACTGTGTATTAAAAAAATTATAGCTCGAATAACGTCGAACGCAAATTGCCAACAGTATTCTAAATTCTGAATACGTGGAAGGGTTTTTTTTTTACTGAAACTGATATTCATCTCGCGCGCGTACCAAAATAACAGTACTACTAGTCTGTCTAGATGTCGTTTGCAGAAATAATAGTACTTTTTACGCTTCTGCAAATATAAGTGGAAGTGTAATAATTTTTCACCGATTCGCGTATCGCTCTTAAAGCTATTTTAAATTCCTCATTTAATAGACACTGTTCTCCATCAAGGTAGGGTATTCAAAGAAATATTTACTATCTATCTCTGAAACGAGTTAGTGTAAAATTTATCTGAATTCCCAGCAGCCACTCAGATATCCACTGGAACGATAGCGTAGACAATTTTGCTAGAAACGCCCCCGAAAATGACTCATTCTACTTCATTATCTAAGTTTTTGCACAAGGAATTTTGGAACCGCGTTTGGAAGTATTCAGCCAAACAATTCAGAAATATTCAATTCCAGTAATTCCTCGATTCTTCAATCTTCTTGCCAAACATAGAAAACGGAATTTCGTTTATTCGTATTATATGTCGGCTAAGGATTAACGTCAGCAACATTTCGTACGTTCTATTTACACACAAATTTCCCCCTTGGCCATTCTGTACCCATCCCTGTACTCATCATTGCGATGGAGACCAGATTGCCGATAAAAACCACCTATTTTTCAGCTGCAGTTATTATAGAATGTATCTCAAAATTACTGCCACGTATTCAGTAAAGGAATACCTCTCCTAACTAATCTCAGATACCCGCTCAGCTCACGGAACAATAGCGTACACATGATCATATTTGATTACATATCAGCCTGTAGTATAAATATTTAATAAGACATGTCATCTATTTATTACAGCCTAGTGTTCAGATGTGCGACAAGGCAGTATACTTGTACCGTTGTCTTTTCTTATTATACATAAACAATTTGTGCAATTTAAAGGTAAGCGGGAGATTGATTAATTATGGTAGTTGATTCTCGTTATCCGGACTTGCTAGAGAAACTAGCCCAAGACGATATGTTACTCGTGAATTTTTTCTAAATGAGAACGAGACAAAATTTACGATTTATATAAATAAACATCCTAGTATGTGGAAGAACGTACAGATAAAGTTAAAAAAATGACATTAAGTTAGATAGGGTGAATGAAGTTAAATATCTCGGGATTCGATTAGACTCTAGACTATAGAATAAACATTCGGTGTACGTATAAAAAAATAATTAATAAATCAATTATCTGTTTTGCTATTTAAAACGACATTTTTCTTCTAAATATTTGGGACGTTTATATTTAGCGTTGTACCAACCAGTTGTGGCGTATCATATTGGGAGTGGAATGGCGAAATGTCATATTGCACCTATTCTTCTTCTTCTTTTTTGATTTGTGACCGTACCGTATCCTGCTACTTAGGCCAGAGACACGGAAGGAAAGGTGTAAGAAACTAGATTAGAGGAAGGATGTTTGTGATTTTGAGGAAGAGGAGAAGTTTAGTCTCGGCGGATGAAGTGCGTTGTAATATGTTGGGAAGGTTGAGAGGAAGGCCAGCAAGCTGACATTGAAAGGTATATGTTGGACAGGAAACTAGGATGTGAGTAATGGTAAGAGGAGTATTGCATGCAGGACAAGTAGGCCGATTTTCCCTGGTGAACAGGAACTGGTGCGTAAGACGTGTGTGTCCGGACCGAACGCGAACCTATTTAGAGATTGCAGAAATGAATTCTGGACTAACTAAAAATCTTAATAAAGTACAGATAACAAAATAAAATGTTTTACCAAGCGCGAATTATATATAAATTGCAATTGTTATACTTTGTCATAAAAAATTCGAGTTTAATATATCGAAGGAAATACCGGATAATACGATTTTTCTATTAGTAAAGTTAAAATTTGTACGTAATCAGAAAAATGTAATTATACGTAATTTTCAAATAGCGTGAAAATACACACGTTTGTTGTTTGTGCCTTTGAGTGTACTTGATAGCGAATTCGTTATTTTTCAGATGAACATAACTTCTTTTGAACTCATAATATGCGATCGAATTTTTTCGTGGTCTATCGATTTTTGGGTAAATTTGAACTCTAAAACATTAGAACGTAAACATCGATAGCGAGGCTGCTACAAATTATTTGCAGAATGAATTTGACGATGATAATAATAATAATGATAATAATAATAATTTTTATTTTATTTTTTTATTCAGTTTTCTATAATAATAAAGAGTAAATAATAGTAATGGAATTAAATTGATCAGTTTTCGCACACAAATAAATAAATAAATAAATAAATAAATATTTGTCAATAAATCGTAACGGGCGAAAAGAAAATAATTCGATTAAATTTTAAATAATTGTAGTAATAATTCAATTCCAATTTCAATTTTTTATCACATTTCACGAGAAAAGGTTTACATATATAAAATAAAACAAAGACCGACTGTGCGCATAAACAGCGCGAGCGTCGGTAAACAAGTTAAATTTACCGCATTTACAATGAAATTTATAAATGAAAGTCATGCTCCTTAATAAATTATTTCTTATTATTGTATTTAGCAAACAAACGACTTATTTATCTATCTATTCTAATGCCCACTCGGTGTTATGGCATCCAACTCTGGGGCACCACGAAGAGATCGAACAGGCTCATTATTCGGAGATTTCAAAATAAAGCACTTCGCTTGATAGCTAAAGCCCCTTGGTATGTCCCCAATGCTTTGCTACATCGCGATTTAAAAATTTTGGACGTCGACGCAGCTGTTACCCTTCACGCCAGGAAGCACGCGTCAAAACTTTATGGACATCCGAATACAATTGTTGCTGAACTTCTCAATACAGAAGGAGACACTCGTAGATTAAGGCGGACTAAACCGCACGATTTATTATAACCTATTCTTTTATTTACATATTCATATTGAAGTTTAGATTTATGTAAAACGCTAATTATAATCTTAGTTCGTGATAAGGCATTGGCCGAATCCGTACCTTCGCTTATGTATTTTTCTATATTAAATATATTGTGTGTATGCCTTTGGGAAGTTCAATATTACAAATAAAAATAAAAAAAAAAAATTATTGTATATAAATTAAATTTAAATCATTAAAATACGGGTAAAAATAAAAATTAACGTAACCAATAAATACGGAATAAATATAAATAATTGTGTTCATATTGAATAACCGTACCTATGGAATAATGTTATCGTGTACGTGTATCGTTTCATAATCGTTCGAATATATGTGAATATACCAACGGACTGTATTTATCTACAATTTAGCTTTAAAATCTACACGTTCACGGTACACGCCTGTTTAAAGGACTCTACTCTGTATTATGATTATGAAGTTCGACAACTAGTTTAATAATTAAATCGAATCAAATTTTATTCGAATATAATGTGCAATATTACAAATTGTTCAACCTATTTACAAGTATTTACCGTGAACATTTATACATATATGCGAGTTTGAAGTACCAATAATAAATCGCTGTCTCCGTATCGGATCTGTTAATTAATGAATAATATAGAAAAACTAGATCTCGGTTTTCTGTGTTATATTTTCATCTTCCGTTCAGTATGTGATATTTTCTCGAACGTGTCTTTTACTAATGTGACCGGTATTTGATACACGCGTGACATAAAATCATGTTGGAGTTTTTTAGTCATCGCTCGCACGTGAGCACTACCAGGTAAATCATAATAAGCTAAGCGCATAATGAATCTACCGTAGGCATGTTGAGGACATGACATCGATCAATGTCGTCGCAAATGTTTATTGTGACATACATCGTAATATATATATATATATAATATAACGAGTTTCACCTATTATTATTATTGTTATTATTACTATTTATACTATTTCCCCCGTTTATTTTATTTTTGGAAAACGACATTAAACCTGCCTGTACTAAGAGGAAGCTACAGAGAAAAAAATTGGTGGCTGCGCATAAGAGGTCACTATCGTCAGTTTGAATAATGTAAAGACAAACATAAATCTATAAGAGACGCTTTAGTCTAGGTCCGCGAGATTTAAAGAAGAATTAATGGATTTCTGGTACTCGAAACGATGTCGTTCGATTCCCGAATGTTTTTAAATTAAAATCGAAGATCGCTATTAATTATTTTCGTTTTATAAATTATTTGATTACCCTTTACTCCTCGTCCACTCGAAAGTTTTCTATCTCTTACGTCAGTACTTCTCTCTTTCATCTTTCTACTTAGTTTTTATATTAGTAAGGTTTTAAACAGAAAACCATAACATCGCAGCTATTAGAAGTGACATAAGCAGTTAGCTGGATCTTATAATCGATGGACGCGGTAAAGTTTCCGTATTTTTATTTTTTTATTTTTCGATATTAATTGGGCGAAGATGACAGTTTAATAAATTTCCTTCTCCGCTAAACACGAAGGTGTCGTGTTTGATAATATCTTCAACTTATATACAGCAGATACTAACGACCTGAAAAATATACGTGTGTTTAACGACGTATATATGCGTATATTATATACACATACATACATACATATATATATTACATATATATATAGGTACCTGTTATGTCGAAAAACCAAATAGATACAGTATCTTGCTCGAACTAGAAGAACATAAATCTGCACTCTGCCAGAATGATACATTGACAATAATTTTTTTTACATAGTCGAATGGAGTTGATTATCATTTATATCTACCGAAAGCTATCTTGAAATTTTTTAGGTTCATAGAATCATTTATTGAATAAAACATACACTTATAGTTGACTTCTTCAATAATAATAATAATAATAATAATTATTATTATTATTATTATTATTATTATTGTTATCATTATTTTTATTAAATCTGTTATTATTACTATTACTATTGAATAATATTATAAATGTTAATAATAAAATTAATGAGAGGTTTATTGATTATCACGATAAAAGTAAGAATTATCGTAATAATAATATTTTCAATTTCAATTTATTTCAATATTACGATCGTTGTATATGCATTTTGTAAAATAATTAACATTTTATATAGAAGGAAATGTTAATAATAAAATAACGAAATAAGTAATTTTGAGCAATAATTAATTTTGTGCAAAATTACGAGATCTTGATTATATACAAATCATAAAAGAAAGGTAAATGAAAATAATTAATATACGATTATTTCTTTATATAAAATACTACGTAAAAAATTTCGTGTTTTTTTTTCTGATTTTCTTCTTATCCACAACTGACGAGATTGTCCCGTCATCAACCAGTGTGAGAAATTTTATAAGCAGTCGACTCAGCGGTAGAACTCCCACCTTATAAATAACAAATCGATGAGAACGTTATCTGGAGTCATTTTATCTTCTTCGAAAAATCGTTGCAAGCCGATTTTCATCAGTTTCCAATCTCGACAGATAAGGTATAAGCAGCTTGACGGATTTCCCCTTCTACATGCACTACCTGAAGATCTTTACGTAATATGTGATTAAAGATATATATGACGAAGCGTCCACTATACTCCGTATTTGGATAGTGTTGTATTTTTTTTACGTTACTTTTCGAAACGCATTCCCGCTGCTCGCAGCCATATTGGTTTCATTAGTCTCGTGTATAATAGGAAGTTATTACCGCGTACCGAGCCAACGGTCTGAGCTGAAATATGCCGTGTAGATGTACTTGGACACTCGGTGTATAGCTAATATTGCTCCATCGTCGACTATATCTCCCTCGTAGATACCGGAATACAGAAGTCCTACTACGCTGCCCTGAGGTACGTCTGTCTGAATTTTACACGGAAATGATTGACTAATTACTATTTAGAAATAACATTCGACTTCGAAATATTATAGTCTAATAGAAGGATTTATTCGGCGTTTATAGAGAAATTCTGGGTGAGGAATTCTATCAAATGCTCTGTTTTGCATTGAGAAATATAATAGCGGAACATACCTTTTCGTCTTCGCGACGCTGTTCAATTTCGTTTACACTTCGATGAACCTACTGGGTGGTTGTCGAATGCCCAATATTAAGTCGAGTATTTTTTTTGTATTAACTTTTTTTTTTTTTTAGAAAATATTGGAAGAAGAAGTGAGATTAGTCAGTACGATGTTACACGGTGAGTTTCCTGGTTTTAATAAAATAGCAACATATGTCAGAAATACTAATAATTTTCTCGTACGTGAAACTTTTCAATTATTCAATTTTTTTAATATAGTTCTGATAAAATGATTTTATTATGCGTGGTCTAACGATTTAAATAATCACGAACTGTATTTTCTAGACGTGACTTTGAGCGGAAGATGTTTTCTAGTAGCAAATATTTCTGTTTTGATTTAGTCGTTCATAGTCTAATTTCCACTTTACATTTTGATTGGATACATTTAGTTGCTTTCCATCATGAGTAATGTTTATCATTAGAATTTGATAACCCTGGTGACGTAATGAATGAATCGTTTTTAAATTTTTTTATTAGTAACATTAACTATTTTTTGTTTCGTGTTCTCTGTGCGGCGCATAAACTTTTAATGCTAAAAAAAATTAACTATTTTCGCAATAAGGAATATTCGGTACAGACGTATCGATTCTAAAAAAAAATTATCTAGGTGTAAAAAAGCAGTATTATACACCGAAATATTATTTTAAATTTTCAGCTCTTCGAGTCGGATCGAAATTTATGATTTTGTATGAAAAATTGATCAGTAATTTTGTTTGCTATCTTATCCATGAAATCGTCTTTTGCGCTTTTTCAGTCTGATATTAAGAATTTCGTGTTCCTTATTTTTCTAACTACTGTTCATAGAACTCTATGTTTCAGCTTCGTACGTTAGGCCGACCACACGCATTAATTGAAGAGTTAACTTTTCAGATACGGTATCGCTTTTTTCTCCGAAAACTTTGTTTAGCTTTCCAAGTGCGATCTTTTTATCTGCAATTAAATAATGTTTTTCTTTTCAATTGTAACTTCTGATCTCAAGTATCCGTTTACCCGCTAGATTTTTTCGTTATTTACAGTTATCATCGTGTTTTTAATTCTATTCATGGTTATCTTCGTTTTTTTTTTTTCAATCCGATCCTTTCAAAATGCGTGTTTAGTTCCGTCAGCGGCACTTATATTTCTTCCGTACTTTTACCTATTACGATTACATCATAAGTGACTTAGGTTTCCTCCACGTATTTGAATATCCATCGAATTTCAGTTCAATATCTGAAAGACACCGTAAACAGTTTCGGAGATATAGTATCACCCTGTCCCTCTCCAACGTTATATATCTTCCGTGCTATTGCATAATTTTACTTTCATGATATTTTCCTAATAATATTAACATATATATATATATATATATATATATATATATATATATATATATATATATATATATATATAATTCATCAATTCCCGAGTCGTATAATAAATTTAACACTGCTCATATTTCTACTGGATCGAAGGCTTTTTCGTAATCTACAAAGGCCATACATAATTTCAGGTTATACTTACAGTTTTGTATTTATACATATATATATATACATGTAGTGTATGCGTGTTAAGCATCCATTGACTTATGTTAAAAAACCGGAAAAATATAATCCTCTAAAGCTGTATTTTGTAGAGTATGTATATATAGTATGTAATGGATTTTCATTTCGATATTAATCTTTGGACAATTTTATTATTATTATTATTATTATTATTATTATTATTGTTATTGTTATTATTCGGAATACCGCTGCCGACAGTTAGATAAGTCTATTACATTTTAAAATCTCCGTATAACCGATAAGTCTATTTAAATCGAATTTATTAGGTTCGCATTTTATAAATAACGATTCCTTAATTAGCCATTCAATTCTGTTAGTTCCTATCGTATACTACTTGAACGTTATAACTCTAATATAGTCGCGGATGTAATTTCGTGAAATTTATGACTAAACATTCGTCGTCTAACCTTTTTGCACTTTACCATCTTAGCTGTGGCGTCCTTTATTATTAATACGTAGTATCTTCATTCTCATCGTCACCGCTGATATTATCTTTCTTTAAAGAAGATGTTATGAATGCGCGTTATGCGTTCCGTAATAAATTCATCGCTAGCTACCGTTACCGCTGAATGTAATAAATCCCCCGATAAATAAATCCCCATATAGTATAATCCTGATGTTTATTATCGTCGACCGCTAGTCGGCTAGCTTTTATATACGTTTCCTTCGTTCACTGGTAAGACGCTGACGCTGCCACTGCCACTGTTACTGCTGTATTGTATAAATCTCGTTGATTCTTTTCTACACTTGTATGTAGTAGTCGGACATCAGGATTATATATATATATATATATATATATATATATATATATATATATATATATATATATATATATATATATATATATATATATATATATATATATAGATATAGATATAACGCCGATAACGAGCTCGACTACATACAAAAAGAACTTGATCGTGATTGGTATCGGCAGGTAGGGAATCAACGGAATAATCAGTTCTAATATTATTTTTATGAGTAATAATAATAATAATATGATTATTATATTTATATTAATCGTTGCGAACAAAATGTGCCATTTTTAAAAACGTATGTACACTTACATGCGCATGAATAATTTAAAGCGTGGCAGATCTTTCGTAAATCAGACACCATCCAGGCAGTACTATATTGACGTAGTTGACGATATTATTTCGCCAGTTTATAATTTTTACGTAATGTTCAACTTAACGGCAAGCTAAAATTCGTCGACAAATTTGACAAAAGTCAACTCCCTTATTAGAAGTTGATATACATATTTTCGAGAAAAAAATTGTGCCAATAATAATAAAAGGATTCTATTACGGTTGTTAATTTCAATCGGGCTTTTGGGATCATCCCATAAATATATATATAATACATATGAAAAATGGTCAACAAAATAAATATAGCCGGTTTGAAATACGGAATGACCGTGAATTAACTAAAGTAACGAAGTTTACACGATCGGGAAATGTTCGCATAATAAAGGTAAATAGTGATGAAATAAAGTGAGGACACCGTATTAAACAAGAGAAGCCTACGGTGCAAATGTTATACTAAGAGGCGCAACAAATTCTGTGACATGTTATATAAGCTTTGAAAATATCGTTAATATATAACTTTAT
Organism: Coronaproctus castanopsis; assembly: GCA_032883995.1. Taxonomy (NCBI): domain Eukaryota; kingdom Metazoa; phylum Arthropoda; class Insecta; order Hemiptera; family Monophlebidae; genus Coronaproctus; species Coronaproctus castanopsis. Next base: position 233,187,980 of record CM065053.1, on the reverse strand, counting down.
TTATTACGGTGTTTGTATAGATCGAAATTTGTAAGACAATTTTTATTAACGTCAATCCTGTGATAATCGCGTCAGAAAAAATGCTGACATTGACATTAAGAAATTGCAGAATAGTGTAGATCAATTTAATTAGTTGGCGTAACAGTGGAAACTTACTATTAACTCAGATAAGTCATCGCGCATAACGTTCTCCAATAGAAAACCACATAGCCAACGGGTGCTAATCGACAAGAAAACGATTCCAAGGACCAATGAAGTGAAATATCTAGGAGTTTACCTAGATCAACGGCTGACACGGAGGTCGCATATCCAAAAGAAAAGAAAGTAACTCGACATTCGCTTGAAAAACATTAATTGACTGTTTGGTTACCATTCCAAACTGTCAATGCAGAATAGTCTCTCAATATACAAAACTGTACTACGTCCAGTATAGTCTTACGCAGCACAACTCTAACGTAAAGACATCAAACAAACTGATTATTCAGCGTTTCCAGAATAGGGCTATGGTATGTGTGCAATGAAGTTATACATCGTGATTTGAAAATCGATTCAGTGGATGAAATTACAAAAACATCTGATGCGGTTACAAAACCACCCAAATAAGCTTGTAGTCGAACTTTCACACATAGAACCGTCAGCAAGACTTACGCGAACTAAATTAAGAAACTTAATCCTATAATATTATTTTTTTTTGAAGGGATATATAATTGGATATTCCTTCTACCCGTGATTATTTATACACTTTATAGACCCATTTGTTTCAATTTTTTAATTATTTAGTTTTACGATTTTTTTTTAGATTTCTGCAAACGGCTTTTACGAACAACTTAACGGGCAGTATAAATCAAGTTCGCTTAAAAATCGTTCGAAACGTTTCTTATACTCGTTTTCGTCGATATGATATACGGAATCGGCGTAATGGAAGTCAATTTTTTTAAATGCTATAATATTTGAATTTCATTATAAACGATCGCTTACAAAAGTTTAAAGAACTTTTATAATACTTCAAGTTTTTTCGGCTTCTCCTCTGAAAAAGAGTAACGAATGGAGCTTTGCGAACGATCCAGTTGTGATAAATTTGATTTAGAAAATTTTAAACAAGGTGACTCGGTTTTACACAGTTGTTAAAAAGGAATTATTTCATTATCTGTATAAACACGAACCATCGTACGACTGACCATGAAATAATAACGGTAAACAAAAATAAAATCTCATCATTATCATTCTCATAGCCAAGTACTGGCTTATTTACGTGTTTATATCTATCGCCTATGTATAGTACACATTCACGTGTTATACACACACGCACGCAAAAAAAGTCAGGGATAATGTACGAAACAAAAAAATAGTTTGAGATTCACAAAAAACTAATTCCTATCGACGGCAGATAAGACAATTGCGTCATAAGAGGGTAACTTTGAAATATATTACACAAATGGGGAGAAAATATAATATAAGCAACTATTAATAACTCGGAACAGAGGAACGTTCAGCTCTTCTGGAGAAAAATGTAAAGCGTTTATATATATATATATATATATATATATATATATATATATATATATATATATATATATAATATACGTACATACAAGGAGCGGCAAAAAGTTGAAAAATGAAAAAATTATTTAAAAATTTTCACAGTAAGTGCTCGAAGTGGTTACCGTTCATCTCAATACATTTTAAATAACGCTTTGCGATGGATTTTAATAATACGTGCGAAGATCGTGCGGTCTCCATTTATGATGTCAAACTCAGCCATTATCCAGTGATATTTTGTTATCGGATGGCTAAAAACTCGGTCCTTCAACATGCCCGTTATTCGAAAAGTCTAACATGGTTAGGTCTGGGGAACCTTGAGGACCAAGCGATGCGGCTACATCTACCAATACAATCATGGAAGTGCTCATTGAGGTAATCGTGAACTTCTTAACTGAAATGACGGAACGTCATCCTGCTGCAAAATTATGTTCCGTCCTTCGAATCTCGCATTTTCATCCAAGGTGAGGTTCGTATTGCCCGATCTGTCGAAAAAATAGGGGCCCATAACGCCCATAATTCACACCAGCCCAAACGATTACGCCTGGAGAACTGACGCATGAGCGATTTTCGAGGTTGCAAGCTAACTTTTGTCCCTTCCTTTATATATATATATATATATAATCGTTATATTATTAGAGATAGCACAACATACAGGACAAGCGTAAATTAATTCTGGACGAATAACAGTTGTGTACGGTAATTTTTTATTTAATCTGGAAAGGCCTTAAATATTGAGAAAAGTGCCTTGTTTTGTGGGCTTCCTCTATCGCATATTTAATATGTTCATTAAATGTTACTCTTCTATCAACAACTACTCCTAAATAACGAACTTCTTTTGACTATGGAATTTTCGGAATTAATATTTATTCGAGGCAGAAGTGGTGGACGTTTTCTAGTGAAAATAATTGCTTGGGATTTATACGCATTTAGTTGCATGTTCTGTAATATTTAGAAATAGTACTTACCGCATTTTGCAATCGATTATGAATTGCGTTCATTCTATGTGAAGAACAGTATAATGCTAGGTCATGAGCATATAATGCAGTTTTGACAGAAGGTATGTTGGGAAGATCATTTAATAGTAATATAAATAAATATGGTCCAATTTTGTTCTCTTGTGATACAGCTATAGTTTTCGATTTTTCATAGAAGATGCTTCATTGTTATTTATAACAAAGAATTTTCGGTTACTTAGGTACGATTGTATTAATTTAATATATAATATTGGAAATTGAAATTTAATCATTTATACATATATGTGTGTACGTCTGTATGGATGGTATAAAACTATTTATTGTTCTTTTGCTCGGACAATTTTCATTTCCGTTGTCGAATTTACTCGGAGTATTAATTACAATTTATTTTCACATATATGACTAATGAAATTGTTAACTGAATCCAATCAATGCTATTAGTGTTCTATCATTAATTTCAACTAACTTAACCCTACAGACGCGTAAGCCGAATGTAGAGTTTCGATGGATACATGTAGTACGTGTTGTATATATTTAAAGACGAAATATCAATTTTAAATATATATGTCTATATTCAAAGACGTAAAATATACGTGTATATGTATATATACACTTTCGTCTTGTCATAATAGAGGGTAAATTGGCCTAATCTCCCGTGCTGGCAAAGCAAGTTGGAGATGCGTTTTATCCCTTCTTCCAGGTTAGTAACGTGGTTCTAGATTATTCATTTTATGGTTACTACTATTATTTTTTTTTATTTTTTTCCTTTAATCGAGAACTGATTAAAACGCAATCATCTACTGGATTTGATGTAGATATATATCAGGAGATGGAAGTTTTGACCATTAGCAAATCTAACAGCCTTCGAGTAATATTACGTTGTACTCAAACCAGATCTATGATTCTTTTCCGTTTTAATCTTTCAGGTATTTATTCATTAAGTAGGCTAGCTGCCAATGGATTTGGATGATGTTGAAGTCTTGATAAGTGTCTATGAACAGCCGATTTAATCTCTTCAGCGACATATCGCACATGTAGGTCGGTGTGTAATGTTTCGTTGGAGACGTACCATGGAGCACCAACTATCAACCGTAGTATTTTACTCTGCCTGCGCTGAATTCGTTCTACGTTAGTTGCCGAATCACATCCCCACAGTTCTGCTGCATATAGTCATATAGGCTTCAATATTGCTTTATACAATATTAATTTATTATTGATATTCAATTGCGAGCGAGGACCTATCAGCCGATACAATTGTTTCATCTTGAGTTCTAGCTTAATTAGCTTTTATATGTTTCAGCCAGGTTAACGTTTGATCCAAATAAACACCAAGATATTTAGTAGACTCGGCTTTGCATTAGTGACTTAGAATTTATCGTAACTTCATATTTATCGCGCGCAATACGTCATTTGGTAAATATGATGTGATTGCATTTTTGCTCATTGATTACAATTTTCCATCTATGCGACCATTCAACTATGTTGTCAATAGCATTTTGAACATATTCAGTGCAATTTGTTGGAAATCGATGACATGCCATCACTACCGTATCATGTGGAAATGTAGCTACAAATACGTTTTCATTTATGGGTATATCATTGGTGAACAATGAGTACAGGAGAGACCATACGTAATGTAGGGCCTTCGTTTAATGTTAACTACTCGGCGTTCCTTGTAAAAATTTAGACATTGCGAAAGTAATTTATAAAATTTTCCGAAATTTCTTATTTAATAAAATAAAATAAAAACAAAAAAAAAAACAAATTTAGTTTGTGTAATTTGTTCAATTTCGCGCGTATACCGTTCCGTACGATTCCATAACGAACATAGAATAATCCCTCTTCTAAGTTTAATCGAACTTCCAGTATTCAAACCCGTTTATTTCGCGCCGAATTAAATTTTTCATATTTTTATTTATTTATATACTCTTTGTTTTAGACTAAAATAAATAAAAGCGAGAATAAATGAGCTCTTGTGTTAGGCGCGTATTGAACTTGAAAAATATATTATTTTTTTTCTCGGAAAAATACAGTGGAAAATTTGGTCGAACATTCTTACTTACTGTGAGAAATAACCGCGTTCGAACAATAGTTATCAGATATTAAATAAAAGGAAATATACGTACACTCATGCATATATATATGTGTGTGTGTGTGTGTGTAGATTGGTACACATATTTACGTGTATAGATCATCTAACAAAAGGAGTTTTCTTTACTTTAGTGACCACGGTAGTCGTTGAAGGTTAGGTCGTTTATAATAATTTGTTTCCTTTTTAACGGGTATATAACAATTGCGGGAATTTTTCCCATAATTAGCGTTCATGTATGCCCTTACAGTAACCAGTCGAATACGAAAACCGTAATACCCGGTATGAAGAACGAGCACAACTAGGGCAAGGGGTAGAAATCATGAAGCTCGATCAGTATATACCGATGAGGTATATATATATATACATGTATGTAATAATTATGTGCATATTATAAATGGGAACGTTATGTCTTGTCATATCTTTGTTTACCGTTCTCGTATAATACGTATCATTAAAAGTACAAAGTTCCATCGAATTTTCCATATAAACTAGTTGACGTTGCATTCAAAAAATATGAAAACTAAGAATTAAAAAAGAAATACGTCATCAACTTCTGTTAACTCGAAATCTTAGTTCAAAATTTTCTTGGTACTATTATCGTCGGCCAACAGCAGCAGTAATTACTGGAATATAATGTCAATGTTCCACTTCCTGGCGACTTGTCAGTTTATTATCACTATAGGTCATTCGCATCTTCAACCATCGAAGAAAAGCTTTTAAAAATAATCACTCGATATACGTATATATATATGGCTCTCGGTGAACTTATGAAATCATCTTCAAATAACCTGTCAACTGAAGAATGGATTCGTGCAAACGGCTTTGAGTTCCCGATTATAACAGCAGCGTCATGCAGGAAAATTGAAGCGTTCGAAACGATCCGCTATAGCCACGCGCTAAGAATATCCAGGAATAAACGTAGAACAAAACCTTCGATTCTAGAACAACTCTACCTGTAGAGTCAACGGTCATTACCTACTGTAATACGACCAAGGATTAAAGTTCATCGATCACGTAATAAGGTATAACGACTTAGAAAAAACGCTGATAGAGGGAAAGTAAATGGCAGAAGAATCTGCAAATAACGGTCACCGTTAAGACTGGTAGATCATATCGATGTGATCGTATCTCGTAACAACAAGGAAAAATGACGGCTAATAGTCTTCCAATCTACCAATTCATGATAGTTTGTCATTTATCATCATTATCATATTCGTTAGCTCGGTCCGTGCTTGGTGAAATTAAGAATTTTAAATCCTTTCAACCTTGTCTGCCACACGTCTCTATTTGCTGCAAATCATATAGCTTGCTGAAGCGATGTGGCCGCAGTTAATTGTTTTATTCTATCTGTATATATCTGATTTCTGGCCTTCTCCGCATTCTTTTTCCTTCTAGCATCCTTTCCAGAATTAATTTTTCCACTCCGTTTCGACGTATCACGTGTCCGAAATACCCCGCTATGAGCCGCATTATCTTGCAAGCGTAAATCCGATCCTATATCGTTCAACACAGAGTGGCTGGTTCGTTTTTTTGTCCACGAGATTCGAAACATTGATCGCCAGAGCAGAACATCTCAAAAGCATCAATTCGCCGGATATTAGCTGCTTTTAATGTCCAGCATTCCGCGGCATATAGAAAAACGGAGAAGACTAGACTATAAAATACTCATTGAGATGCCATGATTTTTCCATATCTTTCGTAATCGACCCATTGCGAATTTGGCTGTTACTATTCGGTTTTTAACTTCATCCGTAGATCCACCGTGTTTGGTAATTAACAATCCCAAGTATAGAAATTTCTCAACCACTTGTATCGTGTCCAGTATATTATGCCGACTGCGGTTATTTTTGTCGATAATAATTATCTTAATCTTCTCCCGGTTTGTTATTAATCCAACTTGTTTACTTATATTTTCAGGCTTGTGTAAAAAGGTGAAAATTTTTTTGATTATTGTTATATCATCAGCATGCCGCAGATTATTAATAATTTTTCCGCTAATTTTATACCATCGTCTCATTTATCGAGTACTTTCCTAAGTATCGGTATATATCGTTGACGAACGCATTTTTCAGTTTTAAATGCGTCGGTTAATTTATCGTTGATTTTTAATTTTTCCTAATGTTGTTATCATGCGAAGCTTTAATTGTTATTAAATATCGGGAACATCCACTTGGTCCAATATCTGCCATAGTGTCCTCTATTGGACGCACTCGAAGGTTTTTGAATAGTTTATGAAGCCGATGTACGTTGAAATATTAAATTCGCGACATTTCTCTATTACTTGTCGCATATATAGAACTTGCTCTCGCGTAGCTTTTCCTGGAATAAAATCTATTTTTTCTTCTGATATCTGCGATAGTATGTATGATATGCAGCATTATCTTACTAGCACGCCATATAAGGGTGATAGTTATCTAATTTTTAAATATATCTGGCGATCCCTTCGTATGGATTGGACATATATATGGATGTTGTCCAGTCTTTTGGCCATATATGACTTTATATATATATATATATATTGATTTTTATTCTTTTTGTCCATAGCGAGTATCTACGAACAATGTTTTTTTTAAGTAAATATATAATTACGTTAGATCATGTACAATATATTATACGCTATTAATCATCATCCACACAGGAAAATTCCTGATTTTTAAGTTTTCAACCAATTATAATAATCACTAAAAAATATTAGGAAAACTATGGGTTCCACGTAAGCCTGCTACCAATGAGAGAGTTCCGCTTTATCATCTCCACAAGTGGAAAATCCTAAGGGTTCTAATTATGATAAATTACCTTTTTGTAAACAGGCTACGTATTACGGATAAACTGTATCGTCAGACCGAAGTAAAATTTTTAAATTTTACTTTGATCAGTTAATAAATATAAAATTATAATGTACGTATAAAATCCTGTTCTGGGCTATGCTTACTGCTCTTGATGTCGTACCAAATTGGTTTCGTAAGCCATCGGTCCAGCTCTAATTCTTTCCCTTACATCAGGTACTTTATGGAGCAATAGTATTTTGCTTATGTTTCTCTCGTAAGAATGTATATATATATATATATATATATATATATATATATATATATATATAATATATATCACCATCATAAATTCCAAGTCCTTTCAACCTTGTCCGCGCCATACGTCCCCATTTACCGCGAGTTTTACACCTTGCTGAAGCGATGTGGCCGCAATTAATTATTTTATTCTATATGTATATATGATTTCTGTTCTTTCACGCATCCTTCTACCATCCCTTCAATAATTAATTTTTTCATTCCGTTCCGACGTGTCACGTGTCCGAAATACCTTATTATACGTTGCATTACTATATCTTGCAGGCGTAGATCCGATCCTATATCGTTCAACACAGAGAGGTTGGTTCGTTTTTCTGTCCACGAGATTCGCAACATTGGTCGCCTACAGAACATCTCAAAAGTATGAATGCGCCGGATCAGTTGCTTTTAATGTGCAGTATTCGGCAGCATATAGAAAAACGGAGAAGACTAGAGTATTCATTAGGGGCACTTTCGTACTCATTGAGATATCACGACTTTTCCATGTCTTTCGTAATTGGTCCACTGCAAATTCAGTTGTTGATATTCGGCTACTAATTTCATCCGTAGATCCACCGTGTTTATGACTATCTGTCCACCGTTTAGACTCGATGGTATTATACCGCAAGATGCTGAAGCCCATTATATTAAGATGTGGCTAAATCGACGAGTTGGAAGGAGCACATTACTAAGAAAAATAAGTAACTAAAAGTTAGATTTAATAAAATATACCGGCTTCTGTCTGAAATATCTTTGTAAAATGAATTATTTTATAATACTATACCATCAAACCTTATTACTCTGTAATGTACGGTTGATCATTCGTTTTATTATTCCCAACAGCTCCTATTCGAATCTCGCCAGTGACGGGGAGCTAGTTAATTCAATTAGTCTATCGATTTTCGAGTTTGCCGAGGTCGCTTAGGCGACGTCTCCCATCGAGGTGATTTAATTTTTAGTTTTTAATTTTTAAGTATGCTTATAGATTTCCACGGTGATTTTGGTTATTTCCGATTTTGAAAATTTAAATAATAATACGAATTATACGTATAACGCCGATTTTTGACCTACATCGAATATTTAAGGTGTCTGTATATGATCATCTCCTTTAGCTACTTTAAAATTGTTTTTTCGCTAACGCTGAAATTTATCGAAGAAATTTAAAAATGAATTTTCCTCATCGTTATCAGAAATCTATTCTATTTCATCTCTGCTTTTAGTTTGTTTTCAATCTAAAAGTATATACACACATACACGTGCGAACATAAAAAAACGCCACCTTTTCCAATCTTCTAATTGGAAAACTTCTTAATAGTCGAACGTTCTCTCTCACTTTCGCACGCTCGATATAATTTACGTTACTAAACGACTAAAATCGTATGGAATAAAGTAACTTACGTCGCTATCGTCCAGGTGATTGAATACGTCTATCTTATCTAGTCGTATGGTCCCTTGGAAAGGATGCAATAAAGTCGTCCTGGTCAAAGTGGCGTTTGTCCAAACGGTAACGTTTACATTAGTAGACGACGTCGACCAATGTAACGATGGATACTTTTGCTTACCGGCCATTATCGATTTAACAAACGACGCCGAACTGATATTATTATTATAATAATTATTATTACGATGATGAAGATGGGTATTATTGGTTGCGGAGCCGGAAACTTGCGATACCATTAACGATAGTTCTTGCGGAATCAATACACACGTCTCCATAATTATTTAAATTAAATTAAGTTAATTATTTTTAATTTATTCGGTTAATTTTTTTAATTAATTAAATGAATTATTTTTAATAAATATTGTCTTCGAATATATATATATATATATATATATATATATATATATATATATATATATACCGAAAATCCGTATACGCCTACATCGAGTATAAATACCGAATCGATTCGCGTTGTCGTCCGACGTTGTAATCCGATCTCATTATTAGGACACGAAATAGAGATAAATAATTTAAAAACTTAAATAATATCGAATTTATATAAAAATCAAAAATTATAACTCGTATTAATACACGTAGTACGAGAGCTAAACGTCTTGTTAGTTTAGTCCTTATTTAGATTGTAAGGCTTATTGATCGGAATATATCTAGACAAAAATAATCGATAAACGTGAACTACGACGAAGCGACCAGTTCGATCATCGGAAGATACTTATCACCAAGTGCAAGGACTTATCTGGACATTACCACTATAACCGATCTCTAATATCCAGCTGTACGTCTTATTTTTTTTTCTCTTGCTATATCTTCAAAGAATCGCCGCGAACCATCGAATCCGGTAAAATATAATAATATAGATATTTTCTATCTTTATCTTTCCTATTGAACGTCTTAAGAAGTTGGGCGGTTCTAAAGTCCGACTAGGTAACCAACCAGAGTAGCCAGTTTCCTTCATCTTCGCCAATGGTAACCGGTTCTTTAAGCTGTAATACACTACTTCGTATACGGTGGGAGTCAGTTCTTCGTCTATGGATAAATACGCTACCTTACTTTTATATATATATATATATATATATATATGTATGTATATATGTATATAATATATACACACACATATATTACATATAGGTAACGGTAGTGTGTAATAGTAGAAGAAAATTCAGGTAATTCTATCAAAACTTTGTATCTTTCGTAATAAGCTAAGTCGGTCGGCAATATATTCGCTACTTTATCGTCGTAATAAAATTCGATTGGCGTTTACGATGTTCCAACTGTAACGAACCTAAAGTCGGTGTGGATCTTTAAATGTCTGTTTCGCTAACGACGATAGTAACGTGTACCTAAAAGATATCGATCTTGACTCGAATAGGTCGCTAAACAACCGCTATTTCCTTTAGAAACAACTGATACATGGACTTTTATTTTATTATCATCATCATCATCATTATTATTATTTTGATTTTTCATCATCTCCGTTTAGTAATTAAAACATAAAAATCATACGAGCAGTGAAGATTAAGTAAATATTTTTACACGAAGGTTTATAGAGAGGTAAATGCAACTTTCGCTATATTACAAAACGTGTAATTAATTAATTAATTATTTAATTAATTAACTAAGCAAAATGTAATACTTACGTTCTGTTTAAAAATTGTCATTTTTCGTTTTTAAATATACGCGTCCCCGATGAAGACCAACATGCGAGACACTCTAGAGGCTTATAGATTGAAAAGGATATAGCCGCCCTTTTTTTCTGCAATCTTAAACCTATACTAAATAAGCGATATTTATAAATAGCATCGCGCAGAGGAATAGCCCTAATAACTAAACTCCGCTAATTATATATAATCGATAACGGCCAATTGATGATTATAGATAGATAGTTAAAATAATTAAATTGTTTTATCTATAAAATGATTACTAAGCTTTTCGAGTATCAAGGTGCGTGTAAAAACATAAAATGTAAAAATACAATTTATAAAAAATATACATAAAAGGAAAATAAAACAAATAATCAAATCGAATGCGAGAAAATACTCGATTTAGAAGTAAAATGGACAAATTTAATACGTAAATTAGTAGATAGTGCTTTTAACAACACTTTGTTACTCTGTCGGAGAATACGCGTGTCCCGTTTAAAGTCGTTCAGCACATACAAAATGGGTAGATTCAAGTTTTTGCAGTCTGAAAACCGTTTGTTTGCGACCTTTGGTGAAATTATATGAACCTAATAAAAATAGCAAAATGAGAAAACAATTATTTACAGAGTGAATGCGGTAAAACAAACACGATCAAAAAATCGGCAGCATAAATATGTAAACATTTACGATAAATAACTAAAAAGAAGAATCTATCTTAATTCGAAGAATGTGGAATATAACAAAAAAAAAAGTTAAAATCACTAAAATTCGTTTTTCATGGAAAATCACAAAAAAGCTTTTCGTCTGTTAGGCCATTATCGAGTGAACATTTAAAAATATAAAATGAAAAAGTATTAAGATTACAATTAAAAAAAGAACAGCAAAATGAGGTTAATAAAACAATCGGAATATTTTTATTAATACCGTTCTTTATTTCGCTGTTTTTTATGAATTATAATCTTAAATTAATATTTTTTCATTTTATATTCTTTAAAATGTTCATTCGATAATGGCTTAACAACCGAAAATCTTTCTGATTTTTCATAAAGAACAAATTTTAGTGATTTTAACTTCTTTTTTTACTGTTTATTTCAAAATCCTATCTAATTACAAAAATTGAATAAATTTATAATATACACTTCTGAACGTAATAGATTATTGTCATCTCTTTCTTGTATTAATATTTTCTTACATTTCATTTTCTTTTTCGTTTTTTCTTTACATTTTTTATAAATTGTATATATTATATTTTTATATTGATTTATTTTCGTCAACTGCTTAATAGCCGAAATGCTTTGTAGTCGTTTTACTTATAAAAATTTAGAGATTTTAATTACTTTTTATTTATTATTTATTTCTTAAAAGTCACATTATATTATACACTTTTTGAACTATTTAAAAATGCGTTATTTCATGATTTAAGTAACACATAGAATCGATAGAGCTCGTTCTTTGAGTACATTAAATGACGATTAATTATTTTCAATATACATAATTATAAATTTTACATTTATTCAATCGATTTCACACACAACACACACACACACATATATATATATAATATTTCCGATATTTCCCGTTTTATTTTCCATTCGTTGATTAGTTTCAATATTAATTTCTGACGCAGTTCTTTCTTATTATGTGACCCAAATAACTGACTGTTCGTTGTATCACGATATCGAATAAGCGTACAATTGACAGATTTCATTTGACGCAGAATTATTAGGGGTTTTTCCCCCGTTCCAAGAAACTCGCAACATTCGTCTTCGTATTGTCCTCTAACGTCCGACATTCAGCGTTATCTAATTGTCGTATCAATTGCAATTATTTTTTTTAGACATCGCGATGTTTTCTAATTGTCGTATTAATTGCAATTATTTTTTTTAGACATCGCGATGTTTTGGATATTCACGAAAAGTAAAAAGACGGCGAAAACCGTCGTACTACATAAGTTAGGATTAAGAATTCGGGCAAAAACCGGTTGCCACATTGACTAGAAATCCCATAATCGGATGAAAGTTGGGAACAATGGTAAGTGAACGAAAGACGTTCAATTGAAAATTTAAAAGAATACTACTTTACAAAATGTTGATAATGATGATGACAATAGTTGTGATAACGCACGGCTATTTCTTCAATCACCTGTAGTGTTAAAATATTCGATAGTGTTAAAGTATTCGATGCCTCGCCTGTCCACTGTATCCTCAGCATTCGTCTCCTGCAATGCGTTTAAAACGAATTTGTGTTTCGTAGTTCAGCGCCCGATATTCGGGGCGTAGAGAGACACCACCGATTTATTAATTAAATCTATTTTTTATAAGGAATAGTTAAGCTTGCAACTTTTATTGAGATCATTGTCTTTACAGTTGCAAAATACATTTTTTAATTTCTTCAGCGTAATTCAAGTACCAGTAATCATCATCATCATGATGCCGTGTCCGTTGCGGAACGTCGGATAATATTTTTTCAATTTTTTGTTTATCCGATGCACCCCGGACAGTTCAACTGTATTTGCTAAGTTTTGCACCAATGTTGTTGTTCCTCTTCCCGGTGGTCTCTTCCTCTCCATCATCCCTTCTATAAGAATATGTAATGTATTGTATCGTTTTGGGTGGCGCATTATAGTAATAAGCATCGAAATTATGACGCAATATGTATTTACTTATTTATACATGAATGGAAAAAATTGTATAATTCAAAAATACCATTAATACACTTTTTTTGAAAAATTATATATATATATATATATATATATATATGAGAGACGATTACAGTATCACGCAATATTTTCCAACAAGAAAACAATGTTGAAGGTCGTATGAAATATACACCACATTTTAGGTAAAAACGCAGTAAAATGTTCAAGTGTGTGTGTGTGTGTGTGTGTATAGAATTACAATTACAAAATACACATTAGCCGAGCCAAATACTACAATTTAATAATATAATTGAATATACTTCGAATGTATTTTTTGCAACAGAATAACAAATACGTTTATCTGTAGTATTATTATATTCATTTACGTTACAATAAATTTTTTAATTATCATACTGAATTCTTCGTTTGTTCCACTTCCTTTAACTATATAATTCCCTTATTTCTCTAAGGGTTTGATTCGTTATCGTTGTTCAGATTTTATGTTAAGTTAGGAAAACAATGTTATACACGTGGAACCATTACATTTTATATTTATATACAGTGTCGTCTCCGTATCGGAGGTAGGCGACTACTTACCTATACCATATTTTATTGTACAGCGTAAGTAGCCTTCAAGACAATCGTAATATGGTATTAGCGCAGATAGACACACACACACTCGGGAGAACTGATTGTAATCGCTTTGTTGTCACATCACAATACAGCCGCGCGGGTTTTTGTAGTGTACTATATTGTTACTAGAGCGCATATTTATATGTGGTGGTTTGCCATTGCCTTCCACGCGATAATATTAGGATAATTCATATTTTTATTTGTTGATGATAATTTTTGCGTCGCTGATCGTATTTGAACTCGGTACCTTCCGTATCGAAGTCGGTGTTCTATCCACTCGGCTATCTCGACATTATATATACTTTGAAATAAAAAACTGTTAGTGATTAAACTGTGTTATATTTTGTTTGGTTTATAATTTATAAAATCACTACTCTCCAATATATTCAATATTATATATATATATATATATATATATATATATAACTTTGAGCCGGTCAACTATGGACCATGTAAAGTACTTTTTGGACATCTGCTGAACCCTATTCCGTCCCTTGAGTCCCGGCAAGAGATGGAGTTTTAATAGAAATCATTAAATTATACCGGAAAAATAAGTAAATACTCGGACACGCTATTTAACGAGTGTTTAAAAGAAGGAAAAACCCCGGGGAAATGGAACAATTCGGAAATTTTAATAATATCTTTTTTATTATTAATAATTTATTATTAAAATTTATGTTTTACAGTTTGTTACATTTACACAGGTGCAATACACTGCACCGTCAGTTTAGGCTTAATCAGTGTACTACTCCCCTTCACAATACTCTGTAGTGTATAACATATAGTAACCGCTTTTATACTCACATTTACGCGGGCTGTGCGCCAGTTTCACTCCCAATCATCCAAAGTGTACACACATGTAACTTCTTATACGAATTTAAACTATAATTTAGGAGTACTAGATACATAAATGTAGGAATTATCCATATATGATACATATATACAGATATACACAGAAAGTTCACATAACTCATATACATACGCATACATACATGTACGCGCGCAGAAGTATACTCATTATACATGTTACTGAAAAGTTTTATCACTGTTTCGCTAAGTGCTAGTAAAAAACTTTAGTAACCCTGGAATTTCTTGTACAATGCATTCAAAGCAAATAATTGAAATTGTCGGAAGTTAAAATTATTTTTATTGTATAATTTTATATGTTAAAAAGGCGGTTAAGAAAAAATACGTAATTACCGTCCAATTGGCCTTTTCTCGAATTTTTATAAACTAAAAATATTTACCACTAGGTTAACTAAAAAAAGTCTACAGGAACAGGCGGAATTTAGAAAAGGCAGGTATACGTTGTTAAATTGAAAAAACCCGAACGAATATAGAATTCAAATTGCATGGTTTTTGTAGATTCCGAAAACAAGCAACAATACAGCCATAAAAATTGCTCAATGCCAAAATCAGCGTGTGGGATTTTACTCTCTAAAAACCACCTCCCTCTATAAAGTACAAAATTTAAAAGAAAAGATGGAAGACCATGCATTAATGCGGAGACCTCCGCTAAATTAAATAAGTTATTATAGTATAGGAAAAGGACGAATAATTCCCTCGTCAAACAATTACATTAATTTGAGTTTATGACTTAAAAAAAAATTGTTATGATTAGAATAAAGAAATAAAATATTTTAAATATAAAAGAAAGTTGACTGTTCAAAATGTAACTTATACTTAATGTACAATATAAACGTTGAAAGCAGATTAAATATATAACAATATATGTAAAACCATGCAAGATATTAATAAAGGATGTATTTAATTTATATAATTAACTAAGATAAGAGTAATACGAGGTAAGAGTAACATGCTGCCCAAACAACAAACTGTAGTGGTTTAACGGTTGAATTCGTCTTAATATAATCAAAAACCCAATTTAAACTTATGATGCATAGCTTTTTCCATAAATTGGAGGACAGCAACATGTTTGGAAGAAATGGGAAAAATATTATCACGTTGTAAATTAAAGATACATCTGATGGCAGAAATGATAGAGCAATCAAACAAAAGGTGTTTATCCTCAGCATTAAGGGAACAACAACTGCAAACCAAAGACTCAGCAAGCTTGAGCCGAAATAAATAACAACCGAACTTACCATGTCCAGTAAACACTTGAGCATTATATAAATTGACATTTAAATTCTTCAATTTTAATCTAGCAAAGATGCTAGGGAAAAATTCATAAGTTTTTTTGTCAGTTATTGAGATATTTCACCTTTCCTTTCACAGATCGACCAGATGAAGAAATACATATTTTCTGAATTGAACAGGAGTTAAAGGAATAGAAGGAAACTCAACAGATGCAAATAATTAATTCTGACTCTTCAATAAAGAATAGTCTGTAAGCAACCTGTACTCATCCGTGATAGCTTTGCCAACCAGATATAAATCTGGTGGCTGGACACTACAGATAACACGAGTTGCAGAACTGAGAGAAGTTCTATAAAAGGACCCAATACTTAATAGAAATTTACGTTATTGCCGATTAGCCAAGACAAGCTTATTAACATAGCAGCGCCATACCCGTACAAGAATTGAATTAGCCCTTTGTAAAGCATGACACGCTCTCTAAATTTACAACAAGTACAATGTTTGCTGATGGCACAGACATCTTAGCAGTCAATTATTCCCTAGTTAAATAATCTGCAGCGTGCTCTGGATCATATAGCAGAATGGATGAAGGATTGGAGAATTCAGTTAAATGAACAGAAATCTGTTCATGTCACTTTTGCTTTGCGCAAGCGGCATCTACTTTATGTTATCCACATTAATAACCGGCAAGTTCCAGTTGTAAATTCTGCGAAATATTTAGGTATTGACATGGAGAACACATATCGATTATAAAGCTGTCCAAATACGAAGTAAAATACGTCAAATGTACTGGTTTATTACACATCCCTCTAAAATGAATCTAGAGAACAAGCTCCTAATTTATAAAACTGTTATACGTCCAATATGTACTTACGGAATAAAATATGGGGATGTGCTAAGAATATCAAACAATTCAAAATAAATTTTTCGGCTGATCACTAATGTTCGTTGGTTCTAACCAAATGAAGTACTCCATGCAGATCTACAGATCAAATGGGTAAATGAAGTAATATATGATTAGGTTCGACAACATCATAAACAGCTTTTTTACCACCAAAATTCAGAAGAATCGGCACTTTTGTTTACTGATCTGAATCTCAGAAGGCTGAAACGTATCAAACCTCATCAATTGGTCATTACCGATTAATATAATTGGCAGAGTAGTCCCCCTTTGTTTCTTTGAATTCTAATTAATTTATAGCAAATAACTGAACATTTATTCGAAATATAATTAAAATGCGGTAAAAAATATCGAAGTGTGTTCAATTTTGGCCCCAGAAATAAGTGGACGGTTCAAATCTACACTTGGAGACAGATAATGTTATGCTATAATTAGAGCAACAACATGTTCTAAATATGTACAAATAGTTGAAAGTAAATGAATTGTATAATAATCATCCGCTGGAAAGAAGCGCATGCATTATATGTATAACGTGGCGACAGCTTTGATTGTTATCGGTGAAGAAGAAGATACCATGTATTTAAATAGAATAAATAAAACGAGGACATGCAATACTTCGAAATAGTGTCGTTTGAAACAATAACGAACGCAGATATACAGATCGGAAATCGATAGTTGACGCATCTTTTATATGCGGATAATGTATTCCTTGCAAATAGTCTGAAATATATACAAGGTATAATACAGACGGACCATGGTAAATGCGCGAAAAATAAAGAACTTCAAATCGATATAAATAAAACTATATAACGAATTTTCGAAAGATAAATACAGTGATATTGCATATAAACGCGCAAAAAGTGGAAACGGATCGTAGGTCAATCGACTGAAGTACACAATAATCTAGAAGGTGAAATATTCGGGGAAGAATACAATTAACGCGAATTACGTTCTAAAAAACTAAGGAATATATTTAAAGATATTAAAACTAACGTTTAAAGCTGAAAAACAAAACGAGCACTTGACCTGCGTATTCTGAGAATTTTAACGTATGCTAGTGAAACGTAATTGTGACAGTTACAAATCTGCAGTTAATAACGTAATGATGATACGAACTATCGATTGATTAATTTTATGGTATATTACACTCATTTCCTATTTATCGAATTGAAACTTACGAACGTCTAATTTTATTACGTAATTGTTTAATTTTTATACAATTTTTTTGTACCATGTTTTACGTTAAGTACATAATATTTTTCATATATTACTTTACTCTTTATTATTATATATAATTTAATTACTATTATTTTTTATTATGTTAACTTGAAAATAGTGTAATTGCCGAAAAGCTTTATTGCTAGTTTACAATATTAGTGATTTGAACTCTATTGTTTATGTTTTATTAAAAAACCCTACTATCTCTCTCTCTCTCTCTCTCTCTCTCTCTATATATATATATATATATATATATATATATATATATATATATATATATATATATATATATATATATATATATTACAATATAACATAACAGTGTATATATATATAAACCGTATACATATGTATTATACATATTTTATATAACAGTTAACATAAAATATTTATATATTTTATGTTTATTGCGCTAGCGATATTGATTTGTATTTTTTTTTTCGTTTATAAATTAATAATAAAAATTTCATCCTAGAAATAAATTAATTTTGTCGTTGTTTGTTTCAGACGGGTGACTAACTTCTCGGTTAAAAGTTCAGTAATTTAAACCGATAAATATAATTAGATTGCTAAATCTAGCGATTTTTTGTTCGGTTAAATGAATTTACTTTCTTCTGGAATATATAAATAAATACAGTTTTCAATTACTGCACCACCTTCCCCGCTAGCTAGGCTTGATCAGGGGCAGCGACTTCTTACAAACTGAAATATAAAAAGGTAATTAAAGTAAATACACGGGTTTTTTGGTCTGACTCATGCGGACTGCATACTTTCTGAAGAGACACACACTCGTGCACACATTCGTTAAGTTTATTACATTGCTTTATACATCTATAAATATATATGTATCTCTCTCTCTCTCTCTCTCTCTCTATATATATATATATATATATATATATATATATATATATATATATATATATATATATATATATATACAGTTGCAATTTTTTGCATTTAATCTAAAGTAAAATATTTATATCTGTTTCATGCTGATGAACAGATCTAAAAGAGTGATTAAATTAATATACACTATATTTAAAGCGGATATCATGTGCTACTTATATATAGATACTAATATATATATATATATCTATCTATATATGTGTGTGTATATATATATAAAATTATTTATGCGTATATAATCTTTACATGACTACATGTTTAGTACTAACCAACATCGAATGAACACACACCCGTACGCACATATGTACATACATATATATACACATATGAACACTGCATCACTGCGGGAAGATGTTTTTTTACATCTCGATTCTAATAAGTGAAAGGAGAATGTTAGTAAATTTTTTGGTTGCGATCTTACGATTGAATTTTCTGTCTTTATTTTATAAGGGGCAATCGAATAATAATACAAGAATTTAAAATGATTAATTTTTTGTTAAATAATTTGTTTTTAAAAAATCAATTCGTACTATTGCAATTTTAAACTGTAATTTTATCAACTACTACTTAGGGTGACTACTTATAATATGAATAATTATTAAACTAAACATATAATTTAAGGCTTCTAGGCTTCTCTTAAAACCGTTTTCACTTTCTACTCTATATTCACAGAAACTACCACAATCAGTTCCATCAATATTTGATAATAAGTTATCTACGATAAATGTTTACATGCGCAAAATCGTACTGCTGTCTTTGTGGAAAGGCAAGTCATCAGACATGATCCCCCAATCCATAAACGAACGTGCTTTCCTGTAGAAGAAATAAAAAACAAGTAATGGCATATGCGTACGATCATCCGTGTTTTACGTATCTTTGTTGAATGGCTTTGTTTGTTGCTCAGTTGTCAGGAATGAAGTGTTCGTCATTCGTTATTCACTTCCCTAGATTCGGTTATGTGAGTTGAATGATACGCGATTTACCTTGCCGTGGAATCCTTAGTGAACTTTGACGCTGATCGTCCTTCAATTGTATGCTTCGACTCTCTCCCTGCTCTTAAAGCTTCTTGTA
Organism: Coronaproctus castanopsis; assembly: GCA_032883995.1. Lineage (NCBI taxonomy): Eukaryota > Metazoa > Arthropoda > Insecta > Hemiptera > Monophlebidae > Coronaproctus > Coronaproctus castanopsis. Next base: position 233,167,744 of record CM065053.1, on the reverse strand, counting down.
ATGTCTTAAAACACGACCAGCACCCCGATAGTCGAAGAAGTGGTAAAGTTAGTAATTGCGAAATTAAATTAAATTGTGATATTCCTGAGGGTCCTGGTTCAGATCGAGGTTCACGGGAATGAACTGACCTATAAAGGTGATAGAACTTTTCTGCCAGTTCCACACGTTTCATTTTAAAATAGATAAATGTCATGTCATTTTGCGCTGTGGCAGAGGAATCGATAGCTGATTTTATCAAACAACAAGCTCCGGCAAATCAAACACTTGGTTGATCCATAAATGATAATGCTTGCGATCAAGTCATTATCAACAGACTACGACTTGGTCATACATGTGTCACTCACGCGTATTTTATTAATTAGACTTCGCCTCCGTTATGACTCGTGTACGGTATTATCCTCTCCGTCTCTCATGTCCTAATTGACTGTTCCTTATACTCACGCTCAGAACATCACTAAATTTTATTCTTTCGCTTTCTCTTCTTTTCAAAAACGGCGATTTTTCTTTTTCGAATTCAGTCACTTTCAATCCAGCCTCTGTTCCTTCATCTAACCCTCTGTCTCAGTTGATGCACACGACACGTTAATTTAATTTAATAATTTAATAATTATTATATGTACATATACATGCGTGTTTATATTTATGTCGAAAAATTTGACAATTTATATGTTAACATACATACATAATGGTTCGTGTTAAAATAGAAATTAACAAATTTCACAAATTTCCTGAATGTCTAAATCGTTTGTTTTTGCGGTGAAATTAAAATAAGTTTGGGAACGTTTAAATTTTACTTCTGTGGACAATATCTGTTAGACTTTATAAAATAATGAACTTACTATAATAGTATAATCTGGAAAGCACGTCTAACTTTTCGAACAAAATCAACAAAACGTTGCAAGCAACATCTAAAACAATAAACAATAACTGGGTAAACGTTTCCAAAACTGCCTTCAAATGTTTAACATCATTGTTTGATTTTATAAGTTTAATAATTAATACAGTTTCTGAAAAGGATAGTCAACAATCTGAATGATTTATTTAATTATTCGAGAAATGACAAATAATAAGTAGGGTTGCATTTAATTTCTACTTTATCGAAATAGTACTTACAGATTTCACAATATTCTCTCGTGAAAAGAAATTAAAATTTTTAGATAGAAAAATATGTCTTAATTCACTTTTTATATTTAGAATTGCAATTCAGTACGCAACAGTTGCGTTACTTCACGTTAGGGAAGAACAGTTAGCTTAAGGTTTGATTAATTACGAGCTCGGTTTCACACCCGAGGTGACTACTTTGGACAGATCGTATCGGAGTTTGAAAAGAACAGAGATAATTATCTCAAGCTAAAGCGTTGGTTCGGGAGAATGTGGAAGGCTTTTCATTAAAAATACGTGTATAATACAATATAAAAACTGAACCGATTATTGAATAGAAACGTTTATCGTCTATTAGTATTGTACATTATTAATCGTAGATTTAGGGCTTTTTCTTTCTTTATACATATAAACATCGTAGCAGCACTAAGTGCTGCAAACAACGCAGATCCGGATAGAAGAACATGTGTTAATCGAATGCCTCTATTGAAGCACAAGATTGTGAGAAAATAAGTACCATGTGTGAATGACATTGAGAAGGAATGATAGTAATAAAAATGATCAAGTACAATAGTTAATAAAAATACACGCTATCGTTTGGGCAAAGAGGATTCAAACTGGAGTCCGTTACTCGGAATTGCTCACGGCACCACTTTCTTCTCAGGCGGATTATCTGGAAGACTTGTATTGTTGCTATCTTCAAACTTGTCAAATAATCTCTTGTATTGTTGAGTATGTATGTCACTGACATATGGAATCTTAAGATCATTATGTAATGTCAGATTGGAGACGTAGACTGGAGCGGACGTGATAGTACGAAGTATCTTCGACTGTTGCTGTTGTATTCTATACAGGTACTTCCGTACAGCTCTATTCCGTAACGTCAAATGGGGGCGGTCATTGAAAGGTAGATGGTTCGTTTAGTCGTTAAATTTAAAAGAGATTTCCGCCAATGGATGTAGCAATTTTGCACGAGTGATGATAGTTCTTTTAATCTGTGCCATATGTAGTCGCCACATACATCGTGATCTTTAGCTATCAATTTTTAAATAACATTATTACTAAAAAGACTTCGTCGGCGCATTTGGAGGTTGTGTACAATTACTATATAAGACAATACTATCAAAGCCCAAAACTTCGGCACCCATCCTACCCTGTTTGATGAATAATCGTCTGTTGATATTTCTAAATAGTATATTGGTTAGGGGGTTAATTGCTGCACTAGTGTACCTACCCATAATATTTAGTATACAACTATACTTTACTGTTAACATTATTAAAGGTTATGTAGTTGTATCGCGGGTCGACTATCAATTGATCTAATAATTAAAACATAGTGTTACGCTTTATAATATAATACATTACAGTCCAATTTTAAACTTAATAATCAACTAGTGTCGAGTGCTGTCTTTAACAAACATTTGTTTAGTAATATCATCAATGAATTCCGAAAACGTGGGATTAATCGCGATAACTACTTATTATAATATCATTTAATCCCAGATTTAAATTTAAAATTTAAAACTAAGATATTTAAAATCGATTTTTATCTTAGACAACCTCTAACCTCTCACGGTAAAATTAGGGTCGGTACTCGTGTGAAAAAAGAAAAGCAATGATGAGTGCATAGAAATTGATGGAGAAACAGTCGAGTAACGTCAAAGATTTAAATACCTTGAGTAGATTATAACAGAATATCTCTATTGCGATACTGAAATTAATCATAGACTTGAAATAGCAAAATTTTGCGTTATAAAAAAAAAAAAAAAAAAGATCAAGACAAAAGTCAATACCGTTGAAGTTCCGAAAAATAATATTGAAAATGTCCCTTTTCGTTGATGAAACCTGGACATTAAATAAAGTGATTACGAATAAGTTACAAGCGTTCGAAATGTGGGCTTTGAGGAAAATGGATCAAATAGCTAAATCCAAAATTAAATCGGATAAGGAAAACGGTATTAACTCGGACGGGTCGTATGTACTTGTGCATGGGGGATTACTTCGAAATGCCTGACGGAAGATCGAGAAACATAATTAAAACGAGTTGCAGAAGACCGGGAAAGATGGAAGCTTGCCTTCATGGTAGTGGACCAGTCTTAGGACTGTACTAATGATGATGTTGACTGCGAATAAAAGCAAAAAATTCGCGAACTCTCTATAGATTAATTCGAATACAGTAATAAAAATCGTCGCACTCAAGTCGATCGGTATAAACAAATTTTTAGGCGATTTTGTTTACGATTGAAAATTTTTCGGCGTAATAACAAACAGGTTCCAATAACGTTGACTACTTCGGTGCAACGTCGGTTGCCTATGAAGATATGTGCGGGCTACATCGTAAAATGAGTATAAATAATCGACAGAGTTGTTAAAAGCATAAATATTAGGAGCTTAATTCAGAAGCTAAAAAAAAATGTATAGACCGCTTACATCGACACGATCCAAGTTTCGTACAACTAATTGAAGGGAAAATGGATATCAAAACGATACAGAGGAAGGGCAAGTAGTTAATATATAGATCAAATAATAGAAGACACGGGAGCTATGAAAAGCCTGAACCCTAGAACGGTAGACTTCACGGAGCATCCTGTATTGGTAGACATACGTTACTTTTACGCGTATCATTAGTTTACTTAATTTATTCCTGTTCACGACCTGATTTTTAACTTTGCAAGATTTTATATAATTTTTAATAAATTTTATGATATATTTACATTTCCACTATGTTTATTTTCACCGATGAAATTATTTTCTACCCCTCAATTTAGTTTAATCACACTTAAATGTAGGCGAACATGTAAAATACACCCGAAAATAGAACAAAAGTAAAAATTGATCTCTTAGCTAGCATCCACGACATAGTTCTGGTTTTAAGTCTCAAATGCTCAATTTTCTTCTGAATGTGAGTACCCCAGGTTAGCCTAGCATCTAAGTGCATACCTAAATACTTTACATTATTGGTTTTCGGGATTATGACATTATTTATCTTGACTGGAAGGCGTTTAATTTTTCGATTTGTAAAAGAAATATGTGTTGACTTACTTTCATTAACCACTATGCGCCATCGTTTTAGCCAAGTCTCTACATGCCCAAGTGACTCCTGCAGTTTTTTTGTTGCTATGTTTTCACACTTATCCACTACTAAGATAGCTGCGTCATCCGCGTACAAAGCTACTTCTGTATTACTGAGCGTCGGGAAGTCGGTTGTATAGATTAGGTATAATATTGGACCGAGAACGCTCCGTTGTGGGACCCCGGCCCTTATTGGAAAAATATCCGAGTATTCATCGGCCACCTTCACTCGAAAATATCTCTCTTGTAGATACGATTTAAACAGTAAATAGAAAGAGTGAGGAAGCAGCAATTTAAGTTTATACAGCAATCCCTGATGCCACACCCGATCAAAAGCCTGCTGAACATCCCAAAATACCGCCGTACAAATATTCTTGTTTTCCAAGCTATTTTCGATGACCTTTGTTAATCTATGAACCTGCTCTACAGTATTGTGATGCCTACGGAATCCAAACTGAAAATCGGGAATAATTGCATTCGTGGATAATATCGGAAACAACCGTTTTATTAATTTTTCCAGTGTCTTCGAAAGAAGAGGAAGCAACGAGATAGGTTTGTACGACGAGACTATTTCAGGCGATTTTCCAGGCTTTGGTATAACAGTTATCTGCGAGAACTTCCAGCCTAGAGGAAAATATTGGCTGCGAAAGACGGCGTTATATATCTGTGTTATGAATACAATACTTTTTCGTGGTAATTCATTTAAAACTTCAGCTGTGATTAGGTCAAATCCGGCGCTCTTTCTCCGTTTCATTTTTTTTTTAAGAATTGTACCTCACTTGGAGTAACCGGTTTTATAGGCAGACTCATTTGCAGTGGTTTTTCCAGATATTCGAGGATATCTACGGAGTCATCAAATTCAGGATTAGGTATAAATACATCGTAAAAATAATTAGCAAGAAGCGCTGCTTTATCAATGTTAGTACGAGCCCAACTACCGTCAATTTTTTGTATTGGAGGAATATGCACATTTGGTCGTTTAAAGCGTTTAGTCGCTTTCCATAGAGAGTAATCATCGTTTTTAAACGGCGACAAACTTGACAGAAACGTTGCGAGCATTTTCATGCAATACTTTACGCAGTTTTTTGGTTTTTCTATTTAGTTGCGTTTTAATAATCGGATTTCTCGTGATGTTCCATGTTTTTCGTAACTTTCTCTTTTCATGCAGAAGTGTTAATATGTGTTTCGGAATATTATTAGACTCCTGGGGGGGTTTTACAGTGGGAGTGGCTAGCCACGCAGCATTTTGTATAGTTTCTGTTCATTTTTGTACTGCTCTATCAATGTCGTAATTAGTTTTAAGTGGCATATTTAAATTTATGTTAGTTTCTATATATTGTTTAAACATAAACCAATTGGTATTTTTATTGATGAAATATGGCTCAGGTATTTTTGTAACTGGTGAAATGCTAACCGTTAACACAACTGCCGAGTGATCTAACTGTAGATCGAAACAAGAATCTACTCTCATGTATAAAGACGAGATTCCTTTTGTTACAAAAAAGTCGAACAGATCAGGTTTTTCCTTACGGTCCTGAGGCCAGTAAATTACCTTTTCCAAAAGTTTTCCTCTGGGATTATCCAAGGGAGAGCCCCATTTGCGACTTTTTGAATTCCAGTCTCCACCAGATATGAATTTCTCTCCCAACGACTTAAAGTATTTAACAAATAGGTTTTCATCTAGTCGCTCATTTGGAGAGCAGTATACGGCGGAGATAGCGACAGTACCGTTAAAGGAGGATAATTTAACGGTACATGTCTGTATTATATTTTCCGTATAATTTTTCTCCTCGTAGTGCCTGATTGTCTTTTTAATAATAATTGCACTGCCACCGCGAGCTTTATTATCTGGTCTAAGACAGGTGTAAACATCGTAGTTGGAAATATTGAAAACGGTTTTATTTGTGAAATGCGTTTCTGAGACGAGCAGTATGTCTATGAGCTGAGTTTTTAAGAATAACTCTATTTCTGACTTACGTTGTAAAGCGCCGTTAGCGTTCCATAGTGCAATTCTTAATGAAGTAGCCATCATTTATTAGATTTATTCACGACAGAGGACAATAAATTTAATATAAAAGTGTTATGATTCATTAATTGTTGAAACATGTTTTTAAATTCGTTTAAAAACTGGCTTAATATTACATCTATACCAGGAGGTGAGTTAGGTGTGAAGTGGTTTTATATTGCTACCATAATTTTGAGAGCCAACGCCATTATAAATATTATCGTTAAAATTAATCATCGTATCTGCACCGTTGCTCCCTGACGTAATTTTCGCATACCACTTAGTGGAATACTACCATGTACAACATTTCCATAGTTTGTGGTAGAATTCGGTTTGTTAGTAAGTGTCGGCTCTGTATTATATTTTGCATCATATAATTTTCGATATACTTCACATCCCTTATAATTAGAGGGGTGTTGTTGCGCGCATAACGCAAAAGGTTCCGTTGTTACATTGTCGACTGGTTGTGTAGTCAAATTATCATTTTGTGTAGCCTCGTCGTCTTCGACTTGCAAGTATTGAAATCTATTTTGCTTCATACGGGAGTTATCTAATTTCTGTTCATACATCGGTCTTTTCTTAGCTTTCTTTTTAGGTATTTGCCAGTCGTTTTCTGTCTGTTTTTCTACCTGCGACGATGTGGATAATGCGTCTTCCGAATAATTTGATAATAATGTATTGTTGTCGTCTGCTACGTCCTCGTCTCTTATCTGATTGTTAATAGTTCGGGAAGTCGGAGCATTATTAGAAAAAGGAACGAAGTGCGTATTCGGGGTTAAAGCATAGTATGTTTGTGTAGGTACCTGATAGACAACGTTTTGATGCGGATATGATAAGACAGGTGTGGGCAAAGTTGTAGTTGTATTTTTAATGTCGGTGTGTACAAGATGACTTTGTGCTAGTATCGGTGCAGCGACATTAGTAACGTTAGTGTATAATGGTGATGATAATGATGATTGTGCATGGTGTGAAGATAGTACATGTGGATCAATATAATGCGATGTAGTTACAATTGCCGGCTGCATGTCGGCAACTGTAACACACGCGTCTATGCGATACGTGCAAATGTGTGTATGTGTGATTCAAAAACTGTATATCGTATAGGTTTATATAATAATAATAATAATAATAATAATAATAATAATAATAATAATAATAATAATAATAATAATAATACAATAAATTATAGTATAATAATATAATAAAATAATAAACTGGTATTTCACACAGCAATCCATTTAAACGAATGTATAAATAAATAGTACGAAAAGCCAGAATGAATGTATAGATAAATATGACGAAAAAGCCGAAATAACGAAACGATATCGATTTTGAGATAAGACTCGAACGCGCAACATACGAACTCCCGTCGACCTATGTTATAAATAAACATTGCTTCTCTTCAGATGCGAATAAATCTTTCGCCTTTTACCAAATAATTAAATTGCATATTCCAGGAAAATTATTTTTTTTTTAACAGTACTGGCTGATCAGCTTGTAATATTTCACGAACCTCAGGAACTTCCTCCGCTGGTTCGTTTGCTGGCTTTGAAGTCTATTTCTTTTTTGTGTGTTTTCTTTGTTCTTTAATTTCTTCTATTAATCTTTCATTTTCTGTGTCAATGACCTGCGTCATCATCATTTCATCCAAATCGTCAGGCCATAATCGGGATCTAAATCTCTCTCATCACTATCATCATTATCCTGCAACATTGTAGCACAATCATCCTCGCTATCGTCCGAATGCATCGCATTCAACAAAGAAAGGATTTCATCTGGCTCCAAATGTTTTCGACTATCCATCTGTCAGCAAATAAATTTTAGATTAAAAAAAAAGAGAAAAAACACTACGTGAAGTGATGTAAAATTATGTCTAAAAATAACGAATATAGAAGGAAATTGAATAAAATTATCCCATATATATATATATATATATATATATATATATATATATATACATACATGTATATATATATAAAGTGTGCAGATGTTATGTGTGTACCTACTTATTAGTAGACATACGTAATAATTAGGTGTAGGGTTTCAGTGAAATGCAAATAACAGCAACAAAACAGTATAACAGTACTTTTCAAACACAGCGTTTCAATAACAACTAAATCGGTTTTGGCATATATGGAAGTATGATAGACCAGCTCTAATAAAGACACTGTTAAAGAGGATGGAGTGGAAAGTACAGGTAAAATTTACGTAGTCTGGTTATCGCCACCAATCTACGGATTGTGGAAAAGAATCAGGAGACTTTATAATACAGTAAATCATTACTGTTGTCGCAGATTAAAATGAATTCTTTACAGTATTTGTTGTTTTTTTTTGAAATTTTTTCCCGGTAAAGTCTTAAAACTGATAATTTACCGACGGATATCGTGTAAATCTTTAAGGAGGGGACTTTTAATCTATTATCGCTTTTTTAATTTCTGGAAGCTCAAAAGTGGAACTAGAAAATATAGCGAATGATATCTTAATCAAATTAGGAAATTGGTTAGATAGTGTCAAACTAAAATTATAAATTGAAAAAAGTTTTGTCACATTTTTCACAAATTCATTTAAATTGAAGAGAAACAACATGAAGTCTATTCTTAAGGTAGTTGATTAAATACTTAGGTATTACAATAGGTAACAAATTAACTTTCAAATACCATCTTGATAACATAATATTGAAAATGGATACCAAATACTGCAAAATGTTACGAGCCTGTCAAAATACATGGGGCTTCAGTTACAAGTACAGAATTGTATTATACAAATCACTGATTGAAAACACTGTAGCATACTGCTCCACCGTCCTATTAAATCGGCTAAAAGTAAAAAAACTTTTCGGTATGCAAAGAAAATATCTAATAAACGCTTGCAGGTGATATAAAACAATTTCACACAGCTCGTTTGTAGTTATTGCTAATGTACTTCCTCTCGATCTTCTTATGTTCAGAAGCGCAGTCATGTTTGCCATCAAAAACGTGGACTTCTTTCCATATATTAATGAGCAGTTAATAGAAGAAACAAACGCCATAATCTCAAAATTCAACCTAAATTCTCGCAGTGAAACCAGAACTCAATATATCTATGCTCTGAAAGCTATAAAATGACACTACTTAGAAAATTGGCAAAAAAGATGGAACAAGATAATACTGGCCGACACACCCACAGCCTAATCCCCAATACATTAAATAGACACAATATTAAAATTACTTCTGATTTCTACACTACCCAATTATTAACGGGGCATGGAAAATTTGGGTATTATTTATTTCTTCTTAAGTTAAGTAAGGATGACAAGTGTGAATGTGGCGCAGTAGAAACTGCAAACCATGTACTATTTGTATGCCCCACTACGGACCATTTAAGATTTTACAATAAAAATAATGTTAACCTACAAGACAAATACACTGCCCGACAACTCAAATTATTCGCTTTTAATGTAATGCGTAAGAAATTCCATGGTCACTGAAATTTTTGCGTTGTGAATCAGTGATAAAACTTTTCCAGTAATATGTATAACGAGTGTATTTCTGCACGCATACATGTATGTACGGGTGTTTGTGTGAAATTTATGCATATAATGTTTAAGTTCTGTATATGCATATATGTGTGTGTGTATGTGCCATTATGGATAATTCCTACATTTATGCATCTAGTACACCTAAGTAGAGGTGAGACGTATATACTAGAACAGGTATTTGTACTAGGTATTTTTTAGGAATAAGTAATACCTGTTCCAGATAATGAAATACTAGTCGCACCTAGTATTTTTAAAAATATGAGAAAGTTGTGGACGATGAATAATGTTGGGCGGTCCCATATTCTGGTAAAAATCACAACTTTTCGTACGCATCTAGCTACTGTCAGTATGGCATCGTAGTGTGTGTAAGATATATAATTTTAAACGGTTATTAAAATACTCGTGATGAAGTATAATAATACTAAGCCATACGCACTTACGCAGTACTAGTACGCTACGAGTATTTTCTACCTAGTATTTACGAGTATTTTCTACCTAGTATTTACGTAGGAGTATTTTCTACCTAGTATTTACGAGTATTTTTTACCTAGTATTTATGCACTCCTTGGTTGACTAAAGTATTTCATAATCGTTATAAAGTACGCATACTCAGTATTTGGAATCGAGTATTTTGATGTCGTGTATAAATGTTATTACTACCAATAGAAAGTATTTCGTAACGGTGAATTTCAAGTATAAACAAATTTATAGCCATAAACATTTTTAAGTAAGTAAATAAATATATTATTTTTTGTGAAAGTAAAACGTTTAGACAAATTGTATAAACTTTGTAACAGAATACTTTTAAGATATATATATAATTTCTGTAAGACATATGTGATTTAGGAATATGTTGTAAATGTTTATAGCTTATTAAAATCACAAACATCGTATGAAAAAAATAAATTAAATACTTATTCAATTTTTTTCAATGCGTATATTTTAGGATACAGTTACAAAATGGCTCCAGTTAGAAGCTTAGCATGGGATCATTTTACTGACAAAGGGGAAAACCAAGCTGAATGTAATATTTGTAAAATAAAATTATCATTTAAAAGTTCAGTTTCTAATTTAATTAAACATCTACAAAGGAAACATCCTCTATTACAACTTATAAACAGGAACAGTAAAACAGTTAAAAATGTCAGCGAGGTATCCATACCTGAAACACCAATTCAATCAACTTCAGGTGTAGAAGCTATTTCCAGTTCGTTGAATGAAGTTAATATACCCGCATTTACAAAATATAAAACAATCACATCATATGTATCAAATAAAAAAAAAACCTTTGCGGAGAAGACAGAAGTAGACAACCTTATTATGGATTTATTTATAAAAGACTTCCAACCATTTCGTATAGTGGAAGATGAAGGTTTTCGAAATTTATTGAATTATGCTTTTCCACATTATACAATTCCATCGAGAAAATTTTTTTCTAACAATTTATTGCAAAGCAGATATGAAAGTTTACTAATAGAAAAAAAGAAGGAAATAGAAACTGTTACATCCATATGTGTTACCACCGACATTTGGACCTCTTCAAAAAATGATTCATTCATGGCAGTGACTGGCCACTACATAAACGATGATTTTATACTGAAATCAGTTCTCTTTGAATGCGTTCTACTCCAAGGTTCACATACATCAGAGAACCTGGCTGTCGAGCTTAAGAGAGTAATTGACGAATGGAAACTGAAAAATAAAATTTTATTGGCAGTTTCAGATAATGGAGCCAATATTAAAAAGGCAATAGAAAAAGATTTAGGATGGAAGCACTTTAGTTGTTACGCCCATTCATTAAATTTAATTGTTCACTCAGCAATTTCATCAACACCAGAAGTTGGTATTTTACTAGAAAAAATTAGAATTATATCTGCGCATTTCAAGAAAATAAAGTTATCCTGGAAGAAATTAAAAGTATATCAAGAACAGGGTGGGAAAATAGCAAAAAAACCATTACTAGATATTTCGACTAGATGGAATTCTACATTTTATATGGTTAAACGGATTTTGGAAATTAAGGAAGAAATTAATAGCGCACTTTCAAATGTAAATACTACGATAGAGCCATTATCAAATAAAGAATGGCATCTATGCGAAGATGTACATTCAGTTTTAAAACCGTTTGAAGAAGTAACAAAAGATATTAGTGGTCAGAAGTATGTTACAGGCAGCATAGTGATTCCAATTACTACAGGGCTTATAAAAACAATAGAATCTCTACAAAATGCACCGCTTTTAAAAATTACAGAAGAATTCCGCAAACAACTTCTTTTAGAAATAAATAAACGTTTTTCTGGCTTAGAACGTAGTCGAACGTTTACACTCTGTATGTTTTTGGACCCACGGTTTAAATTGTATTTTGAAGATCCTGTTGTTGCTGATTCGACCAAAAAATATGCAATTACTCTTGTTTCAGATATGATGAAACAAGAAGAAAAGCCAGAAGAAACAAACGAGACAAGTGTAAATGTTACAAATAACTTAAATACCGATAAAACGTCTGTCTGGCAGCACTATAGAGAAACGATGTTGAATTTAAGGCCTAAAACACCTGCCACTTCCAGGGCCATTGTAGAAGTTGAGAGGTATTTGGATGATAATGTTGTTCTTATGGGTGAACATATATCAGCTCTAAACTGGTGGGAACAACATAAGTTAATGTATCCATATTTAGCAAAACTTGCCCAAAGTAAATTAAATGCGCTTGCAACGAGTGTGCCTTGTGAACGCATTTTTTCAGCAGCTGGTTTAATTTTAAGTAATAGACGGAATCAGTTAGCAACAAGTACCATACAGGAGTTGTTGTTTCTACAACAAAATTATTAAATCGGTTAATTTTATTTTAAAGTTTATGATTATTTTAAGTGGTTACTTAAAACTAGTTATTTTTTGTTATATTTGTCTCGTTTCGTTTTATTCTTGTAACATTAAAACTTTTCGAATTGTATAAATAATTATAATTTTATTTTTAAATCTAACTTATGATAACTGAAGTTTTACATTTATTAGTTGTACTTGTATTATACTCGGAAAGTTTGTGCTTCCGAAATCACCGCTCTTATATAATTTAGTCTGCAAAATTGTATTTTTATTTGTAAAAGTGAAAAATTTAATTATTTGTATTATTAGAAATAAGACATTATTGTTCTAAATCCTAGTTGTAAAATTTATTCATTATAGTCTCAAAAGAACGAAGGATCAATTTATTTCTTGAACAGTTTAAAATCACTTTTATAAATATGTGTAATACGAATTGTCGATTTTAAAGATTTATCTTTTTAATTTATTTCGCAAATTTTCTTATACATTTTGACCACTACGTTTTCTTATACATATTTGATTTAAGTGTTACAATGTTAGAATAAGTACTTATAGAGATCAAGAGTGATAAACAAACACTAGATAATAGATACGAATAATATATAACAGTACTAGAGTAGAATGAGTAAAAATACTAGATAGTATTTTGGAACAGGTATTTGGAACAGGTATATGGGCGTACTCATACTAGTTGTACTTAGTACTGAAGTTTCCTAGTATTTCCCATCACTACACCTAAGTTATAATTTAATTATTAACTAGTATAAGAAGTTATAAGTGCATACATGTATACCATGGCTGTGAGTGAAACTGACGCACAGCCCGCGCAAATGCGAGTGTAAAAGTGGTTACTATATTATTGTTAACTATAGAGTATTGTAAACGGGAGCAGTACACTGATTAAGCACAAACGGGTGGTACAGTGTATTGCTCCTCTGTAAATGCAACAAGTTGTACATTATTAGTTTGCATAATAAAGTATTAATAAAAAAAAATCGCAGTTTACATCTATACAACACATGTGGATACATATAACACTCCAATTTCTATTTCACCCAATATATTTTACACATACGTATACGCTAAAATTTAGAAGGAAAATGTACTACTAGAGAAGACGAGTATTCATATACCATACATAATAAAAAATATGCATATGATTCGCCCACTAACTTGTGGAAAAAACAAATTATATACCAATAGAGGAATTAGGCAAGGGGGATACAATATAACCCGAGATATTCGTATCATCCCTGGAAAGTACGTTTAACAATTTAAATTGGGAATTACACGATATTAATATAGATGGGAAAAAACTGAATCATTTGCGTTTTACCGATCACATTCTTTTAATCAGTAATAGCACACATTCTTTACAGTATATAGTAAGCGTCCACAGTTGTTCTAAAGTAATAAGATGAAAGATAAATATAGGTAAAACGAAGGTCGTGACAAAATCGCGCAATTAAAAATAAAAATAAATGGACAAAGACTGGAGAAGGTTAATAAATACGTGTACCCGAGCCAAGTAATCACAGTAGGCAAAGAAGCAGGGTGTAAAGAAATTAAAAGACGAACGCATTTTTCATTGATAAACCTTGGAAAACTGAATCATGTATTGAAAAGCAGAGACATACCGAACTGTTTAAAAAAGAAAGTACATGAACAGTCCATGATCCCAGTGCGCAATACGGAGAGGAAACGCGGTTCCTTATAAAATATGTTCTAGAAAACTGGCAAGCCCATGAGAAAGCAGTGCTGATCACGATAGGTGGAGTCAAAAGAATAACACGACGGAGACCGAGAGAAAGACACGTAGAATCCGTGGTCGATCATGCGCGCGATGACAAGACGACATCCAAAAGTCAGCAATGGATGAATGAGGCTTTGGACCGAGTACAGTGGGACAGGAAATGAGCGCTTACATCCAGTAGTGGATAGAAATAATCGAATAGAATAATGTGTAACAATATGATACTTCGAATATAAACACACCTAAATATTGTGCCGAAAAAAAAGAGAACTATATAAGTAGAACTAACATAAAATAAAAATAAATAGAGATGAAAAATAATAATTTAAAATAATAACAAATAATAAAATGAACAATAACGTACAGATATAAGTAAATAAAAAAAATGCATACATACATATATATATATATATATATATATATATATATAAATGTGAACATAAACACTTTTCAGCCAAAGGAATGGATAACTACATAAAAGTGATGTGAAGTGGCTCAATCTCAATATATATAGCTTCTTGAACTAACAATTTCAGTACTTATAGAGTACAGCACACATATATATCGTGCTTGCATTGGTGTATGATATTTATTAAATTGAGGAAGTTCAGTCTTCTCCAGGTAACTGGATCTAGTATTTCTTTCACAAGTAAAGATGTTAAAAGTAGATTTTAATAATAATAATAATAATGTTTTATAAGATTTTACAATTCTCACCCCTTGTTAAAATGCAAGACTTCGTCTATTCGTAACGCGTAATTATTATCTATATAGCGTTGTTTCAAGAATCTGTTTTTTTCGCGGCTATCTTATTACAACTTCGACACATCTGAGAATTTATTCGTTATTAATGAAAAACTTTTAAGAATGTGTAAAAATTCTCAATACCGGCGATTATTTGTGGAAAATGAAGCGTCGGAAAAAATTATTCAACGTGTAAAAATAAGAGGACGATGTATACAAATTATAAAATTCGCAGACGATAGAGCGTATTAATCGCAGACAACGAGAAAAATATTAACAAAAAATGACGGGAAAAATTAATCAGCCCAGGCAAAACGCCAGAAGAAACGACAAAAACCTGGAACAAGTTGTGAATCCTTCAAAGAATTAATAACAGAAAATTTGTATTGTAGCGAAGAGATCTGTCGGTGAATTGCAATCGCTAACGAGACGTCCGCAAGAAAAAGATATTTAATAACGCACAATATGATAGAAGGTAGGAGAGGCCGGCTAAGGAAATGCTACATCGGACAATAATGGATAGTGTAGGAGTGGATACCTATCACGATTTAAAAATTACGGCAGCGGATAGAGACGAATTGAAAAGGAGACTGCAGCGCTACCAGTCAAAGGACTGACGCGACTAATGATGATGACGCCGTTTATAGGTTTACAAAAATATATTGCCAAGTCGCATGTATGGGCAGTAGTACTGTGGAGTTCAAACAAAAGGGCCGAACGAAAAAATTGAAGCTTCCGAAATAAGGCGTGCCGACGACGCACGCTAAAAATTTCGCGGAGGTTCATAAAATTTCAAATGAAGAAGTTTCACTCTTGAAAAGGATTAGAAAACAAGACCGAAAATACTAAGACACACGATGGCCTATTGAATGGAAGGAAAACTACCCGTGTGCAGGCTGAAACGAAGACCAAGACATGATGAATAAGAAGCGAACATCGAGAGCTACGTTGAACTTAAAAGGCTAACAACGGAACGGGAAAGACTTATACGATACGAGCAAACCAGTAAAAGGACTGATACACCGATTGACATAAATATATATACACCTATATATATATTTTGATCTTCTTCTTGTTTTCAATCCGTAATTAGTGGATAACCTTTTATAATGTTCTCTGTACGGCTTGCTATTCCTGTATCGTTCGTTATTTGCTCGATGTACGTTATCCCCGGTCGCCTTTTGCATCGTTTGCCTTTTATTTCGCTTTTAATTAATTGTAACAGCGTCCGACTATGACGGAATAAACGTCCTATTCACTTAACCCTTCTTATGATTATCGTATTCATTACAGTTTCCGTATTATTTCCAGTACTACATTCTCATTTGTCCTTTTCTTCATCCAGCTGATTTTTGGAAATCACATTACATTCACATACGTGTACACAAATAATAATCTCGTGTAAATAAATGTAGACATATATAAGTACATGTACACACCTATATCTACCCGTTCAAAACTATATATAAAATCAAAATGCACATTCAGTTCTGCATGTATACACACACACGCGCGCGCTCACGTACATATAAATATGTTCACGCGAGCATTAAGGTGTCTATACATACGCAGTAATGTATTCGAATAATAATAACGACGATAATAATAATACTAATCATAATTGTGATATGGTAATTGTAATGATAACAAATAGAACTTAAAGATGATACATAAATAAATATACGAAGGCCCGGGGTTATACCGAAGTAGTGATAATGAAAACGATACCAATAATGTACCAACATTTTAAAACACTATTCAACTCGGAATAAACTAAGAATATTGTTGGTTTTATTCGGTTCATCTTATTTTATCCCACTTTTTTCTGTATTACCGCTCAAACACAAATGCGTTCATCTAGGATACAAGGTATTGTAGAACTTCCTGTTTCATTGTCACTTAATGCACGTCAAACGTTATGTCCAGGAAACGTAAACGCTATTCTAGAAACAAATTTTTAAATTAGACATGTACTTTGTCTATTGCGATGTTTTCTTTTTAAACAATCTTTACACTGTTTTTTTTTCTTATCTCTCTTTTTTGATTACTATTTGTCATCGAAAAAAGATGGGTAACATACTCCGGAACAAATTACCAATTCGCATTGTGATGTCCCAAAGTAACGGCACAGTAGTAAATTAGTAAATGTTCGACCGTATATATTATAATATACATATATATATATATATATATATATATATATATATATATATATATATATATATATATATAATAAACTACTCGCATATTTGATGATAAATCGACGAAAATTGATTATCAGTGAATCATAACCAAACGTCTACTTATCAACTTGTTCTTCTTTCGAATGGAAATGATATCTTTCGCATCACGAAAACCGGTTGCCGTCAGTGTGAGTCACGTACGAGATGTGTATTATTGCATAAATTAAGAGGTGCAAATGTTGTCGAAAGAGAACAAGAAGTTATTGAGTACGTAGTACTTGGTTGTAAATTGGATAAATTCTCATATAAACTTGTCGCACCCAGTGTTGCTACAATATATAGTATATAGGAAGAAAATAATTTTATATATACGTATACATATTTATATATATATATATATATATATATATATATATACACCGTGTGTACTGTATGTACACGAGAAATTAATTCGTTTTCGGTTTGTGAATTGTATAAAAACGAGTTTCGTAAATGTATATTTTTGTTTTTATTTATAATATTCTTTCATTTATTTATTTATTTGCAGTATTTATTTCGCTAATAACCGAGTTAGTATGACTCAGATTATATCCATTTAAAGATGTGTAATTATTCTAAAACATTTACAAATCAAATGTTAAGACCGAAGTGAGAAGCGGTTTAACTTGATCTAACACAAATCGACATATTAAGTACCATATAAAGAAGTCAGAACGATAAATAATGTAATAATAATAATTATTATTATCATAATAACATTTCAAATATATATATATATATAACGAAAAAAAATTATATGTATATAAATAAATAAAGTAAATAATGTCGTTTTGTCCTTATTTGTAATATTTTTATTACGGCGTAAATTTCGATTATTATTATGATTATTAGTATTTAGTAGTTTGAAATTATTTATAAAGTTTATTATGGAAACACGTGCGTATAAATTAGTTTTTCGGACGACTATAAATTATTGCGGTAAACATGGTCGTCGTGTTCTATAGAACGAAAATTAATTAGTTTTAAATGTTCCTAATTTAAATTTCAACAAAAAAAAAATAACCGGAAATTTAAAGCCAAAAACGGATATGTTTTTGTTATTATTATTAAAATTAAAATTATGATTATAATTAAAATTATTATTATTATTAAAATGAACAAAAAAAAAAAGAAGTTAAAATCACTTAAATTTTTCTTTCGGAAAAAATCACAAAGCTATTTTTAGGCCCTTATCGAATGAATATTTTAAAATGAAAAAATAATTTAAATCGTAATGTTTAATATTTTTCATTTTATATTTTGATCTTTTTAAATATTCACTCTATAATGGCCTAACAGACGAAAAGCTTAGTACTTTTTCATAAAGAAGAATCTCATTGATTTTAACTTCTTTTCTGTTGTTAATTTTAATAAAAATCACTACATTCCACATTTTTAAAATTATTATTATTATTATTAGCTTGTGCATTTCAATAACCTATTATGCTTAACTTTAAAACTAAACAACTCAATACTAAATGAGTAAAGGCCTCCCTCAATGTTGGCCATTATTAACGATAACGTGCAGCTCTCTCTGTTATAGTAGTTTATCCCCATCTTAAAAACTCACTCTGGAACATGGGTGTTAATCTCGATTCCCACTGTTTCCTTTTAAATATATATACCGACAAGTAATATTTCGCTGTGAGGGATCATAAGTCGTAATCAGGAAAATTGTTTAACAGTTTAGTAAATTCGTCTTCGTTTTTAATGACGGTGCATCAAATTTCATCGCTAAGTCCTTCTGATTTATAACACTGATCATCTGATAGATAATGTTTTCTTTTTCCTTCTATTAGTGCGACCATCGAAGTATATATTTTTTTCAAAATAATCGTCTTTTGATTGACGCAAGAAAAAATCTTTTCTATACTAAAATTGTGCACTTCTACATAGTAAAACCTAGACGGAAAAGCCTATAGAGCACGGACTTCTATAGGGAAATTATACAAAAATTATCAGCGGAAAATGAAAATCGTAAATTAATATTATTATCGCGTGTATAGCAATGACGAACCATTAAACACCGTATGTGCGCTAGTAATAATATAGTACACTACACAAACACGCGGAGCTGCATTGTGTCGTGACAACGAAGCGATTACAATTAGTGCTCCCGAGACTATACACAGACGATACTTAATGAATGATGAACGAAAGTCTAGGCATCGTCTAAGGATAATAGACTATTACATTTGTTCGTAACCATCCATGGTTGGTTATTGATCGATTAAAATAAATAAATTACACATTGACATCGCAACGACTGTAGATTATTTAAATTTGACGGCGACGCGAATGTATTAAGATGTTTTTATTAGACGTTAGTATCACGAGCATAGCGCATAGACTGAAGAATTAACGATACGGACCATCGAGGCGAACAATATTTGTATGTTGTTTTTGCGTACGAAATGGGCTACTATCACTAATTATATTTAACGCGGATGTATGCGATGTTACACGAGACGGGTTATCATGGCTTTCTGTGATGAAAAATTTTATGCCGCATACTAGCCCTTTAGTGCATGGATTTCTACTTACATATCTCGATATACAGAACATAAAAATTGTATTTTGGAAAAAAAATATTCAAAATAGACCCTTAGTAGCCCAAAATCTGTGCAATACCAAATGGTATATACATTACTTGTATATATATGGTTCTACCAAATGGTATGGTTATGCATTAACTAATGTTACTTATAAAAGTGTTAAAGAATAAACAAGTATCAAACATGGCGATATATTTTTAATAAATTTTATAAAAAAATATTTGTGTATTAATATAACTTGAATTATATCTACGCATTATGATACTTATAAAAACAGTTCTTATTATTCGTAAGGCACAAAGGCATCTTGCATTTACTGCATTCAATACGGCTAGTACCTGAACATGAGGGCAGTTTACAAATCTTTTTTGTACCTAAAACATATGTTTTATTACATTATATCAGAACAAAGAACAGAAATTTATTTTTAAATTACAGTCGAACATACTAAATAATTGAGTGATATTTCACATGTCAGACACGGGATATACTTAAAATGTATGTTATCATTTGACCTATAAAAATAATATAAATTTCTATTGGATAAAAATTAACATCGTCAGTAATGTCGTAAAAATTAAACAAAAAATAATTGAACCTTTTTGAGGCCAATGGCTTTTTTGATCAAAGTCTTACATCAGAGGTTGGAGCGGAAGTTTTTATGATCTTGCGTTTTACTGGAAGATCTATCACTCTTGAAGACCGTCCTCTAGTTACTTGAGGTGTTACTTCAACCAAGACGACATGAAGTAACAAAGCAAGAGGATTAGGAAATTCAGAAATAATAAAACTAAATTACACCCGATTTTGTATAACTGAAAAAACATAAAAAATTATAAAAGTAATTTAACACGAATCAAAGAAAAAAATAAAAATTTGTAATACCTAAATGAATTCTGAAATCCAATATATTCATTTTATTATCTCTGTTTCTGTCATTCGATGCGCATGCCAAGCATTGATTACTACAAGATCAATAAGATGATGCATCAAACGCTGGTACCATTTTTTTTTAAATTTTCATTTGTATAACGCCGAATCATAGAATCTAGATGACCAACACCACCAATATGCTTATTGTACTAAGTTACAATACTAGGACATGCTATGGTTCCCTTCTGCTTTGTTTTACGGTTATAACGTTTAATTGGGACTGTTTCTTGACTAGATAAGAAAGAGCACATTAGCATCAGACATTTATTGTCTTTCCAAGACACGACGTTAAAGTTTGTATTATTATAGGAAGAAACATACTCTTCTGAATAACCGCGTATTTGTTTATTTGCATCTTTATCAGGTTAAGTAGCGGACAGTTTACTATTCGATTACGCCTTGCTGTACCACAAGAATATATTTTCCTTGTATTTAGTTATATCATAAGAGGTATTGATGTATTATCAAAGAATAATTTGTGAGCACAGTTAGATGGAATACTCCTGGCTAGTCTTACGACTACATTACTGCTGGCCTTCACTATCAATTCGGTTTCTTTGCCAGGATATATCTCAAAATCATAGCAGAATCCATTCGAACAGCATAAAATAAATAACTTAAATCCCCACTTATGAGGCTTAATATACATACGGAGATGATGCCGAAATTTTGATGCGCACATTTGTTCATCTATACTTAAATTTTCCGATAATGGCATGGATAAAAATAGACGACGAACTGTTTCAATAATGGGTCGAATTTTAAAAAGCTTATCATAATCTCTGTGTGTATTTTGGAGCATAAGATTATTATCATTATAATGGATAAAACTACGAATTGACTCAAATCGGTTTAATGTCATGCCATTCGTAGTAATGTTATTTCCGATAGATGCATTCTAATAATATCGAAAATTTTTACATGTTACAGTAGAAGACATTACCAAAATACCGATGTACTCTGACATTTATTGATTTCGAAATGTCTTGTTGGAGACTATAAAGGTTTTTCTGTTCAACAATATGATCTATTAAAGAATCGGGAAAGAAGTAACAAAAAAAAATTCATACGGAGTCTTCAAATTTTTGATGTCATCAGGTACTTTAAGATTTCCAGTAAACTTCACTTCATTTAGCCGGCAAAAACTTCTTCCATTTCAAATCTTTTATTTTACCATGTGTAATTCTTCTAGGTTTCTTTACTTCTTTAGCTGTAAGAACTTCTGAAAATGACGATACTGCTGAGAATGAAATTGTAACATGACATGTTGAAGGTTTTTCCGAACTCTGAGTTGTGTTACCACTAATTCTACAAGAGAAAAAATACATGTAGACTGCACTTATGAAATCATAAAGTATAGAGCACGCAGTTCTGTTCATCAATACATATGTATAAATCAAAAACTAACAGTGCAGATATAAATTCATTATGTGATAGAAAGTATCAAAAAATGAGATAATACCTAATGAATGTAAAGTAGATTCAGGAATTTTTTTTTCAAATTTTTTCATTAATTTTTCCAATAAATCATCTTCATTTATGGTTTCTAAATGATCTTCATTTATAACTTCATCTTCAACAAAACTTACTGGGATACGTTCGTTTTCCGGTTCATCATCAGAAATGTCACTGAAATCGTCAATATCACTGGCGTTGAATATATCATCGACAGTTAACGGTCTAAATCGGCCCGTTTTGTCCGTAAACATCTAAAAATTGAAAATTGAAAACAATACATTATAAATAATTACATCGTATTTCTATATACGCATGTGTTGTCTGCATAACCATACCATTTGGTATCCATTATATATTTGACTATAAATCATAAATAAAATATTAATGTAAGGTGTACTTGCCTTCATTATGACCATAATTCATCATGAAATGCTATAATATTTTTTTAAATTCTAAAAAACACAATTTAAACACTCTTTAAATTTCACACAAAACCACTGTATTTACACAAAATCTTACGACAAACGCTATCCGTATAATATTCATATTTGTTTACTTTTATACAGTGTAACCAGACTAAAAACCTGAAAATATCGTACCAGAATGTTTGTAATATGTTTCAAATGCATAACCACACCAAATGGTATTATATATTTTCAGTAATACGGTCAGTTATGAAACGATACCAAATGGTAGACCTATACACTAAAGGGCGGCTAGGATCGAACCCTCGACGACTGTCGTCGGCTATATCACCGGCGTATATATAAATTAAATAGGTGAATACGAAGGAAGAATTTATCTCGAACAAACGTAATTTACTTTATCTACGTGAAAAAGAAAACTAATATTATAAATGCAATCATATTATTAGGATATTATCCTAAAATATGGAAAACATCTAGCATCATTCCTATTCCCAAACCGGGCAAAGATAGTTCGCTAGTACAAAATATAAGACCAATAAGTCTAATTAGCAATGTCAGTAAAATATGCGAAAAAGTGATCTTACAAAGATTAAAATCTTATTCCAACGTGCGAAATATCTTAAATGAAACGCAGTTTGGGTTTAGAAATCACCTATCAACGGTTATGCAACTAGCCCGCCTTACAGATCATATCACTGATCAGTTTAATCAAAATAAATACACCGGGCTACTACTGTCAGACATAGAAAAAGCTTTTGATAGTGCATGGCATAATGGCATCATTTATAAAATGATACAGTACGGATTTCCTAAATATCTTATATTGATCATAAAATCCTATTTATACGCTAGACTTTTTACAGTACAATTAAATAATACATATTCTAACCTCAAACTAATCTCCTCTGGCGTTCCACAGGGTAGTATTCTTGGGCCTTTTCTGTATATATTGTATATAAATGATCTACCACATATAAAGGGCACGAACACTGCGTTATATGCAGATGACACTGCAGTGTTTACTTCTTCTTACAGGATTGACACCGTACAAAAAAGACTTATGGATAGTTATAATAAACTATACAAATATTATAATAAATGGAAAATCAAAATCAGCAACCAAAAAACCGAGACCATACTTTTTACTAAACGTAGACCTCAAACAGAACATTCTATAAAAATATCCAATGAACAGCTATACTGAAAATCATACGTTAAATATCTCGGTCTTATACTTGATAAAAACCTGACATTTTCAAAGCACATTAATCACACTATTGAAAAAGCCCATACGAGACTATATAAATTATTTCCTATATTCAATAAGAAATCAAAAATGATTACAGCCAACAAATATTTAATTTATAGAACTTATTTTATGGCATTACTATTATATTCCCCTCCAATCTGGTGTAGCGTAAGCAAGACAACTGTGAGCAAATTACAAACATTCCGAAATAAGTGTTTACGAATTATACTGAAAATTTACACGAGAGTATCAGAAATGCACACTAAGTTAAAGCATCCATACATATCTGAACAGTCCAACAAATTCTATGTAAAGTGTAGTACTAACCCGCATGCCATAATAAGGAAAATCGGCAATTACACACGACAATCACTCCAACAACAATACAAAAAATATAAACATAAAAGAATTAGGCATGCGCTTCTCTAAACGGCATGGTTACCTAACTCGAAACCACGCTATACATTAAATTTTGTTTATTACCTTAAGCTATATAATAAGAATTATGTACACGAAAATATGGATATGTATAAGAAAATGTGTTGTGTTTCACTATATATATATATATATATCACTATACATTAAATAGATAAATTAGTAAAGTTAAGCAGGGTTTTTATTTGTAGTTTTTCTCTGCAGTTGATTTTATTTTCTTATTCCTATATTAGTATTAATATTAAATCAAATATCGCACAGTATGAGCAATTATGTAAGCTCGGTATGTGTACATAAATGGGAATTGTAATTTATTTATTAAGCTGAAATATACTTGTTATAATAATAATAATAATATTTCAAGAGGAATGTTCTTTTCATACTCGTAACGTAAGTTTCTCTTCGATCGACTCAACCGACAATTACAAGATGCGTCAGTGTAGTATAATGTTTACTTATTAGTTAGTTTGTTTACATAGAGGAAACTTTTACGAAGCATTAGTGGACCAATTTGTGAGTGGTGACAGGACAATGACACACGAGGATACAGAATGGCAGATGGAGGAGCCGTCTATTAAAATTAAGTAAAAAGATTTTATTCGAACCCTTACACCTCTATCCACCTCAGTAATAACAAACCTAAAGTCCTCAGTCGAGAGACTAAAGGTCAGCGCGCGCTCTTCTGAGTAGGAACTGCGGTTTAAAACGCGCGAAGGAGAGGAACCCTACCGTTCGAGAATATTTCTACATGAAAACATTATTCAAGACATAAATAATGAAATCAGTTTTCCAAACGAATACGGAACGGCGTTAGTACTGTAGGAGAATGTAATGGACGATTAGAAAAGATGGAAGGTCCACGGATGTAGATAATATAGTTGCCAAAATGTTATAATAGTAGAAGAATCAAGGAAATGTGCAATTTATATGATTCGTCAAAAAAATGAGAAATATAAAATTGACGGGGACATGAAAAGAATGCCGTACTACCGTAAATTCACGAAGAACGGGCGACATTCGTATATAGTTGTGAACAAATATTAAATGTAAAACAAATAAAAGAGAAACTGAATGAATATATCGGTAATATTTTGATGTTTTAAAGCATAAAATGTATGCAAAA
Organism: Coronaproctus castanopsis; assembly: GCA_032883995.1. Classification (NCBI taxonomy): domain Eukaryota; kingdom Metazoa; phylum Arthropoda; class Insecta; order Hemiptera; family Monophlebidae; genus Coronaproctus; species Coronaproctus castanopsis. The sequence continues at coordinate 233,142,326 of CM065053.1, read as the reverse complement.
AGTTCAGCTTTTCTACATTATCACATTAAAATGATCTATTAGTCTTATTATAAATTTTTAAAATAGTTTTTAAAATCTATTTAATGAAGTTCCAGTCTTTTCTACCAGGGGTGTATGTATATTTTATAAGTAAAGTTCATTTTTTATACGATATAATACGCGTTATCGCATCGGATAATTATTATTGTTTAAATATTCCTATACTCCATTATTGGATGGTTAATCAGTTTTTCAGTTTGTTTTTTGTTTTATACGAGTGAATTATAACCAATTTCAACGGTTAATCTGCTTTCAACAGGCAAATTTTAATATCGTACCGATGTTTTTTTATTTGTATCAATCCTAAACTTTGCGTCCTAGTCTTATTACTAAAAATATATGCGATTTATATAAAAATTTTCGTATTTATTTCAGTTGATACGTTAAAACGACATCCAATGATTTTTCCGTCTTATTATATTACGAACACGAGTCTTCCTTTAACCCTTTCAGCCACGATGTCCACTATATGGTACGTGAAATTTTAATGATAAAAAAAAAAATCATTTTCTAATTGATGTGAAATATTTCATTAATTTATACATATACATTGAAAATTATCTACAGTTCACCCGAAAAACAGTATTGTATAATAGACGCCACTATAAAATTTATAATTTAGTGTCGTATCAAAATTTTATAGTTTATATAACTATAAGAGTTAAACACAGTTTACAATAAATTTTTAACTAATAATAAAAAGTGGACTTGCATATCCCGAGCAATCGCTTACTGTATGGCATTTATAAATAAATATTTGTAACGTCGTTTGTATGTAGTAGCGTAGACGAAAATAGACTAATGTAACAGTTATTAACCCCGTTCAATCTCAATGTCTACCATGCAGGACATGACATGTTAATGTTAACGAAAATTTTTATACATTAAATGTCTCAATTTTAAAAATATTTATGTGAATACATTGAAAATTATCTAAGGTTCACCCAATAATCAAAATCGTATAATAAACAGCCCTATGAAATTTATAATTTAATGTTAAGATTTTATAAGCTGCGTAAAGCCAACCAATAAATAACTACAGACACTTTGGAATAGAATTTAACGACTAAGGGCCTATTTAGTACGATTTGTCGAAACACATTCGGCTCGATTAAAATCTCATCCGAATACGCTGGTTTCTGAACTGTTAAGCATCTAGACAAAGACTATGTCCAATTAAAGCGAGTTCAACCTCTATAGAGACCTTACTGAAGTGTTCACCTACAACGGCTAAATGCTTATGGGAAAAATTAAATATTAAACATAAAAATTGAATTTCCTTATTAACGTTTTCTTTTTTTAAAATATTTCGTTAAACATTTTAATTTTTTATTTATATATATATATATATATATATATATATATATATATATTCATTTTATATGCAATAGTAATATTTTGTATATATATATAATACATTTTATTAGATAATTCTATATAAGTGTTATATGTAAATATTTTTATAATTTAAACATTATACGTCAACTAAATGTCACTTATTATAAAAATATAACAATTTAAAAGTCTACGCGCTAAATAAAATGAAAATATAAAGTAATTTGTATCTAATACAATTTTTTCAGATGATTCTATATAATTTTTAATATGTTATATGTAAATATTTTTATAATTTAAACGATTAAATATCCCTCACTCTGAAAATGTAGAATTGAAAAGTCTATGTACCGAATAAAGGACATTATCACCGGAAAGGGTTAATCGACTTGATCGATAGATACTGTTTATATTGCCGTTTTAACTTAGACGTTGACTTTTTACCGTCGTGCAAAATTGAAAAACGATGAAAATCCATTGCTTAAATTTTACCTTTTTTATCAACTTGAAAGCTTAAAAAAAAAACGTTTTGTATAAATAAAGTTTTACGTGAAATTCAGTTTATATACGAACATCGTACAGACAACCTAACTTTAAGAAAGAATTATTTCTAACTTTAAAATAGAATTTTTAGAACAAACTCATTTTAACACCTGTTACGTAGTTTGCTCGACACATTTGTTAGAATCCGATAGTTATGCATACTTAGTGTACATAAATCGTAATAACCTGAAATCATATTTGTCGACAGCGGTAATCAAATTATTTTTACGGGAACAACAATCATTAAAAATATACATCTGTTTCTCGGGGCGCTGCGAAGAAGTGAAACTTTTTTTGAAAAGTTAACTATTTTTTTTTTCAATACAGTGTAAGGTATAAAAAATTAAATCAATAACAAAATTTATATTTTATTAATGAATTTATTTTTTGATAATTTATGAATCAACTCGTATCGATAAAGAAAGCGCACGCCAACAAGAACAATACGAATTTGCAAAGATAATACTACCTTTGCAGCTGCTGCTGCGTTTCGACGCGCCGAACACAACAAAATGTATTTCGACAGATGGGTATTGGTAGTGGAGGTATATTCGAATGCGAACGGGATATATATTATATATATATATACCCGTTCGTTATTTTGTCGATGCCTTTAATACAATAAAACATAGTTTGATTGATGGGTGTTAGTAGTGAGGTTACACATTTGAACGATATATATATAATATATATATATACCTTTCGTTCAGCCTATGTATTCCGCTCGCTAGTTCGCTCATTTTATGGGTTAACTCCCCATATATAACGCGCCAATAGAGACTTCACTTCAAAAATTTCTCTTTCCCAAATTTCTTTAAAATAATTACTCTTCGCGTCGTAAATATTATTAGAATTAAGACATTTGAGTAGCGCGAGAAAGACTAATATTGAACCTAAAACTATCTGATCGATAGTTAAATAATTGGATAAGAGATATGGACTCCGTGATGCTATGGAGCAAATGGTAAAAATAATGTGAAGATGGGCCGAACACATAGCCTGAAGAATAGATAACAGATCGACAAAACAGGTGTTGAAATGATGGCTAATGAAATGAAACCGGAGTAGAAATTGTCGGTATGATGATTTGAAACGAGTGGCTTGTATGAGGAATTAGGACACGATGTTACAGTTCAGATGTTTGTTTTTACATTATTAATTTTTGCGTACACGTATTATTCGTTCATTATTTATCTTTGTGTATTATTTTTACACGTATTATAAACGTCGATTCGATTCAAGTATTGTTAGAAATAACGGAATCGCGTTATTGCCCGTTTTTTCAGCAGTTTTTATAAAATCCTACCGAGACAAATTTAAAATAAATGTATAACGTGTTGTGACGTAACGAGGCTTCTTACCGTGTAATGGTAAACAACTTTTAAAATACTTAACTACCGACGTTACCGCTTAAGAATAAATTGAATGATGAAAATCATTCAGAGAAAGGCACTCAACGATGGAGCAGTTGCACAGGGTAGCTGATACGGTTATATAAATGTTTTAGAAGCAAAAGAATTTTGCAATGCGGCATTCCCGGGTATTCAGCGGGCCTTTGCCGGAATGTGGCGCGAAGAATATTAATTAAAATTAGAAAATGACTACCGTATAAATGTTAAATAAAGAGTTATTTAAAGAATCGAGTGATTAGGGTCAAAGAGGAGGAAGAATTATCTGATTAATCGATGTATAAGTATCCCAAAGGCAGCATATAGGGACCTATCCTTTATTCAATGTTTACCGCCGATCTACTAGTTAGGGAAGATACAACGTTTTGTACGTTCGCTAATAACACGGCAGTTCTAGCGAGGGATAAGGATAGCAGTAGAACCAAGCGTGTGAATTACAAAAACAGCTGAACGATATAGAAAATTATAAATCTACCAATATTAACTTTACTCTAAACCGTTCAAATTGCCCTCTGATGACGTTCACTAACAAGGTAGAACTACATTTTGATAAACGTTTAACATGGAAAAATCGTATAAACATCAAACGAAAGGAAATGGAACTAAAGTATAAACAAACGTACCGGATGATGATGATGATAAGGGGCTCCAGTAAGCTAACATTAAACTATTACAATATGATTCGATAATGAAACCAACTTGGATGTGTGACGCTGTAATATGGGGCACAGCTTTTCTAATTTTTCCATTCAATAATAATTTATTTGCTATTTGGTCTGGTGTAATATTTATATATTCTTTTGGTTGTAGTTTTTCATTATTCATGTTTTTTATCAGTTTCCAAGCTTTGTAACTATTTTTCGACATATCCAGATTTTCTATAGTTGAAATCCACTCTTTTTTCCTTTCTCCTGCTATTATTCCCATGAGATTTTCTCCCATTTCAATGGTAGCTTCGTCAAAAGGATCTGTTTCATATCTTTTATAGTATTCTTCTAGATTGTCAATAGCTTCTTGACATAATCCTTTTATATAATTAGTGCGACATGCTCTTGGTATATGCCTTTTAGATACTATTTTTAAGACCTCCGCAAAATAATGATAGTTGACTGGTGTTGGTTCTATTGTTTCTACCTTTTTATCCAAATCATTTGCAAATTCCATCCATTTTAGCTTTAGCTCTGTGTTATTCCGCAGGTGAATATGCTAGTGCAGTATGGCGGAATTCAGTACACGTAAAAAGAATTGATGTAGCACTACATGAAACCGATCGTATAGTTACAGGATGTTTGAAGCCGACACCGATCGATAAAGTAGAAATATTATCCGGCATAGCACCACCAGGTATAAGACGGGAAGTGATGGCTGGAAAGGAAAAAACAAAACAAGAACAAGATATGAGACATCCATTGAATGCAAAAGAAGCAGCAATAAGTCGACTCAAGTCAAGAAAGAGTTTTTTTAAAACAGCAAATGCTCTGACACAAACGCCGGAAATCACTAGGTTGGCGCTATGGAAAGGAAGGCTGAAAGAAAACCGATTAAAATTATGGGAACAACCGAACGAACATCTACCTCCCGGTAATAAATTGCCGTGGTCAACATGGAAAACTCTAAATAGAATAAGAACTATGACAGGTAGAACAGCAAAGAACATGAAACAGTGGAAAATTACAGATAATGACAGATGTGATTGTAGCATGGTACAAGATTCGGAGCACCTATTAACTTGCTCATTGCTGCCGGTGCGATGCGGGATGGAAGATATGACAAGAATAGACGGAATCTCGGACGACGCAGTTTAAATAGTGAAATATTGGGAAAAAAAAGGAATATAATGACCGACACGATAAGAAGAAGAAGAAGCTTTTCTAATCGTAATACAATACAAAGATTCTAGAATAAAGTATACCGAGCAGTTATCAACGCTCCCTGGTACGCAACAAATAAATATATACACTCTCATTATGAAGTAAAGTATGCGGATAAAATCCCGAACACGCTCAAATCCAGACATGTACGGCGACTCAAACAATATATGAACGTCGAAATGCCTTCTTGATAACAGCCAACCAAGAAGAAGATTATTGAGAAAACATGTCTTAGATGACATTTTAGAGATTAGCAGGATGGACCAGTGGGTCCAGCTTGCAAAATTACTAAATTAATTGTGGCCTCTTGGGCCGTAATAATTAAATATATATATATATATATATATATATATATATATATATATATATATATATATATATATATATATATATATAAGGAATAAGGTACCAGTTAATCAAGTAATGGATAAAGTCTACAATTAACGGGCGATTTCTAATTTATCGAAATAATTACAATATTATTAAAATACGGGTGCTTCAATGTTAGATTGAAAAGACAGTTTAAAAAATTCGATGTATCACAGGGTAGAGTAATCTGGTTTATTTTGTTTATAAATGACTTACTTATCGAAGATAATCGTGTAATATATTTCTGTATAGTATATGTTTGTTACTCGCGTTCATTGTTCTCTTCCGATATATACGGTATTATTCTCACTATCACTATCGTCGTATTGATTACTTTTATCAACGTTGGCTGTGGTGAGATAGTTCCAATTTATTAACAATTGTATATTTCTATTGTCATTATTAATATTATTCTACGTCGATTTCACGAACTGAAACGAGTATTGAGTGCGTCTTAGTGTTGGTCCTGCTGTCGTCCTACAGATTGCGTGCACGTGTGGTAGGACGATACATATCGTGTATATAAACGCGTGCCTATTCAACTCTTTCTTATAATTTCCTTATTTTATTTTCCGTTCCGAACTATGTCGATCTCTCGATCGCCCCAACCGCCACGCACTCGGTCGACTTTTAAAACCATGCCAGCGATTTTAAACGACCCAAACGAAACTTTATCTAGTGTTGCGCTATCAGCGGATGTCACTGATAAATCAGCCAACAACTCCTTTATTCGCAATACCTCTTACTTAAGCACATGTGGACAATTCAGATAACGCTACTTATTTACCCGTTAATAAAAACATTAGAACTGTCGTCAATAATAATGATGATCACGTATGTAAGAAACTAGTAACTGGCAGAGTGTTAAAAGAAAGCGGTTCTGCTTCTTTCTCGCCGCCCCATAAATTGAATACAGCTAAAACTTTTTATGTATCTAGATACTGATGATGAGGATATGGACAATACTAAAAAAGGAAACGAAGTTAATATGTCACAGCTTACTAACGCGTTACAGAAAAAATTCTAATGACAAACAAACTCAAAACAAATTCGCCTCTCCCCCACCTATATTAGTTAAAGATATCAGAAACTATTCCGAGTTTACTAAATTTTTAATGAATATAAAAAACGTTAAATTTACGTTAAAATCAACTAACACAGGCATAACTGTGAAACCAAGCTCACCGGCCTGTTATCGTACCTTAACAAATGTTCTTCGCGATAAAGATTATAAATTTTATACCTTTCAACTATCACAAGATAAACCCTTTCACGTTAAAAAATTTACATCAAACAACTGATCCAAACCAAATTAAAGACGAGTTACAGAAATTCGGATTTTCATTTCGTTCGGTAAGGAAAACAAAAATTCCATTGCCGATGTTTTTTGTCGACCTCAATCATGCATCGAACAACGTAGAAATATTTATATTAAAACAGCTGTTTTATACATCCATAGTATGCGAAGAACCTCGTCCAAGCAGACAGCTAATACAATGCATGCGTTGTCAAAATTTTGATCACACAAAATCGTACTGTAATCTTCCCCCTCGATGTATTAAGTGCGGCGGTAAGCACTTAACAATCGATTGTACTAAAGAATCATTAGAAAAACCAACATGTCTCTTTTGTTGCGCAGATCAGTATTAAAAAATATTCAGCAAGCTACACCAGATCTTACTAATCCTAATTAATTTCCGCACCTACGTAAAAAATTAACACGAAACTCCTATTCAGATGTTGCTAACAATAAATATTCCTCCTTCTTCTCCTTCTGTCATGAATCTGATCCGATTTCTTCACATCAAAACAATAAATCCTGTGTATCACATCAAACTAATGAACAACAGACAATTAGTGCAACGCTAATAGCATTTCTGAATGAATTCCGTAATCTACTCTCACCATTAATATCGATGTTAACTAAATTAATGGATAAATTGTTATGAGTAAAGTCAAGTTAAGCGATCAAGCATTATCAATAATCCGGTGGAATGCGAATTGTCTCCATCATAAGAGACATGAACTTCAGTGTCTTCTAACCTCGAATCTAGTTGATGTCGTTCTTTTAACTGAAACGCACATTATTAATCCTACGAGCTTTTACTTTCCAACATATAAATGCTATCACGCAACCCACCCTTCCAACACCGCGATGGGTGGCGCGCTGTCCTAGTTAAGACTAATATTAAGCAATACCTACGTTTTACTCGCCATACCAAGCAGTTGCAGTCTGTATAAACACTTTGGACAATGAAGAAATAACGGTAACTTCAGTTTACTTCCATCCAAATTACTATATCCCGAATGACGAATTTCTGAATTTATTTCGTCATCAAGGCAAAATCTTTATTTGCGGGGGCGATTATAACGCTAAACACGTCCGTTTTGGATCAAGATTGCAAACAAAGCGTGGAGTTCAACTATTTAATTTAAATTAGAAACTACGCTTAGACATAGTTTCTCCTTTTTCACCAACATATTGACCTAAGCACATTAATCGTCAACCGGATTTATTGGATTTTTATTTCACTAAATGATTATGTAATATTCATAAATTATGCTACACTATTCCTAACTTATCATTTGACCACATGCCAGTGATACTGTATCTCGATATTTTTACCAGAAAAAAAAAAAAAAAGACTTGTATAATACCTAACAAATGCACTAAATATATATTATAACGAAAAACTTTAATGAGAAAACCGAAGCATCCGAGTAATTTTTACTCGATGTTAATCTTACGCGATAAATTACTGGAATATGGAACAGAGATGAAATCGAAAACACATATTATTTCTGCGTCGTTATTGCGCGACGACTCGCAATCGGGAAAAAATTATTCAGTTCTACTTTGAATCATTTCCCGTATGTATTATTAAATTTCGGAAGTAAACGACCGGACTTTTAACCGTTTTATTTATACAATTCCTAAATGTAAGTCGTCGACCCACAATGATGTCCACATATTTTACATTCTGCTCCGGTTGAGATGAACATTTTTAATTCGAACAAAATGATTTATGGAAAATCTACGCCTAGTAAACATAAATTTTATCATCGTTGATTTTAACTTTGCTATTGTTAATCTATTAATTATTATGCGTCTATCCTTTCAAAACGCATTTAGTCTGCATACGGGTTTATATAAGTCATTTATATATAAAATTTAAAAAGAAATGAGCCTAGGATATTTCCTGGAGTAGATTTAATGTACGTTATACTGAGGGTAATATACAAACGTACAAACACAGACCGAGGCAGACATTTCCACCTTCAATTTACGCAATAATAAATCTAAGCGCGAATTGCAGATCATCCGACGGAACATCAAATTAGCTCGCATTGATCATCCAGAATATCACGGTGTTACACTGAACGAGTCTGATGCAGAAGCTGCACTCCTAATTATCCAAAAAGGAAATTACTAGAACTATTAAGAGCAGCAGCACCATTCTCAAAACTATATAAGATTTCTGAGATTACTCTCCTTAGCATCAAACGCGATATAGCTGCGAGAACGGAAAAATAAAATGAACGCAGAATAGTCGGTAATTTTTACACACGGATACATACATATGGCATAATCCCGATTGCAATTAAGACACAGTTTTCTCGAAATATTATAAGACAATCAACGCTAGTAGGATTCCGTATAGTTCTGCGGACAGAGCGGAGAATAACGGGGGAAGTGAAGCTGTAAAAATCACATTTCGATTAAAACCAGTGAATTCTGGGGAACTTGTACCGTCGAAGTAGTATATTTTTTTCCTTTGGGGAGATAATAGATTGTGGACGATGGCAAAGTGTGAGTGATTTTTTGGGAGCAGCGTATAATCGAATGCGGCGTCTTTCGTCGTCCATGGGAGAAGGATTTTGTAGTGTTGCATTCTATGTTGTATAGCTCATCAGGTTCTGATAGATGTGTATGAATTGATTTCGTAGTATCGGATAAAATTCTTTTTACTCGCGAACCTAATAATCTGGTTTCTGATGTACTCTGGAGAGATCGTTTTATACTGTTAGTTGCTGGTAGGTCTGGATAATCGTGCGTAACAGAAGATTAACTGTAAGGTTATCCTGTCGAAGCGATGGAGGCCGTTCTGAGACTTCGAAGTAGAGGCTTGATATTGGGGATGTTCTGAGCGCGCGTGTAATTAATCGAAGCGGGGCGTTGTAGATAGTATCTAGTTTAGAGAAGTCTCTCTTGGATGCTATGGAAAAGAGGGGGATTCCATAGTCGCATTTTGAGCGAATCTGTGAGCGGTATATCGTTAACAATGAAGACTGGTATGTTCCATACGATGTGTGCGCCATTTTTTTTAGTAAATTTAACTTGGTTGTGCATGACTTCGTCAGTTGATTTATGTGCTCTCTCCATGTTAATTTGTTGTCGAAGAAAAGATCCAAGTAGCGAATGTGAGATGTAGTTTAAATAGGTGTGTTGTTTAGTAGGATATGTATGTTATTTTTACAGGATTTGATGCTGCAGAAATGAACAGCTTTTGTTTTTTCTGAAGAAAACGTCCAACCACTGTATTGCGCTCTTGTAATTTTATTTATTATCTCTTGAATGATGTGTTCGCCGTGTTCTATGTTTGCACATGTTAGGAAAACTGCTAGTCATCGGCAGAGTCCCGAGTTTAACGTCTTCGATGATATCGTTGATGGCTATATTGAATAGAGTCGGACTAAGAACTGAACCTTGCGAACTCCGTTTTGCAGATGTTTGATAGTTTATTTTTAATCTTCACTTTAAAGAGACTATCTGATAAGAAATTGAAGCACCAGTTGTACATGGTAGTCAGTATTTTCTGCTTCGTTGCGGTATCGAATGTTTCTGAGAGATCGAAAAACACCGGTAACAGGTGGTGTTTGTTATTAAATGCTTGTATTATTGATTCCTGTAATTACAGAACTTGGTCTATCGTGTTAATTGTATACTTTTTACACACTTTTTTCGGTAGAAAATACGCCTAATTCAGAATAAGAAAAAAACATAGCTATGCTAAGTTTTATTAATATATACAGTTATTTATTTTTTGAAGTAAAATTTGAGGTTTTTAATGAAATTAGGTTTGTGTTTTTTAAATTATTCCAAAATTCTAATTATATTCTATAATTAGCGCTATCTTTGGGTAAAAATAGTAATGTCAAGTTATAGTATACGCCACTAGATAACGCAGTAATTATACATATATTAAGCAACGATAAAAGTGCTTGGGGCACGCGGTATTTTCTGCTGCTCAAGATAAGACTACTTAAAGTTCTATAGATTTACGAAATGTGAGGGAAAATGCAATCACATAAACGTAATATAGCTTTCGGCAATATTATTTATTTGAATACAAATAAGTTTAGTCTATTCGATTTATTTTGATAAAATATAATGTTCGTACAAACAACGATTAGCAACGGGAATATTTGAAATTGCAAGTTAATTACATCTCAAATAATACATCAAAAGCAGGCCATATAGCGTATTATTATTATTATTATTATTATTATTTGATTTAATTTATTGCTATTATTATTATTATTTTTTAAGAATGTGGAATGTAATGATTTTTAAAACAACGAATAAGAAGGTTAAAAAATTTTCGGCTTTTATGCCTTTATCAAGTGAATATTAAAAAATATATAAAATGAAAAAATATCAATTTAAGATTACAATTCACAAAAATCAGCAACATGAAATACAGTATAAGAATTTCACAGTGAATGTGGTAAACAACACAATCAACGATCTAATATAAATTTTTTCTTTTTTATTGTAAATTTCATTTTAATATTGAACAATTATTCTTTAATTTTTTAATTTATTTATTATATGAAAATATTTGTACATGTATCTGTTATGTATCGTAATATGTATCTTCTCCGTATCGTATGTTGTTGCGTTAGTTTTGATTTGAATTTATAACATTCATTTTACTTGCAATGTCCTTATATTTATATAATAAACCTTTACACGTTTTCGTTCAATATTGCACTTTAATAGTTTTATTGTATTTATATATTTATTGTGTATATTCCGATATGTGTATCATTTATGTACCATACGCGTGTACGTTTTACAAACATGTAAGATTGCGTTATGTGTAGACGAGATTTGCAATGCATTATTACGCATAGGCGTTTTATTTTATGTGTCTAAAAATTACTTTGAATTAAACAGAAACTTGAAATTCAAATTTGGTAAAAAAAAAATTAAAATGATTATTATATTTTAAATTGTTACATTTATATAATTATTAACCGGAATAATTTCAATCACGAATGTAGATTTTTTTTGCTTGGATTGTTTAAATAGCCAGTTTAAGTTGCTGTGATTACAATTATTTCGTATTATTTAAACTTCAATATTATATTCTTTAAGGTATTTGTACAGATGCCTGCATGGTGAGTCAGATGGATTTGCCAATATCGTTATTATGTGGAAAAGTAATGTACGATATTGCTGGACTAGTCTTTCTATAAACTGTTTCCTCTGGTTTTGACATGCATTATATAGCCATTAAAAGATCATAATCATTTTCTGCATAATTGTTTTCACAGAATCTGCATCTGTCTGAATCGAAGATGTTTAATTTTCTTAAGATGTTAGCCGTCTTGCAATGTCCAGTTCTGAGGCGTATAATCTGTTTTGTGTATGCACTTTATAAATTTTGATTATCCTTAGTACACCACGGATTTTTAATATGTTGATCTTTTTGAACATGTAGTAATATTTTCCTATATGTAAACTAGTACATTCAAATTCCATTTTCTGTTTTGTTATTACGTTAATTTTAATAATAGGCGGTGTAAAAAAATTGCAACCAGTTCGTAGTAAGTATAAATGTGCACACGGCAGGATTTTTTTTGTAAACGACGAACAATTGCATATTATTATTATTGTTATATTATTGCGTTATTTATTGTCATTCGTATTTCTTCATCGCCACTAAAACGAGCAAATGCTCTAAAAAATGTAAAAAATATTAACATTTTTTTGTTATTCGTGTTTATTATTCCTCGTTATAATTATCAATAATATTACTATCATTATTATTATTATTATTTGGTTTTTTTGTTTACTTACGTATTTACATACTTTTTGCGTTTTTTTTTATAAGAATGTTATTTTCTGAACGATAGCCTTCTCCGAAACCATTCTTTTTTATACTTCAGAAATAAACCAATGCTCGCAAAGCGGTACCAATAATCATATGCATATAAGTAGTAAGTGGGCTACTTCAGCCACTTCTGTCAATTTTCCGTTATATTTAATCTCTGTCAATTTTCCGTTATATTTAATCTCTGTCAACTTGCCGTTATATTTAACCCCTGTCAATTTGCCGTTATATTTAAACTCTGTCAATTTTCCGTTATATTTAATCTCTGTCAACTTACCGTTATATTTAAACTCTGTCAATTTTCCGTTATATTTAATCTCTGTCAATTTTCCGTTATATTTAATCTCTGTCAACTTGCCGTTATATTTAATCCCTGTCAACTTGCCGTTATATTTAAACTCTGTCAATTTTCCGTTATATTTAATCTCTGTCAACTTGCCGTTATATTTAATCCCTGTCAACTTGCCGTTATATTTAAACTCTGTCAATTTTCCGTTATATTTAATCTCTGTCAACTTACCGTTATATTTAATCCCTGTCAACTTTCCCTTATATTTAATCCCTGTCAACTTTCCCTTATATTTAATCCCTGTCAATTTTCCCTTTATAAAATCCAAAAAAGCAAAACTAAAGGTTAAAATTTCTAAGGGTAATTAAACAAATTAAAAAAAAAAATACTTTTTAAAAGTTAGATTAAAAAATTGTCAATGTTTATTTATGTTCGATTTGTTAAATAATCATTTTGGTCAAATCCTATAGCACCCCCAAAAATATCAAATTCATTATTGGAATTTCTCTCTAAATTAGCAGCTTCTTTAAAAATATCAAACATATTTTCATCTTTTTTCAGGTAAAATTCGTTTGTAGCTAAAAAAATTGGTTAAAAAAAAAAGAATATTTTTGTATTATAAAAAAGATAATGGATAATACTGATATAGAAATTTATATAATGATTCCTGCTAGTGAATCTGTTAATGAAAATATAAAGGTATTTATTATAAAATCGGAATTTGAACTTTTTACATTATTAGTGGTAAAATATCAAGGTAAATATTTAATTTTTCCTTTACCAGAATGTGAAACAAATATTTTATTAAAATATCCACATACACTTATTTTTCAAGGAAAAATGAATAAAGATTTGATTGAAAATTTTATTGTAAATCATTATTGGAATTAAGTTTTAATATTTTTTATAAAGAAAAATTTTTCTTTATAAAATTTCAGTCAAAAATTTGAAATCTCACTCCTTAATTGTATTATTAATTATATTATTATGTAGTATTTTTTCTGATACTACGATAACATAAGCAATAACATTCGGTGTACTAATAGATTGAGAAAAGTCGACATTAATTAATATATTTGATTTTCCACTATAAATATATTCAGGGTGTTTTGTCGTGTCTATTACATAGACACATTTATTTCCAACGAATTCTCCAGGCTCGTAAATCACATTGCTATATCCGTAATAATAATTCTGAAAATCTTTGTACATTTCGAATAGAATTGCGTAAATTCCTTCATTAATATCTAAATTTTGTAATTCATCAGGATAATTTGTATCATTAATTTTCACACGAATATTTTTGACTTTCATAGAGTCAAAATAAGATGGATCTTTTATTTGTTGTTCACAACGATCGTCCTGAAAACCTACAATAATAAATTTAGGATTCTCAATATTTCTGTAAATATTTGTAATATCATAATTTAAAGTCGATCCTGTTACACTACGTTTTTGAATACATTCCCATTTATTAAATTCGTAGGTTATATTTTGCAAATTTGTCAACTCACTAATAAGTTGAATTTCTTGCGTTGGGCGATAGTTAATTATGGGAACTCTAATCACAAATTCTTTTATCGTTATTTTCCCCTCAACAGGTAAACTTGCCTCATCGTGTGTGCCATCTGCTTTTTTTGTTTTCCATCTGAATAAAGCATCTTCATCGCTATTTCTGGTAAAAGTTATTGTAAATCCACCTTTGTAAAAAATTGGTGTACTATTATTGTTACTGAAAAAATCCAGTCCTAATTGTGATAAATCACCGATAACGCAAAATTTATTAAACGAACCTTCGTGTTGAGAAATAAATCCACTATTTTTAAACGATTTTTTATCAGATTGTCTGTATGAAACGATTCCTTTTACAGTCGATATAATTCCAGGATTTTCAATGTTATCTATTATTTGGTTATGTTTTTTCACAACTATTCCAGAAAATAAAAATGGAATAAAATTATCGATTAATTTTACATTAGATTTTGTCGGAAAAGTAGTGCCATCTTTTTTCGTAAATTCACCAGTAATATAATACTGATACTTTGACGTTGAAAATGAGTCACCGTAATCGATATTAAAATCAATTTTTTTGTTGGGTGAATTAAAGTTTAAAATGCTCGTAGGGTTATAATTTTTGTATTCGTGCCGAATAATTTCATTATAATATTTTGAATAAATTTCATTTTCCATTTTTTATTACAGCAAAAAAAAAAATTTTTTTAATTACGAATATTTCTTTTCCTTCATTATAGATGGAAGACCCGACTTTTTCTAACTATCTAATATTTCTTTACAATGATTAGCAATAAAAATCTTTGAAACATTTTGATATAAAATCACATAATCCCAATCGACGAAATCTTTATAAAAGTCAATAAACTTTTCCGACAAATTCTGATATTTACTGATTATACCCCAATCAACACGATCGTTAAATTCTTTGATATTATTTTCCGTTAATTTCTGAAATTTAGAAATCTTGGGTCAATTTACTTTATTTTGAAAAATACGCAAATGATCGATAGTTAAATTCTCGTGTTCGGACACATAATTCCAATCAACATTCGGCGAAAAAAGATTAGTTTCCATTTTAGGAACTTCAACGCAATTTATTGCTGAAACTAAATATAACAAAAATAACTTCATCATGTTTATTTATTAATAAAACTCGTTTTTTTAATTCCACACACAGAACATTTACTTTCCAAAATAACTTTTCCGTTCGATGTTTTCCTTTTTTTCTCGTTAAGAGATTGTGTTTTCTTTTTACATTTTAAACAATATATTAACGTCATATTTATTACATATAAAATAAAATTTTTATTGTTTCTTATTTAGGGCATCTTTAATACTTTGCTCCATTTGTTTTTTATTTACAGCATCTTTTTCATCTATTCCTGTTGAAACTCCAACTAATCTTCGATTATTGAAATTAACGTAATTTTTCACAATATTTAATTGTTGTTTCAAATATTCATTTGTTAAATTTCCTACATAAGTTTTCATTTCGATAATAAAAGGCATTAATATTGCGCTCACTTTTTCGTTAATTTCTTGTTTATTTCTGCTTGAAATTGTCGATTCTTGTTTTTCGATCTGATTGCCGAATTTATCAAATTTATTCATTTTTTATAATACGTAATATTTTATTATATTTAATTCCTTGAGACAATTTTTGTAAAACATCTAGACATAAATAACCACAAATTGGTGGATCGTCAAATTGCTGAATTTGTTCGTAATTATAATACAAATTATCGCTTCCTAAATATTTCACTAATTGGATCGGTGGATTCGCATTTCCGTACGAATCGAAATAATATTTAATATCTTTTTGTTTAAAATACGCTGTCCAATGAGAACCAATTTGATAGGAATTTTCTAAGTTAATAATTCCACATTCATTTTCCCAAGGTTTCCCTAATAATTCATCTTTCATAAAAACGCCTCTAAAATTTTTAATTTTCAATTTTTTAGCGTACTTTTCTAACTCTACGTTTGTTAGCGCTTTTTTTTAACGTTACTTAAGCCTGAGCCTTGATTTACACCGTGAATCACTTCCTGAATTTTTTCTAACGCTTTATTGTGCCGAGCCATTTCTTCGCGTTTCGCTTTTTTGTCTTTATAATCAACGAATGTGTTTGCAACAGCAGCTGCACCACCACCGACTCCACCGATTAAAGCTCCAATAGCTGCAAGTAAAGGTAAAATTCCACCTTTGTGATTTTCCTGTAATTGTTTGTATGTTAAAGTAAGTCTGACACCAGTGTTATTTTTACGATGTTTATCAATGGCGTTTTTTTGCCTATCATTTAATCCAATTTTGTCTTTTCCTGATTTTATTTGATCAGAAGATAATTGAATTGTTATGTTCGATTTTCGCTTATAAGCTCTCTGAATTTTTTTTTTTTGTCCATCAGTAAGATTTATATTGCATATATTCATTTTATAATATAGAAAATAATTTTTTAATTTAGATTTTTAAACCTAGACCAAGATGCCTTTTTGCTTTCATTGCATTTGTCGTTAAATATCCCCAAAATCGTTCATTTAAATTTGCATCATTTGACTTAAATCTTTCCCACGCTTTGTGTTCTAAAATTTCATCAGCTTTGTGTCTATTCGCTGTATCTTTATATTTATGGTAAAATAAATCATGTTCTTTCGCTGCTTCGTCTAATGGATTTATACCTATATTTCCATCTTGAATTCTTTCTTGTAATTTTGTCCCTGGACCTAAATAATTATATCCTGGTGCGTGAATTTCAAACGGCAAATTATTCAAAATACCGTTGAATAAACCTGATCCGATCTTTTCACCACGTAATATTTTTGAAGGTAAAGATGACACAAATTTAATTAAATATTCAATCCCCTTATTTTCGTCGATATGTGCTTCTAATTGTTCCTTTAAAAAATTAATAACTCCAATTTTTTCGTTATGAAAATTATTATTACCGGCTTTTTCCTGAGCATAAATATAATACAATCTTTGTAATAAATTTTGTAAATTATCGACATATTTATACTCGACAGAATTATCGGAATATTTTATTAAACCTTTTCCTTCGTGTACCTCTTCATTCTCTATTTTTGCCCAGGGTGGTACAATATTTCTGCTTTCAGGTTTTTTTACTTTATTTTTCCAAATTGGCTTAATTATTGTGTTGTATTTTTCACCTTTGCTCGATTTTGGTTTATTGCTATTTTTATCATTATTATGGTATATGCAATCTGTCGTCAACAAAATTTCCTCATAATTTGCATAATCATCCGGTGTGAAAGAATTAGGATCAGGTTTTTTCGATGGCTCTAACGTTAATAATTTCCATAATCCTTCAGTTCCTTCGTACGTTTTTCCTGCTACAATAATGTCGTTGTTATCTAAAGTAACTATTTCCTTTCCTATCATATAATTTTTGTTTTTTTTATCATAATGTATACCAAAAGTAGAATCTTTAGCATCAGGTAAAAATTCCGTTGTTATTTTTCCTAGAACAATATTTTTTTCATCTTGAATCATACGATTTTCAACGGGAGATTGATCAATGTAAGAAGGTACAATTACAGGTAAAATTTTGTTTTCGTTTAATTTATTAACAGCATTTATAATCGGTTTAAATTCCTCTTCTCTTACCTTTTCAATATTTTCCTTGCCTCTACGGGCTTGTAGAAATTTTTGTTTTAATTGTTTTTCAAGTTTACTTAATTTAATTGCTTTTTCAACAGTTATTTTTTCCATTTATATGTAACAAATATAAAAATTTTATTAGTTAAACACCCACTTAAACCTTCGTTGAACATGATTTTACGTTCATTTTACGTTTCTTTAACGTTGGTGAACGTTCATCAAATTGTTCTATCATTTTAAATTGATTTTTATATCTCCCAAAATCTCGTTTTTTAGTTAAACACCCACTTAAACCTTCGTTGAACATGATTTTACGTTCATTTTACGTTTCTTTAACGTTGGTGAACGTTCATCAAATTGTTCTATCATTTTAAATTGATTTTTATATCTCCCAAAATCTCGTTTTTTAGTTAAATCTATCGTAATAAAACCAAAATCTTTTTCCCAACATTGGTTACAAATTTTACAAAATTTATCGTAAGACATGTCCCCCATTACATTGTCTTTATATATTTTTCTCAAATAATGGTCATTTTGTTTAAAAATACACAGAAAATTAGCGTTACTACGAATTGTTTGCAAATTAACCAAAGTATAGCATTGTGTAATATAAATACAAGATATATTTTTATGTCTTCCACTTGTAAAGTATTCTTTAATTATTCTCTGATTTTTTTCCATAATACAATCGTCCAAAATAACGAGAGAATTTGGTAAACATTTATCTACAGAAATTAAATCATCGTAATTATCACAAAAATATGCAATTTGTTCGCCAACATTTTTTTCAACATTTTCGTATCTTTCCTGTAATTTTTGATATGCCGGTTGTTCTAATGTTTTACTGAATATATAGAGATTTTCAAATTCTAACCAATTTCGGTATATAAAATTTAGTAATAACGTTGTTTTTCCACAGCCACTAGAACCTATAAAAATGCCTCTAATAACTGGTTGAATAGTTCTGTTATTTTTATTGTTATTTAATTTTTTGTCAAATACGATAACATCCATTTTTATAAATATATTTATATTTATAAAATATAAAATGCAACTTTTTAAATTAAGCGGTGATAAATCAACTTTAACACTTCGTCTTGAAAATCCTTTACATTTAGATAAAGAGAAAAATTACAAATTAGGATTAGTCGCTTTTTACGGTGATAATTATATTCCTAATATTCCGCATAATTTATACGTAGAATTAAACATATTAACAGAAACATACGGAGTTAATTTTCCGAAGGGGTTTTATTCGTTATCAGATATAGAGGAAATAATACAGTTAAAATTAACGCAACTAAAATCTAAATATGATAATGAAAAAATAAACGTTAATTTTTTGACTGAAAATTTTGGATTAAAAAGTGATAAAATTAGTAACAAAATTCGAATATTTTCTCCTGTAAAAATTAATTTAGGTACGTTAGGCGAATTTTTAGGATTTGAAAATCACGTTAATTTAGAACCTAACACATTATATGGTGCGTCTAGTTTTCCAAAATTAAGACCGTTAGATGCAATAGAAATTCACTGTAATATTGTCGAACCAACAATTTTAAATCATTCATCTAATCCTCATTCTCACGAAGAAGCCGATATTATTTATACATTTTTTCCTGAAATAATTTATGGAGGAAAAATATCGGAAAAAGTTTCACAGATTATTTTTGTTCCTATTAAAAATCATATCAAAAAAATTGACACAATTATTGTTCATATTACCGATGAAAACGGAAATATACTAAATATGGCGTCATCAAATAATATTATATATCTCGGATTAATTTCATCCGAACCTATATATAAAAATGAATCTTAAAGAAGCGAAAGAATTGCATAAAAATGTTAGAAAAAAATTTGAAAAAAGACACATTGTAACATATGGAATTGACGATTTATGGGCAGCAGATTTAGTAATTATGTCGCATTATGAAACAGAAAATAAAGGATATAAATATATACTAAATGTTATCGATACTTTTTCGAAATTTGTTTGGTCAGAAGCTCTAAAGAAAAAAGACGGAATTTCTGTGACAAAAGCTTTTAAAAATATCGTAGAAAAAGCGAGAAAAGTAAAACATGATACTCCAAAATTTTTACACACCGATAAAGGTCTAGAATTCAGGAATAAAATATTTTCTTCAATGTTACAAAAATATAGCATAAAATTATATCACACTGAAAATGCTGAAAAATCTTCGATAATAGAAAGATTTAACGGAACTTTAGCCAGAAAAATGAAAGTTCTCTTTGAATGTCAACAAAATTTTAAGTGGATAAATATATTACAAAATTTGGTAAATGAATATAATTATCACGATTTTCACAGAACAATTCAAATGAGGCCGTGTGAAGTTAACAAAAGTAATGAACACGAAATTTACACAGTTTTACCTATTAAAAAAGAAATACCGATATTTCAGGTTGGAGATCGTGTAAGAATTAGTGTAAATAAAAAAACCTTTCAAAATAAATATAAAAATAATTGGTCCAAAGAAATATTCGTAATTAAAAAAATTCTGTTTACATCGCCTATAACTTATAAAATTCAGGATTTAAATAAAGAGGAAATTATCGGTAGTTTTTACAAACAAGAACTTCAAAAAACAATTTTCTAAAAATTATTTTTTTTTTTTGTAATAAACGAAAATGGATCACGAACCTTCGGCACCAGAATCTTTATTTTTTCAGGCTTTATATCCGAAAATATCGGCGCCTGAATTTAACTCCACCAATTATAAAATTAACCACATAATGATGCATTATGATTATTTACAAAAAGAAATGAAAAATAGATTTCAACAAAAAAAGAAATACTTAAAAATAGCGAAAATTATGTATGGAACAGAATATGTACTTATTTTGTCGGATATCGGAACTTTGACAACTTCTGTTTTTGTACCCGTCTTGATCCCCTTAAGTACACCAATTTGCGTTGGATTTACAACTTTGTCAATATTAGTAAGAGGAACACACAAATTTTGTACAGAAAAAATTAATAAACACGCTGCAATCGAATTATTAGCACGCACTAAAATAAATTCAATAGAGGAAAAATACGCTAAAGCGATTAAAGATGGCGAAATTACTGACAGTGAATTTGATGATATTGTACAAGAAGTAAAAAATTACGAAAAATTAAAAACCGATATTTTAAACGAATATAATAAAAAAGTAGAAATCAATAATAATTTAAAATTATCGTTAATAGAACAAGGAAAAACAGAGGCGAGAAATGAATTGAAAGAAGCACTGTTAAAACACTGTTAATTAAAGGCGACACCAGTTCATAATATTATTATTTTGAAAGAAAAGAAGTATATTTAAAAATTTTATTTTTTCTAATATAAACATGAATACTGAAAATAAAATAAGAAAAAACTACAATTCAGAAAAAAAGTATTGCAAGAGATGCGATAAAAATATTTTACAGCGTTATTGGTCAAGACATAAAAAATCGAATTTACACGCAGGAATTAAAAAAATAGAAAATAAGTATTGCGAGAAATGTGATAAAGAATTTTCGTATAAAAATTGGGCGCGACATTTAAAGGCAAAAAAACACACAGGAGTCGAGAGAAAAATGAGGGTAAAAAAAAAAACATTGTGAAAAATTCGATGCTCACACATTAGCGGCAAAATATGTATTATTTGATTTTATTCGTAATAAATCTTAAGGCTTTTATTGATCTTTAAGTTAAAGATAAATAAATTTATATATTGAAGATGATTATAGAAAAAAATTTATCTTTTTCTAATATAAACATGAATAGAAGAAATTATAATTTAGAAAAGAAGTATTGCGAGAAATGCGATAAAGAAATTAATTATAAAAATTGGGCGCGACATCAAAAAACAGATCTGCACACAGGAATTAAACAGCAAAAACTTGGAAATATATTTCCGGTTAAAAGTACTTATTTTGAAAAGGAAAAGAAATATCAATTTTGCAAAAAATGTAACAAAAATATTTTGCAGAATAATTGGACGAGACATCAGAAATCAAAATTACACACAGAAATTAAACAGCAAAAGCTTATTGATATATTTCCGTTCAAAGATATGCGTGTTTTTAAACGGAAAAAACAACAAAAAAATGAATCCTTTTCTATTATTCAAGGTAAACACGAATATTGTAAAAAATATAGTAGTTGGAATATAGATTATGCCGTCAAATTGAAAAAATTAAGAAATAAAAAAGACGAAAAAATAGTTAATGTTAAAAGTATGATGGATAATGTCAAAAAAATGATAGGAAAATTAATTCAAATTGTCAAAGAAAAAACTCATTTCAAAAATGACGATAAAATAAATATAATCGTTAAAAATGAAAATTTTAAAACAACGGTAATATCTACAGGTTTTCAAAATGATATAAATGTTACAACACTTTTAGATCATATAGAAAATATTTTGACATCTGATGAGAAAGTTGACATAAATAAAACAACGTTCAATTTTCAAGTAATTAATATACCTAGAGGAAAAGGTTATAGCAAAATAATAAATATTACTAAAGATAAACATACAAAAAAATGCATCACTCAAATAAAAAATAACGATAATTTATGTTGTCCTAGAGCAATAATTACAGCTTTATCATATCATACGGATACTATTTTAGGTAGAAAATTAGAAGGACGAGATTCGAAAAGTATTCGAGAAGGTAAAAAAATACAGGGAGATTTAGCGGAAAAGTTATGTCAAAAAATAGGGTTTTGTAATAGTGAAGGATTTACGTTAGAAAATATAAAAGATGTAGAAAATTTATTAAATATTCAAATTAAAGTTATTTGCGCGGAAAATTTTAATAATGTGATATATTCGGGTAAAGAAAATGAAGTAAAAATTTATCTATATAAAAATGGAAATCACTTTGACGTAATAAATAGTATGACAGCTTTTTTTGCGACATCTTATTATTGTGAAAAATGTGACAAACCTTATCAAAATAAAAATATGCACAAATGTAAAAGTGAGGCAAAAGTATGCGAATTATGTATGATGAAAGAACACAGTGAAAAAAATAAAATTTATTGCAAAAATTGTGACAGATATTGTTACAATCAAGAATGTTACGAAAATCATGAGAAAGTTTGCGAGCAAATATATAAATGTTTGAAATGTAAAAATATATGTAAAAGAAACGAAAATCACGAATGTGGATATAGAGTATGTAAAAATTGTGGTGAAAATGTAAAAATGTATGAACATTTATGTTATATGCAAAAAATAAAACAAAAAGGTGCAATTTGCGAATTGCCGTGTATTTGTAATGGAAATGCGGACAAAAAAGTCCAAAAATGCACATATTCTGAAAAATATATTTTCTACGATTATGAAGCAAATCAAGAAACTGGAACTCATGAGGCTAATTTAATTGTTGCACAATATTTTAACGGTGAAACTTTTATCTTTGAAACGAACGATGAATTTTGCGAATGGTTAATTTCTAAAAAACACAGTGGATTTACAACAATTGCTCACAACGCAAAATCTTACGATTTGCAATTTATCCTAAAATATTGCGTAGAAAATTCACTGAAACCTTACACAATTTATAGTGGTGGAAAAATAATGTTTTTGGAAGTTGCAGGAATTAAATTTATCGATAGCATTAATTTTATTGCGTCACCACTCTCAGATTTCCCGAAGATATTTGACTTAAAAGAAATAAAAAAAGGATATTTTCCTCATTTATTCAACACAAAAGAAAATCAAAATTATAAAGGGCCAATTCCTGATAAAAAATTCTACGGTATAAATACGATGAAAATTAACCCTAGAAAGGTTTTTCTTAAATGGTATTCTGAAAAAATTAACGAAAATTATGTATTTGATTTTCAAAAAGAATTTGTAGAATATTGTAAATCTGACGTAGATATTTTACGTAGAGGTTGTGTAGAATTCAGAAAACAATTTCTAGAAATTGCAAATATCGATCCTCTTCAGTACATTACAATTGCAAGTACATGTATGTCTATTTTCAGGTCAAAATATTTACAAGAGAACACTATCGGAATTATAAAACAACCTAAAAAAGAAATGTATAGTAAAGATTCAATTTCATGGCTAAATACATTCAAAAATGTACAACATGCAGTAAATGGTGGAGAAGTAGAAATTTGTGGTGCAAAAGTTGATGGTTTTAATGAGAAAACAAACACAATTTATCAATATCACGGTTGTTTTTGGCACGGCTGTCCGAAATGTTATAGTGAAAATACAATAAATAGTATAAAACGTGAAACTATGGGTGATTTATACGAAAAAACTAAAGATAGAAGTAAACAGATAAAAGATGCTGAATATAATCTGATAGAAATATGGGAATGCCAATGGAAAAAATCGAAAAAATATCAAAAAGCTTTAAGAGAAAATACCCCCGTTATTGAACCGTTGAACCCGCGAGATTTTTTTCACGGTGGAAAAACTGAAGTTTATAAATTAAAAGTAAACAATAAAATATTACGATACATCGATGTTTGTAGTCTTTATCCTACTGTTCAATATTACGATTATTATCCTGTCGGACATCCTACAAAAATTTATAAACCTAAAGAATTTGACTCAAATTGGTACGGAATAATTAAATGCAAAATATTGCCACCACAAAATTTGTATCATCCAGTTTTACCTATTAAAGACGAAAAATTAGCATTTATTTTATGTAATAAATGTTATGTTGAAAAACGAACTAAATGTATTCATACTATTGAAGAACGATGTTTGATAGGAACTTGGACAACAGACGAAATAAACAAAGCGTTAGAAAAAGGATATTATATTTTAGATATTTATGAAGTTTGGCATTTTGAGGAAAAAAGTAATAATTTTTTTAAAGATTATGTTAAAACATTTATGAAAATAAAATTAGAAACAAGTTCGTGGAAAAATAATTTTAAATCTATTGAAGAATATGTAAAAACATTAAAAGAAAAATTAGATATAGATTTAGACGTAAAAAATATTAAACCAAATCCTGGAAGACGAGCTGTTGCTAAATTATGTCTCAATTCTTTATGGGGAAAATTCGGCCAAAGACAAAATTTAACGCAAACGAAATACGTGAACGATCCTAAAGAATTTTATGAATTAATATTAGATGATAGACTGAAAATCAGTAATGTTATTTTTATTAACGAAAATATAGTACAAGTATCTTATAAAAATAAAGACGAATTTGATGACTATAGCACTTCGACAAATATTTTTATTGCAGGATTCACAACATCTAACGCTAGATTAAGATTATACGATATGTTAGATAAATTAGGCGAAAATGTAATATATTGCGACACAGATTCAGTTGTATATATTGACGATGGAAAAAATACAATTACAACAGGCTGTATGCTTGGTGAATGGACCGATGAATTAGGCAAAGATGATTATGGAACTGAGTGGATCTGCGCAGGACCAAAAAGTTACGCACTAACAACAGAAAAAGGAAAAACTATATTGAAAATTAAAGGATTTACGTTAAATTACGAAAATTCAGAAATATTAAATAAAAAAGTAATGGAAAATATTATCGATAGAAAAGTGGATAAGGTAACGTTAAATTATAACATGATCACCAGAAATGATAAAAACAAAACTCTCGTTAATAAAGTTATGCAAAAAGAATTTAAATTAAATTCTGATAAGAGACGAGTTTTACCTGAAAAAGACGGAATTATTGATATGAACCCGTGGGGGTATGTTAATATAGTAGAAAATAAAATTATGGAAAAAGAATTTAAAATGGATTATGATGAAAAACGAATTTTACCTGAAAAAAGATGAAAATATGTTTGATATTTTTAAAGAAGCTGCTAATTTAGAGAGAAATTCCAATAATGAATTTGATATTTTTGGGGGTGCTATAGGATTTGACCAAAATGATTATTTAACAAATCGAACATAAATAAACATTGACAATTTTTTAATCTAACTTTTAAAAAGTATTTTTTTTTTTAATTTGTTTAATTACCCTTAGAAATTTTAACCTTTAGTTTTGCTTTTTTGGATTTTATAAAGGGAAAATTGACAGGGATTAAATATAAGGGAAAGTTGACAGGGATTAAATATAAGGGAAAGTTGACAGGGATTAAATATAACGGTAAGTTGACAGAGATTAAATATAACGGAAAATTGACAGAGTTTAAATATAACGGCAAGTTGACAGGGATTAAATATAACGGCAAGTTGACAGAGATTAAATATAACGGAAAATTGACAGAGTTTAAATATAACGGCAAGTTGACAGGGATTAAATATAACGGCAAGTTGACAGAGATTAAATATAACGGAAAATTGACAGAGATTAAATATAACGGAAAATTGACAGAGTTTAAATATAACGGTAAGTTGACAGAGATTAAATATAACGGAAAATTGACAGAGTTTAAATATAACGGCAAGTTGACAGGGGTTAAATATAACGGCAAGTTGACAGAGATTAAATATAACGGAAAATTGACAGAGATTAAATATAACGGAAAATTGACAGAAGTGGCTGAAGTAGCCCACTTACTACTCATATATATTTGCTTTTGTATTTTTTATTTATAATATATGTATATATATGTACGTATGTATGTATGTATGTATATGTATGTGCATTAATACGTTGTTCTTCTCGTCTATTGTATGAGAAATATGATAATAACAATAATAATAATAATATGTGATTCTTATTCTAAATGTATTTTCAATTTTGTTAACCAGTTTACGACCATGTTTCACTAATGTCTTCTAACGTTAAATGTAGGGTGCAAATTCATCATAGTCATCCAGTATATGTTGCGTTATCTGCTTAAGATTTCCGCACTCGCATGCAGCTGACGTCATAGCTCATTTCCCTCTGTCCATTTCTAATTCTATTAAAAGTCTTCCATTCTTTTCTGGGTAAGTCCATTCCTGGGATTTCTTTCTTCGAGTCCATTACTAAATGGGAATTTTATTTTTCATTTACGGAAATTTTTCAAGTCTCCTGATAATAATTTGTGATGATTTTCTAGAATTGTGCTGAACTTATCTTTTTGGAGATTGGCAGTGTGGGGTAAATCTCAAATTTATTTTTATCCTTAAATAAAGCCAACCTCGTTTGATCTCAAAAGAGCTTTGTTAGCGAATTCTGGTAGTAATATAATTGGTATAGCCCTCCGGTAAAGCTACATCTCGAAGGCATTCAGTTTATTTATCATCGATTTTTTAATTGTCCAGACTTCTGTTCCATATAGCAGTACGGATTATACGTAACATAAATTGTGTATTAACAGGATTAATTATTACGTTAAGAATTCCATTTTACTTTTGTATTATTTTTAAAAATCCTATTATTTCAGTGGAATTGATATTTTTTAGAAGTTCATTTATTTATTTTTAAAAAAGGAATTGTTATTATCTTGTAATTGATGCGCTTTGTTACGAATTTCATTGCAGCGAATACCCGGCCTTATATTATATTTATAACTTGTTTGGTTTAGTCACTGACTTTATTTACGTAGCTTTGCTGTTTGTTAATGGTTGCATTTGGATCTTTATCAGATGCGAGTATCATAGTGTCGTCTGCGATGTCTGCAATATATATAATGTACAGTAATGGACCCAGTACACTACGCTGCGGTACTGCTGCTAGTATGTTGTGGATATCTGACTCATATCCTCCATGCATTACATAATAATATATATATTTTTTAGGTATGACGTTAGCAAAGGCAGATATATTCTGGCACGATCATTCTTAGTTTGTACAATAGTCCGTCAAAACACGAAAAACGAGTTTTAATTTACAAACAGCTAACGTCTTTATTACCATGTTAGAATACGTTTATAGGTTATCGACCTCTTCAAATCAAATGATTTTTGATTTTTTTTAGGTAGTGAACGAGAGAAATGTAAAATTATTTACACTAATGATTAAGACTTTTCATCTTTACTAGGTCATAGTTCCACCAAGGAACTTTTTTCTTAATTAATCTAGGGTTTGTTTTTGATATATGTGTTTTAGCACAATGTATAATCCGTTTAATAATTTATTTACATATTGTATCAGGATCGGTTAAATTCGAAACTTGTTTAAGATCTATAGAGTTCCTGAAACTTTCCCAGTCTACTTTACCTGGAATCCAGTTTTCGTGTCTTTTTCTGAACTGTTGATGCTCTGTGATCAAATTTATAATCTGTGAGAAGTGATCGCTGTTATATAATTTCCTACATGATCGCCAGTGTAATATATGGCTGATGGTTGAACTACAGATGGTTAGATCTATGGCTGGTATATTAAATCTTGTCGGGTCGCTTGTATTTATGATGCCGATTGTACGATCATCTAGGAATTTCTCTATTATTTGTCCTCCGTTACCCGTGATGTCAGAACCCCATATAATGTTATGACTATTGAAGTCACCTGTTAAAATATATGGCCGTGGAAGTTGGTCCGTTAAAGATTTTAATTCTTCATCTTCATCATGTAAATTGTACATATTACCACTGGGTTAGCTAAGAATAGTTTTACTGCCGTGGCTTGATACACTGATTGAATCTGTACGTCCTCTTTTTTTATACTATTGTGAGTAGCAATCAGAACGTCGCATTTAGAGTTACCAATCGTTATAAAATATCGCTTCGAGTGATGTTATAACCATTTAAATGTACATTTTAATTAGAATTTAATTTTGTCTCTTGTAGACATATTATACAGATGGGTCTAGATCTTGTATGAGCAATTGTAAAAATGGAAGTTTGGATTTAATACTATTTATATTCCACGATATTATATTTATTATGTTGCTTGCAGGACAGTTTGTAGGGTTCTTCCAACAAATCGGACAAGTTTTTCAAACTGTCCTCCTTTGAATCCTTTTTTGATGCATTTTGCAATTCGACTTCTTAACCTTTTCAAAAACCATGTGAAAGTCCCCTTTGTATCTTTATTTAGGTAAGGTTGAATTTCTTCTGTCATATATATAATTTCTTGTATGCCGTCTGTGTACCTTTTTATAAGTTCGATTTTATCCTTATTGCCTTTTAAATTTTGTAGCATTTTTATATATTCACTCATAGTAATGGGACACATATTGGGGTAAGTTTCTTTAAATGAATTTATTTTTGTGTTTATTTTATCAATTTCTTCTCTATTTTTAAATGTGTGACACAGTCTTCAGTTTTTGGTCGTTTTGGTTTTTTAAGCGATAAGAAATCGAAAGTGAAATTTCGGAGACAAAACTATTACATGTGTTCAAATTGAAACAGGCGTGAGATAAGGAGTCAGAAGAGAAAAATAGTTGATGAAAAGGAAGAGGAACAAACAGCCATCACTAAGATATTTTATATGGTCTATAGCTAGCCAATTCGAAAAAAGAAGAAAAAGTATGACGATGACTGTTATTACAAACAACCATTAGAAGTTCAACGTGTATCTTAATTTCAGGTAAAAAAAAATCCAGCACTAATAATAAAAATTTTTATTATTTACATCGTTTTAGTCATTTTATCAGATTTATTTTAATTATTTCTATATTCTTATACATGTACGCTTTCAATAGTTTATTATAGTCATCGCATCCTTAAATTTACCAACACATACAAAAATAAACATTTTACTTCTCATTTTTTATTTACATATTTCTACATATATATATACACACGTTACACACACACACACACACACACACACACACACACACACATATATATATATATATATATATATATATATATATATATATATATATATACACTATAACTTATTTATCTATTCTTCTTCTTGTTGTATTTATATTATTGTTATTATCATTGTCATTGTCTTATTTTAAGATCATGTTAGTTATGTTGTTGAATATTTCTGGGTTATTACTTCTTCTTCTTATCGTATAATCATCGGTTATATATAATTACACAAAATTATCATCATAAGTCTAACTTTAAATTTGTTAGCCAGTCTATTTTTTTTTAGACTTGGCTTCTTCCTACAATACTGTTTGGCGAGAGGGATTATTATTTAAACTGGATTCTATTATACCATGCTCTCGAATATTGCAACTAGTAAATAGCATGCTGTCAGATAGGTATTTCTGTGTCTTCTTAGGAGAAAATAGTAGCAGATGGCGACAAGTCAATCATGGTCTTCCACAAGGATCAATATTAGCCCCATTACTTTTTAATGTATATGTCAGCGATATGCCTGACACATCTTGCAAAAAGTTCCAGTATGCAGACGATATGGCGATGACCACGCAAGGAACAGACTTGAAGAATTGTATATCAATATGGAAAGTGGCTTATCACAAATTAGTAAGTACCTGCATAAATGGAAATTACGACCGAATCCCCACAAGACAAAGACAGCATTTTTTCACCTCGACAACCGAGAAATTTGAAGTTGTAGAACTAGGAAATACAAAATATCGCACCTTATCATATAATGAGCATCTAACAGTTTTATCCAAAAAGTTAAAAACACGTATAAATCTCATTAGGAGACTCGCAGGCTCGATGGGATGATGATGCAAGAACACTCAGAATTTCTTCCTTGACACGTGTATACTCAGCAGCCGAATATTGTTCATCAGTTTGGTGTAATAGCTGCCATGTTAAAAAAGTAGATGTAGTATTAAATGAAGCACTCTGAACCATATCAGGAACGCTGAAAACCACTTATGTGGCTTCCAGTTTTAGCTAATATAGCTCCAGCTGCAATTAGATGGGAGACAGCATTATTCAGAGATAGAAATAAATTTCAGATGTACCCCGAACTGCCAATATCTGAAGAGATAAGGTCCGCACCCAAATCCAGAAAATCACCTTGGGCAATGAACAAATTATTATCAGAGATATGAAAGAGTTTAAAAAATGGAAAATAACATGGGAAAGGAATTTAGAACATACAACAAATTCCCATTTAGTTGTCGACCTAAGGAATGAAATTAAAGGAATGGATTTATCTAGGAAACTATGGAAGATACTCAATAAAATTAGGACCGGACAGGGAAGATGCGGATATAGAAGTGGGGTATAACGACAACTGCTCGTGCCAGCGTGGAAATCCAAGACAAACAATGCAGCATATATTGGAAGACTGTAGTGAATTTGCACCTGTAGGTTTAACATTAGACGATGTTCACAATCTTAATGACGGAGCCATATGTTATTACTGTTTAACTACCACTCCTACTACCATAAAAATATTTTTATTTGCTACATGTATATATATACAGTTTTATTATTCCGAGAAATTATATTTCTCGTCTTAATTATATTGTTATGACTATTTTAAGAAATATCTTTTACTTACGCGTATTAAATGGACTTGCGAAAAGTCTTGGATCATAAAACAACATTGTTAACGAAACACAACTAACTGTTGGTTCACTTTCCGGAATTATTTTTCAACATTTTTACGAAGTTTTGCGTACATTCATAAAAGTTTGCAAATATTAGGAGGTACACCCAGACACTTTTCTTTGCACATTTTAAGTCAAAAAGTTCTATTATCGAGTATTATTGGATGTGTGCTTTCAATATCCGGAAGTTAAAGAATAGAAATGACGATGCACTTTCATATTCCGCAAAATATGATATAGTACAGAAAAGACATGTACGTCGGTAACAATGTTGCAACTAAAACAGTTTTCTCCGTGTTTTTCTTAAATCATTAACATCTGTTAGATATTTTAAAAAATCGTCAAAACTCAAATAATGCTGGTATACAGAGTTCAGCTGATTTTGATTTAACAGAGATTAACACACCGCATCAGTTTATTTTTAATAAATTAACACGATACTTAAATGAACAACATTGAGATAAAAACACTTATATATATATATATATACATATAACACAAATATATATACACATAAATGAAATTAGAATTAATGAACGTCAAAACACGTATCAACTTCACAAACACTTCAAACAGACTGACTCTTGCATCCTTAAGGAAGGCCTATTTATATGAGCACTAGAATGACTCACCCGTAGTATGATCGAACGCCTGACAAGTAAAAGAAATCTGTTGATTGGTTGTTCCATCGAACCATACTCAGATAAGATTATCAGCTGACATCGAACCAGCCGCTGCGGCAATTGAACTTCAAATAATTTCAAGCAATATCTCTAGATTTTTTTCCGATTTTGTTGCAGATGACGGCCAAGACTAGGGTACTATAATTTTTTTTATTCAGATAATTTATAATTAGTGTTCGGTAAATCGATTTTGTCGAAGTCTTTTATAAATTACCGTTATCGTTTCTATTTAACAGCAAATCGTTCGAATGTTATCGGTAATTATTTGTTCCGCGTTAAATCTCTCACACATTCGTTTATAAAACAAACCGGTTTTTCAACGTAAGGTAATTCATTTTAATCTAACATACTTATCAGTCTTATTATGTAATTTAATTCGTAATCTAATCGCCGCTACCATATTATGACACATCGACTACGCCGACGGTTAATAAAATCAGTATAACCATCTGCGCCACACTAATTATTGTAGGATGAAAAAAGTTAAAACCCTCGCTACGACAGCAAAAAAAAATGTACAAACTTGTAATAAAATGAAAAATCCCACTCCATCATGCTCATAATTTCAAGTAAAATCGAACAAAATGATCACTCCTAGGTTGATCTATCTGAATTTGAATGTAGCTAAAAACAAGCTTGCAAAAGATATGAGTTATTCACATATTGTTAAAACACCAAAACCCAACAGAACAACAACCCATCATTACCACTAATTAAAAATTTCTCCAACGAAGAATTCTGAGTGGAACTAAGTAAATTAGTGCCGCCATCAAAAATCACTTTTTTATCCCGAATGTCCAATGGTAGATTGTGTTTTTATTTCGACTATGTCAAAACCTGCCATGATAAATATAATATATTGGAATTTAAATAGCGTTTTATCCAAACTAACGTTTCTACAACTACTTATACAAGAATTAGAACCTGCAGTCTTATAGGAAACCAAATTAAATAGTAATCGCAATATAAAAATAAAAAAATGCAATATACATCGAAAAGACTGCCTATAAGCGGGTAACACAAAAGGCTTGTATTGATCACCGTGCATAATACTGTCAAAGGTGAAACAATACAATTACGGTCGAGCCTTCAAGTGATTGCTATAAAACCTTTATTAAACACGCCAATAACGATATGCAATATTTGTCTAGATGAAAAAGAACAAGTTAGCTTGAAGAACCTGAAATAAATAACCAAACAACTACCAAGACCATATATAATAACCGGATATTTTGACAGCCACACCACAATCTAGGGATCTAAAACGATAGATGAAAAAGGTTAAATTGTAGAAAAACTTTTAAACGATCCAAATATAAGCACTACACTCAACATCTATAATGGTTCAACATCGGCTATCGACTTAACTCTTTGCAGCTCTACAATTAATCACAGGATACAGTGGTAAACTAGTAAAAGTGTCTATGGAAGTGATTATTTCCCTCAAATTATAAACTGTCTAATACATCTTTCAATACAATGTGAAACATACCCAAACTGGATAATCTGCAAAGCTGACTGGAACAGCTTTAATAATTCTATCAACCTAACGGACACAAAAATCAGTACGAACACAAATGAAATAAATACCGTCATAAGAAATAAAATTCCCTCCTCAGCTGATTCATGTATACCTAAAACTCACTTCAACCCAAAAAAGAAACATGTCCCATGGTGGAACGAAAACTGTAAATCAGTCATACAAAGTAAAAATAAATTATTACATCGGTTTAAAAGATATCCACATACGAAAACCTTTTACGATTTAAAAAAGCAAGAGCTCTAACGAGCGAATTGTAACGCAAAGTATGAAAGAATCCTAATTTTATCTCTTACCTTCAACATTGAATCAAATAACAATGAACCCTACAACACGGAAATTACACACCAGGAAGTATCTACTTCAATAAAACAGTTAAGATTGATCGGATACATCCTGAGATGATAAAACACCTAAAAGGCCATAATATTGATGCTATTTGCCACCTACTAAATAGGATCTGGAAATCAAATGTAATTCCAGACAAATGGAAGGAAGCCAATATCATCTCAAGGCAAATAAAAACCAAAAAGCGATACACAAATTAGATGTAATTCAAAATCAGACACTTCGCATTTGCAGCGGAGTCTTCTGTACTAGTCCAGTATTAAGTCTACAATAAGCAGATTTCCTCTTACTCTTCAAATAGTTAACTAAATAACATTGTTTAACATTTTTATTAAAATATTACGAATACACAACATTTTTACTATTTGTATAGATTTCATTTCACTGTTTTTTCCTTTTTATTTACTTCCCATTCTCTTTTGCCTTGTTCTCTTCATTTTCCCTTTTTTCCTATCGATATTTAGATCAAATTTTTAAAATTTAAATGATTATTTAAAATTTAATTTTAACCTATTTAAAACGTCCGTTTCAAATGCCCGTGTTGTGATAATCTGCAAAATGTTCAAAAAATTCTTGAAACGAGCACTTTGCCTAAAATTCCAGTTATTATATATACACATTAGCTAAGCTGTTATGCATAATGTTCAAAGCGCCCACAGATTGCCTATAAATATATATATCTTCTTTCCTAGCGTTTTCCCTGTGCAGGGTCCGCTTGTTGACACAGTCGTTTCCATTTTTTACAATCTTTTACGTCCTCTATCCCAACACCGGCTTGTTCCATATCATTGTTGATGGAGTCTATCTAAAGACTTTTTGGCCTTCCTTGTGGCAGCTTTCCTCCAGGGTTATACTCCGTTATCATTTTCGCTGGGCTATTTTCTGCTTTCCTCATGACATGGCCGTACCATCTAAGTCGTTCTTCACGTATTTTCAGATGTACAGGAGCAACTCCTATACGCTTCCTTATGTCCTCGTTTTTGACATGGTCCAGGAGTGTGTGTATATATATATATATATATATATATATATATATATAGCATTAATCTTACAACTTAGACGGAGTTATTTAGCCCTGAAACTGTTGATACGTAAAATGAATAACGATCGCTTCCCTTTAACATGTTCAGTCATATACATTCTAACTGGCGTTTTTCAAATAGAAAAATGCCCCTGCTCTGTTCCGTTATAACAAGGTTGGAGGAGTTTCATGCACGTCTCACGTGCATGCAAGCTCCTTTTCAATTTATGGTACCATATTTTTACTTCTTCAACAAACAAAATTCATCCTTTTTCCCTGAAAACTGTAGTCTGTATCCTCCTACAATAGTATTATCTCAGAAATGTTTCCACTACACATCCTTGTTTACACGGATGGATCCAAGTCAACTCGAGGAACGGGAGCAGCAGTGTTCACTCCAGTTCTCAATATTAGTAACATGTACAAATTATGCGACGAATGTTCAGTATTTACTGCAGAATGTGTAGCAGTACTATAAGCCTTGTCAATTCTACCGGACTTAAATCTTCGCGGAAATTACCTTATTATTACAGATTCCAAAAGCGTGGTGACGGCTGTAGACAATAAACGTAGCGTGTCAGATATATTAATTGGTTTAGTTTTGCTAAAACTTAATAATTTGGAACGTGTGGGAATATCTGTGTCTTTCTTGTGGATACCGGGTCATAGAGGTATTCCAGACAACGAATTTGTTGACTCATTGGTTAAGACGCGTCGTCTAGTGGTGTAGAGGTCTCCTTAATAACTCACAAAGATATCATTCACTTTATTCAGCTAGAGCATAGGGATCAATGGGAGTTAATGTGCACTAAGAGGATTAGTCAATCACCTCTCACTTATTACTATCACCTCCAGCCGTCTCTTCCCAAAACTCCCGTGGTTCTATCTTTTTAAAAAGATTAGTCGTAAGGGGATTGTACTCATCAGCAGTTTGCGATTTGGACATCATTTGTTGTCTGACCGTCTTTTCCGTATGCAGCTTAGAGAAAGTCCGTTTTGTCCCCTCCATTCTGAACAGGTAGTCTGCAGCCCCGATCATGTCTTTTTTGAATGTTCTGCTGTAGCACCGTTGCGCTCGGAGCTTTGCCTTATCTTGTTACGTTCTTCGAGTATTACACCCCCGTATAATGTATCGTCCCTTTTACATTTGGATAACCTAACAATTGTTCCCCATATAGCGACGTTTTGAGAGAAGTCAGCATGCTTGATTAAGATGTAGATAGTCCCCACAGTATCACGTTGGGTAAGCTATAAAGGAACCCCCATTAAAAAAAAATACTTATTTATGTAAATAAAGACAACTCCCTAGAATTCCATAGATAGCAAACGTACAAATAAATCAGTGTTACAATAAATATGTGTCACGTAAAGATTTGGTAACATAATGTGGACACCGCATACAACAGGGTTTACGTTAATCAGAGAATCGCGGAAAATTACAAAATCACTGGGGGATTAAATCACGATACATACGGTGACAGCTGCAGTTGATAAATGACGAAGAGAGACAAAAATTGACTTAGATTTCGATGCCTGTTTGTTTTTCAATTACAAATAAAGATTGTTTTTATTTAATCACGTTTAAACTTTCAAATATTAATAAACGCTGTATGATACAAACAAGACGTGTTTATTCCGACGAAATACTTACGAAATTAATTACGACCACCGTCATGAGGAAAATCCGCGTAACGAAAATTCCGAGAAAGACTTCGCGGGAAAACATTATTAGTAGTCGAAGACCAATCCGTTTTAAAATTTTTTGTTTTTTAATCATTTCAAATAATGTACCTTCTAGGAATAAACGCGAAATCGCGTTTTCACGGGTCAACTAGATTAATTTCAGGATGAAATGAACGATGACTGGTCAAAATCCGAATTTTACATATACTTTACTAGCAGATGATAAATTAGTAGAAACAGATATTAGCCGCCGTCCGATAATCTTAATTCGTTTCGTTAACTGGAAGATTAATTGCGTAAATATCTGGTTTCGTAAGCACATTTAAAAGCAGTTACAGTTTTCTCAGAATTCAGGATAGATCAATTATACAGCAAACGTGACAGGAGTTAACTTAAGACTAATGTCCCTAGATCGATTATCTGTCGACTTTCCAGTTTATCAGATGGTACTCAGCATTGACCCATCTGACTACTAGAGATGTAACACCTATTCGAATCTTATTTTTTGTCTCTTTATATATATATATATTATATATATATATATATATATATATATATTCCGCTTATAAGGGACTCCGGATAAGAGGGACATCCGTTTATAAGGGACAATCAGCAAAACCCCGAATCAAACGTATGAAATGAAGGTTGTTTTAGTTCGCTTTAGAGGGACAACGCCTCGGTTATAAGGGACAAATAGACTTTCAAGGCAATAAATAGTGAGAGGGGCGATAAGCCAGCCGATATAAAATGACACTTCCGGTCGTAAAACGAAAATATTCACATAAACAAAAATTGAATAAAAATGTTTTAGTCATTTTTACAATTCGTTTTTGTTTAAGTGAACATTTTTGTTTTTTCTTCGTTTTGTTTAAGATGTTCTTGTGTTGACATTCTTTCATTGACGCTATACTGTTTTTTGCTCTGTACGTTTATTAATAATTATGCACTCTCCGATAGCTTATTAGTTCTTAGTTTAGTTCTGCAAAAACTGTAGTGCATCGTGCGGTTTTATTTATTTTTTCTTATGAAAATTTTCTTTTCTTTTTTTAGTTCTGGTGAATTTTTTGTATGAATAAAATGTCGCATAAATGTTTATCATTAAAGAAAAAAATTTCTATTTCAGACAAAATCGAAATTCAACCTCCCAATATGCCTATTTGGGAGTTAGCAAAAATCATGGGCGTCTCCAAAAACACCGTCTGCCGTTTAAAAACAAATGAACAGAACTTATGTAAAAAATGGAATAGTACTGAAAAGGGCAGTCAGGTTCTTTACCTTATTTATGCCTCCTGAATTTTTCTCTTAATTTCCATATAAATATTACGCATTAATAAGGTTATAAGTATGTTAATTGTTTACTAAATTGTATATATACTCGCTTCAATAAGAGATTTTAAAAAATTCGCTTATAAGGGACAACCGGTTATAAGGGACAAATGACTTCCGCCCGATGTGTCCCTTATAAGCGGATTCGACATATATATATATATATATATATACTGTTGGACAAGGTCAATCAGTGATGTTTTCATGTTAAAAATCGACTAGAAAGAATTAATATCCTTTGGTAATTACTTGTTTACTATTAGTTTTCATCAGCGTGAATGAATATTGTATTGTATTATACGACTAGTGTCCAGCAGCTCAACAGAAAATATCTTAGGATGTCCTTCAGCCTAACTAAATATCGTCTAGCTATTTCACCTTTGTTACATTCCAGACCTCGTTGCAGTAGTGACTATGAAATGGCTACTCCGCTCAGACAGATTCATGTGAAATGTATCTGTGTAATATGAAGTCATCAACATAAGTCGAAACTCTAAACGACATCTTAATTTAGCAATTAGACAAGTCACATATAGGAAACACCGTGGATTTAAGTATATTAAAGTTCTATTTTTAAAAAAGGTTTACACAGAAATTTGATCATATTAATCAGAATTCGAATTTTAGAAATTGTATTGTGAAGATATGGAGGTAGGCAACGTATGATACAGTGAACTCCTTGTTAGTAAATAAGAAATAAATATCATGCATAGAATGAGCTATTCTAATGTACACTTACCGTGACAAAATCAACGTATTCTCATACTCTCGACCCACCATATCCTCAGCAGGAACTAACCCGAATGAAGACAGTTAGTGAACATATCTACTAAAATCATTTTTGACTTAACAGATAAGTTATTACCAAATAGGTTATGTCATCCTAATCATAAAAGGATTCTTTTTTATTTTTAATCAAGGAGGAAACGGATTTCGATGTAGGAAGTAGGTTAAAGTAAGAAATTCAGAATTTGTAGAGGGAGAAATATGTTACGTGTAATCAGCTTGTTCCTGAATACATTAGATAGGACCACCACATTATCTACAAATCTAGAAGAACAAATTTCAAGAGCGAGTGGGAAATATTTATTTTTAAAAGGAACGCACCAACTTGCTTTAAATAAGTATTTCTATTAAACCCACGATAAAATTGACACCAAGATTTTTTTTTGAACATTTAAGAAATTGTAGATTTTCAGAGGTAATTTTTATTTATAAGAAACGTACAATTTAAATAGGCCCTTCATGACAGAAAACCGTGAGAACTAAATTTCGTTCATTGCATGCTTTGTTACCGAGGAACAGGTCATTTTTTCCTTTGTAGAGAATTTAGAACAGATTCTTGCATAACTGAGAGGATTAATTTATTGAAAGAATTCATACTTTTAAAATTAATACCCACTAGTCGATGTTCCACTATTTTTTGGAATTCAATCCAATACCCATTTTTCAGTTTCCAGCGATACATGTTGTTCTCGCGGTAGTATTATCGATTTCAGTTCGTTTGGTATGAGTGAAAATGATTATACGAAAATGATTCATTTTATATATAATACATAATTAAAAATTATTTTCGTTTTTAATATTTTCCAACATTTACAAATTAAAAATTTTTTTTTTCGAAATCTAAATTATACAAAGTACGATAGCAAAATATTCAACGTTTAATATTAAATACAAAAATGACGAAATAATGAAGGAAGTCTTTATTGGCTAATTTAAATATCACGAAAGTTGCTGACATATAACAGCTATATATAACACTGGGTTAGAGAAAGATTTGTATATATGTATGTGTGTAACCTGTGCAATCTTTTAATTTTTACTAATGGAAACAAGCTCATTGTGATATCGATCGGGTGTAAATATTGATCGGACTTAAGAATAATTTATGACTGATTAATTTTGCACCTTGGCGCGGCACGTATTCAGTGGGTCAGATTAAAATGCAATCTGTTTATTATAGTCGCGAATATTTGCATAATGACACTTAGATGAACGCGTATACATTGCGCGCATATTAGTCGGAAGGTAACACATTAAATGCGATATTATGGAACGTGTATTTCACGCATAATCTAAATACGCTAATGTCACATTTTTACACGTGGCAACTTGTTTTGTTTTTAATCATACCCACTAATATCGTCAAGGTTCAGCAGTTTGATAAATTACTGATATAGTTATATTTATAATAACAAAAACGCGGAGCCACAGACGATGATTATTCAATTTCAATTTCATTTTCAATTTATTTGATTTTTGTTCAGTACATTTGAATATATACAAACATAAAATATACTATTAAAGAAACCAGTTCGAAACATAACATATGACATTCTTCAAGGAAGCAAAACAAAAAATTTAAAAATAAATAAAAATGTGAACTTATATTTAAACGAAGCTTATACGTAGTAGAACTTCATAGATTAGACTATATTTATGTACTGAACATATAACCCAGTTATGCGCGATTCTGCACATGTACCAGGTTCACAAAGATATTGTATAATAAGCGACTGTCTACATTAAATAGATTAATAATAAGTTTTATAATTCCGCTCAAATTATATACACATTTGCCGATAAACATTCAAACATTCCCATCCACTCTCATTTGGCTTCTTGGATATTTAAAAATTATTTGCACACATTGAAACTGCAATTAAGTTAAAGGTTGAAACATAAGGTAGTACTGTTCAAAACGAAATTGCTACTTTATTATGTAGTACATTTTTTGTTAAAAAACTAAGTGAAAATATATGAGATATAATAGGTATGCGCACGAGCCATAGGAAATCAGACTGTCGGTATTACAATGATGTGTGCGTTAAATTGACAAGTAAATTTAAAAATATTATGATTCTAATTAATTTACAATTAACAAATCTTAGCTAGTAAGTATTAAATTAATAATTTTCTACGTCTACGTTTATAATTAATAAGATCAGTTTTTAATTCTTTAGGTAACCTGTTGAACTTAACAGCACCGACATACACAGCTTGCATACGCATTCTACTTTTGTTATAACTAGGTACCACCGCTCTAATCTCACCAGCCAACCGCGTATTGCTTTCATAATTCGACGCATTAAATTTGTTTAAATTTTTTAATACAAACAGTAATATGTGCAGATTATATAAACCATCTACACTTAAAATCTTGTTATCCAGTTTATCACTATTTTTTGGAAGTATTAGATTTAAAATCGATTTTTGTAGAATTCTTAAGGGTTTGATATAGTAATTTGCCATACCACCCCAATGAAGTATTCCGTAAGTCAAAACAGGTTGGTATAATGTGAAGTATATTCTTTTTAAATGTTTTAGAGAAAAAACA
Organism: Coronaproctus castanopsis; assembly: GCA_032883995.1. Taxonomy (NCBI): domain Eukaryota; kingdom Metazoa; phylum Arthropoda; class Insecta; order Hemiptera; family Monophlebidae; genus Coronaproctus; species Coronaproctus castanopsis. The sequence continues at coordinate 233,100,944 of CM065053.1, read as the reverse complement.
CAGATTCAAATAATAAAAAAGATAATTTAACTTCCTTAATTTTTCTGCTAGATATAATGATCGATTCAACCACAATAGCTTACAATCTAGCTGTATTCCTAAGTATTTAATATCGTCAACCCTACCTAACTTTACACCACTGGTCGATATTATCGGAATATTCTTCCAATTACTCTGATTTTGATTTGTATAAACCATGAACTTAGTTTTCTTATCATTAATAACTAACTTATTATTATTCAAGCAATGAAAAACTTTTTTACTATCATCTTGTATTAAGCCTTGTAATATATCCGGGTATATTAACAGCAAGTACCATATCATCAGCAAAACTGAAAAGTTTCCCATTGACATTTAAACCACACAAACTGTTCACATATATAAGAAATAGGTAAGGTCCAATTACACTTCCTTGCGGGGCACTCCATGATTCATTACTATACTATCACTAAATGTACTATTTAATTTAACAACATATTTTCGGTCAATAAGATAACTATTAAACCAGTTATACATGTTACCTCTAAATCCAGCATTATACAACTTCTGTAACAAAATTTTATGATCTATTGTGTAAAATGCTTTGCGTATATCAAAGTATACTGAAACGACGGATCGGCCTTTCTCAATATTTTCAGTGATATACGAAATGCGCTCAAATAACGCGTCATCTGTATGATGGTAATAACAATAATAACCACAATCGTAATCATCGTTTAACTTAATCCAGTGATTTTTAAATTTCAATTTACAAAACTTGTAGCATATATATATGTCGAATCCCAACGCGTATGAACGGATTAAATATTGAACATGGAACGTAAGATCACTTAAATATGGAAATTTAGAAAACTTAAAAATGGAAATTGAAAGAATCGATATAAATGTTACATGTGAAATTAAATGACGAGGGAGATTTCTGGACTGGCGAACATCGATTTGTGCAAACTGGTAATAATAAAAGGGTTACAGGAGTCGGAATACTCGTAAAAGGTGATTTAGGACACAAGATGTCAGCATCATATCAAATAAACAGCCTAGTAATTACGGTGAAAACACAAACAAAACCAAAGGACACGATGATAGTACAAGTTTATATGCCAACATCTACATATTGTGATCAAGTAATAGAAGAAACATACGAAAAAACAGAAGACATTTTGTAAATATCTCAAAGGAGACGAAAACTCGATTTTAATGGGTGACTGGAATGCAGGGGTAGGAGAAAGAAAAGATGGATTAACAGTGGGAAATTATGGACTAGGAGTAACAAATGATAGGGTCCAATGTGAAAACATCACCTTGTAATGACGAATAATCTGTTTACTAGTCATCCCAGAAGGAGATATACATGAATGCCTGGGGATAAACAAAGATATCAAATCGATTATGTGAAACACAGATTCAGGAATCAAGTAAAAATTAGTTTAAGTTATACCGGAGCCGATGTAGGCACAGCGACCACAAAAAGTAAAGAGCGATCCAAAAGAATAGAAAGGAAATCAAAATCAATGTGGGACGTACGGCTACTAGATAATAATAATTTAAAGGAAGAATTTAATGAAAAAATAAATAAATTTATAATAAACGAAGAAATTAATAACATTACGGAAGAACAATGGTATAGTATAAAAAATAGCATTACTAATAGAACATATGAAATACTAAAAGTAGAAAACTTCCAAACGAGAAAATTATTATGGAGTTATTTAATGAAAGGAGAAAATTCAAAAATCAAATTAATAATAACGGACGAGATATGTATTAAGGAATGAAATAAACAGAAAAATAACGAAAGCAAAAGAAGAATGAGTATATGCAAAGAAATTGAAGAACAACTAAAATCTGATAAATATGAAGGCTCCGATCAAATCGTTTAAAAATATTTTAGGGGCATGAAACAAAGATGTAATAATATTTTTTTTTTTTTTTTTTTATTAAATTTACCTGTTACAATCTTAACTTAACGTTAAATAAGTAACTATATTATAAAGCTTATCACATAACACAGAACATATCTTATTACGTGATACAAACGAGTGTGAAGCTGTTAGCCCACTGGCTAAAGCTTCCATAAAAAAGTTTATCGCCTACAAGACTAGGTCTTGCGGTTTATTACGCTTAAGGCGTCTAATGTCTAATCGTGTGTCGAGAAGTTTCACTGCTTCTACGTTGACATGATGGGAAAGCCGTTTCTCGTGCTGCTTAGCGCACTCCTTGATTACATCGTTAACGAACATGATCTGAAGATCGCGGTGTATATCATCGTTACGCGAAAATCGATATGCGTCGACTATCATACGCAGGATGACATTTTGTCTCGTCTGAATCTTGTCACGATTTGCAGCCTTAGCACATCCCCATAGCTGAATGCCATACATCCAAATCGGTTTTATTATTTGTTGGTACAGTAAACGCTTACACGATACGTCCAACGTAGAATTCCGACCAATAAGCCAGTACAGTTGACGCGTTCTAGCCTTAATCTGTTTGATTTTGGATCGGATGTGGATTTCCCACGTGAGGCGCTTATCCAAGTGTATACCAAGGTATCGAGCTGACTCTACTTGTGGGACAACTCGATCACCCAGATAAACCTTATGCTGCGCATCGACTTTGCGATAAGAGTAAACGACATGGACAGATTTAGCTTCATTCAGCTTGATCTTCCATGTAACTGTCCAGTTTCTAACTCGATTGAGCGCGCGTTGAAGTTTTGCTGCGGCTTCAGCTTGACTGTCGCTAACCGAAAGTATGGCGGTGTCATCAGCAAAAGTCGCAGTTGTTGTTTCGTCATCTGTAGGCAAATCTAGCGTATACAAGAGGTATAAGATAGGTCCAAGAACGCTGCCTTGTGGAACTCCAGCTTGTATACGGTAGAATTTTGACTCAGCATCTTCGTGTGCCACCCGAAACTGGCGATTAGCCAAATACGATTCCAGAAGTCTACAAAAGTTCCCTGGAAGAATGTTACTCATTTTGAATATTAGGCCTTCGTGCCAAACACGATCGAACGCTTGCGATATATCTAGAAAGACTGTGGAACAATACTTTCTTTCTTCGAACGCTTTTTCGATTATAGATGTAACCCTGTGAACTTGGTCTATAGTCGAATGTTGGTTTCTAAAGCCAAATTGATGATCAGGGAGATCAACAAAAGTCTTTAGTCTCTTTAATAATAATTTTTCGAACAGTTTCGATAACACCGGGAGAAGTGAAATTGGGCGGTATGAAGTAACTTCTTCCGCTGGTTTTTCTTTTTTATGCAACATAATAATGTTAGCTATTTTGAAACAGTTCGGAAAATATTCAAGACGTAAACACGCGTTGAATATGTACGTCAACAGTACCACTGCTTTACGTGATAATTCTTTTAACAATGCCGGAGAAATTTCGTCGATACCTGCAGCTTTTTTTGCGTTAATCTTCAGAATTTCTTTTGCAATTTCCAAAGGGGTAATATAAACAAAGTCCACATTATTTTTATACGACACTGTAGGACTCATATCCGATGTAATGTCATGCGGTTGAAACGTATTTGACAAATGTTGAGCAAACAACTCTGCTTTGTCACAATTGCGCCTGACCCAGCTCCCTCTTTGATCTAAGAGAGGGGGAACTCTGACGCATGGCCGCTTCATTCTTCGTGTGGCTTTCCACAGCGAATAGTCCCTATCCGCGAATGGACTAAGCTCCTCTAGATAAGATTTAAATGTTTTCCTTTTAATCTCCTTTATTAACTTATTAAGTTTATTGCTTATCCTATTGAAAGTGTTTTTATCCGACGGATGGTGTGACTGATGCCAAATGCGTCTAGCACGTCTTCGTTCAATAATTAATTTACGTACTTCGAGGGGATATGTTGTCTCCTGATTGTTGCTATTTTTAATCTCGGGCGTTGCAATTTTGGCAGATTCGTGAATCGCTTTGATCATATTATTGCATTGTTTTTCTATTTCGTCGGGTGTTTTCAGACGTACTTTCACGTTCACTCGCTGGTCAAGTTCCAAACGGAAGTTTTCCCAGTCTGTGAATCTATTCGTGAGCATACTCCTTTCTTTTGTTCTCTGTATCACTGTAGAACTAATAGTGAGCAATACTGGAGAGTGATCTGATGTGAGATCTTCGATGTTTTCTGATAGCACATAATTAGTAGCTATACCTTTGACAATGAAAAAATCAATTAAATCAGGTCGTTTTCGTTTATCGCTTGGCCAATAAGTAGGCTTGCCTCCAGAAATACAAGTACTATGAGTACTGTGAACTGCTTGTAGGAGTTCTTTACCTTTGACATGTGCCATATTCTCATTTCTAATATGAACTGACCTTGAACCCCAGGCTTCATTCTTAGCATTATAGTCGCCACCTATCACGTATCGCGGACCAAAATGATTAAGGAAGTATTCGTAACTATCTCTTTTTATTTTGTGTTTAGGTGGAAAATATACAGCAGCAATGTTGACTATTGTACCGTTCCATTGAACAGCAACGGATGTTGCCTGCGCATATTCTTCACAAAACTCTTTTTCGGGAAAGTGCTGTATTTGTTGTTTAATAATTACAGCTGATCCTCCGTGAGCACCGCCGTCAGGATGGGGTGTGTGGTAGATAATGTAATTTTTAATCTTTGGACAATTCCTCGTTGTGAAGTGTGTTTCCGACACTAGAGCAATGTCGATCTTATGAAAATGAAGAAATGTTTCTAATTCAAGAAGACGATTTCTTAAACCATTTGCATTCCACGTGATTATTCTAAGTGAATTCTCAGTCATTTCTTCTATTTTTATTACGTTTATTAGTAACTGTCTGAGATTGCTTCCCTTCCAATTTACTCAGCCGATTAGAAATGGAGGTCATTTCCTTGGTTAAATTATTCAGAGCAGACATGATGTCCTTGTATGACTGCTCCGTCAGTTGCATATTCTTCTTTTGTGAATTTTCCTTGTATTGTGTTGTTGACTGTTCACTCGTTATTGGAACATCAATATCCTGCCTTGCTGCCGAAGCGTATGTTACAGTATTTTGTATTTTACCGGATATGTCTGTTTTCTTCTGCTGCACCCGTTGCACAATGGACGGTTTTTTTCTTTTTAGCAGTTTCTCAACATCTCGGTAAACTTGACAACCTTGATAGTTGGCTGTGTGATTAAGCCCACAGTTAACGCATTTGAATTTTGTTGGATCTTTTAACTTACAAGACGTAGACTCATGGTTCTGAGCGCATTTAAAACATTTAACTGGGCGGAAGCACCCTTGCTTAGTATGGTTCCACCTTTGACACCTTTTGCATTGTGGAATTGCAAAATTTTTGTGAGGTTCCTCGATTTTAACTGAAGTGTAAACGAGATGTGTAATTTCGTATACGTTTTTATTATTATCTTTTGGCTCAAGATCTACGTAAAATAAAGGATAAGTTTTCTTACGTCTACTGGTAATTTTATTATCATTATCACGTAATTTTATCATTTTAGAAATGTTTACAATATTTACAACATTGTGTCCCATGTTATGTAATTCATTTTTCAGCTCATCTAAATCAGTAGTGGGATGAAGCCCCCGAATTACTACCCGAAATGTTCTGTCTGTTTTAAGTTTGTAGGTATGATAAGAAATCCCATGAAGAGGATGATTTTTACTCTGTTCAAGTTCGCGATTCATTAGTTTAATAAGATCGGTGATATTACGAAACGCATCGGCAGTTTTTGCAGAGACAACAACGTCACCATTGCTTATAGTTTTATAAATATAGTTATCACTACCGAGCTTTTCACCAACTGTCTTATAAAACATCGTAAAATTTTTCACACCGCTCACTGTTACTTTCGGTGGTAAAATCTTTTTAGCAGATAATGGGGTTTCCTTATTTTTCACACTTTGGTTATTAACAGTTATACTATTGTGTTCTAAGATTTTAGCTTCGGATGTTGTTGCTCTATTAACTGTCTGTATTGTAGGAAGACTTTGTGTGCGTGGTCTAGCAACATCTTTTCCTTCATACAGCTTAAGCCTAGCTATTAGATTCTGGTTCATTTCTTTTAAAGATTTTATTTGTGCCTGCAACTGGGCATTAGATGCTCTCGCCTCCTCCTGCCACTGTTGATATTGTTGTAGGGTAATATACATCGCGGGGTTACCCGACGACGTATCCATTTGTTGAGACATAATATGACTCGGCGTTTACTAATTTTACGAACGACAATACGTGTATAACGACACGACCGTCGTAATCGAAACAATAGAAATCCGATCAACGATATTAGATGATAGTACAGACATACGCGATAATTCTGTTTTATATAAATGACTACGCTGATAGGGAAACGTGCACGCACGAGCGTACATTAATCGCTACTCAGCTATACCGATACGGAATAACAACGATAGAGATAAAATGTAACGATCTTACCAAACGCCGGTATTCCCCGCAACTATATACAACTGATAAACGGCTTACAGTTCTTTATTCAAGGAATGCTTGAGATAAAAGTAAACACGTATTCAAATATCACTAAAGAATTTTAATAACAATGAACACGAGAACATAACGATCGACCAACCTACGCGATAACGCACATGAATGAGATGTAATAATATAAAAGACAGAAATGGTAAACAGTTGTTGGATAACATTGAGAAACTTCACAGATGGAAGGAATACTTGGAAGAGTTGTACAGTGATGAAACCTATGGAAGTATTCTGGAAAACGAAAATCATGTAAAAATAGATAAGATGGGTAGTGACATACTTAAAAGTGAGTTTAAGCTGAAGAAGGACAAAGCTGCAGGGATTGATGAAATTCTAGCAGAACTACTGAAACATAGCAGTTTCCGTATTAGGGAAGTATTATAACTAAAAACGTAAGAAGCACTAAGGATATAAAAGCGAGAATAGCCTAGGGAAAAACAGCGTTTACCAAGGAGAAGTCGATACTGACCTCGAAATCGATATTAATAGAAAAAAGGAAAAAGTTCCTAGAGCGTTTTGTTTGGGTTTATTCATTCCAATACTTGATTCCGTCGTTTGTGATAAAGAAGGTTCGAATTCAGGCAACAGGAAATTATTAAAAATAAAATTACCTGCCTCATCTCGATAAATATTTTCTACTTCTGATGAAAGTTTCACATTGACGTTTCTATACTGACCTCGGGACTTGATAGAATTAACCATATTCTTGATAGGAGAATGTTCTGCTACGCTCTTATGGTGGCATAACGCTTGAAATTCATCAGGAAAGCTGAACCAAGTATCACCATCTGCTGCTCTGATTCTTTTGAGTTTCAAAATCGTTGTTTTATCAGTAGTACTGCTGGCTTCTGCCACAATAAAAAACTGATACACCGGCATATGTGCAGTTTTTATTGTATTTTCGATTTGTAAGATTCACGCTCGGATTTAATATTTTATTGCAACTTTACAGAAGAAATCGAAAATACACGATATTGCGAATCGACGAACGAAAACGAAATAATCATTTCTCTCACGGAGAGGTTACAGAAACTAAAACTAACTGTTCACGTTATAACATACAAACGACGCTGTTATCTAAAGAACCATCTAATCGTATTTTACATATATACCATTAGAAAGCATCGCGGCCAGTCCTAAAACCAATTGAGGGACGTATTGAAAATACAAAATTTAACTTCTAACCGGCGATATCTCCTTAACTATTAACTCTTATAGGATAAATGTTACAAACAAAATGATACGTCTCGAAGTTAGTTTTCAATCGATCGTAATGAAAAACGGTTTTCAATAATAATAATGTCGCCTCGTCTGTATCGACTGAGTTCCATCGGAAGTGTTGGAAATAGATCAGATCATTGTACACATTGAACATCATCTTAATCAATGGGTCGACATTTTTCGAGAAAATTAAAATAATCTGCAGATAAAAGGGATGCAGGATCTGATAGCAGCGCTGCTGATACAGAAGGGAAAAAACATCACCAGTACCGAAAAATTATGTTCTTCATCACGCGCGGTCCAAATTATCCCCATATTTGCAGCAATTTTAACATCGACCGGAACTAAATCTGAGGCAATTTTATTTACTAAGCGCAGACCAATTACCAGCCATTACGTTAGAATAAAGAAAAAACGGGATTACTTGAAAAGATTAAGTCGCTTATTTAGGTATTACGCTGGATCAAAAATTAACGTTTACGAAACGTGTAAATCGATGTATTTATAAAAGTCAGCGTAGAATGTGTGAACAGCTAAATTCTTTGATCGTCGCGGCATTACGATTATAAATAATACAGGAAGTTATGGTTATCAGTCCTTAGAACATAGATACGCAGAAGTAATAAACACAGATGAATTTAAATGTATACTATTTCGACTATTTTATACTTTTGCACTTCTTGTTTCTCTCTGAAAATATAATTTCCTTGTATATTTATGTCTATACTTAACAGGACCGGATTCACGTAAGCGAACTTGGGGCACTGTATTCTTTAATTCTAGATCGAGAATCTTTTCCGAATGTTGAAATGGTCTTACGGAAATATTTAACGTTAATGAGTAGCAACGTAATCGGTGTTAGATCATTCTCTAAATTATTTATCGTGAAAAATGTATTAAGAACATCAATAGCTCAATTTAAATTATTTGACAATCCCGAGTACGGAACGAGATATATTACGAGAAATAGAGACATTAATGAGATTATAAAAAAATTCGCCGAAAAAAAGTACTAAACCGTTTTCTTTAATTTTCTGTATACGTTTTTTTTATAAGTATTCTGTATAAATATTTGTTGGTGTAAATGTATGTATTTTAATTTTATCAAAATCAATGAAATTAAATTCCTCTATTTTTCAAGGATACTAATAATTTCGTTTAAATTAATAATTTCTTTAAAATTATTTTTATAACGTATATTTTTATTGACGTCATAATTTTTAAATTTCCCACGCTGTTTGTGCCCATGGGACTTGAATCAGTTAATACGGCACCGATACATAAAGTTTATTGTAAATTATATCGATAATAAGCTTATGTATCATCAGGTTTTCTTTTTAAACTTTTTCTATTAATAATTTTAAAATTTTCATTTTCCCATTACTTTATTTGTAAACGTGTATAATATTAAGTTTATCCGATAAGGTAATCATATTTTTCCCGTCACAGATGATTTGCTATGTTTTTTTATTATCACATTTAAAAGAGAGAGACAAATATAGGTTTCTTTTCTTTTTTTTTTTCTTTTCAACTAGATAAAGTCGACAACATCCGACAAAAATCAAACAGAATAAACAAATAGGTTTAGCTCGGTTGCAGGAAATAAAAGTAATCAACTTAATCGTTTCAGTCGCACATTATAAAATGTTGACGCCAAATTATAAATTTCATACAGAGTATTATGCAATATCTCAGCTGAATTGTAGGTAATTTCCAATCTGTTTATATAAAAAATAAAAAATTTTGTTAACATTAAAATTTTATGTAAGTGGACATCGTCACTGAACGGGTTAAATGTTCCGACTGCAAAGTTGCTTCGACCACTCCTTACTCATTTCTTATTCTTCGCGTTTTATTAATCTCAACCTTCGAAAGCTACCCAGTTTAAACGTTTTATTCTTAAAAAGGTACTTTTTAGACCACATTTACTGTAAAGCTTTTTTTGGAATTTGCGCCAATATCGAGTGATAATAAGTTTTTTTTAAACAAAAATCATAATTGTTCAACTATAAATTTAAAATAATTACTTAAAAAAATATCTGATGGTGAAACTATATTCCATAAAATGTTATTCTTCTTGTCTGTTCTGTTATTAATTTATTTTTGGAATTGTTGAAATTAAATATATTAACATCGATATATTTGTTTACTTGATTTTGTTTTTTTCTTTATTTTTTTCGATATTGTTTTCTGGATTATGCAAAAGTTGTATACTGATGGAATTTTAAATTTTCATTTACTGTACGCAATGTATGATATGCAAAAGTAAAATATAAAATATAAAAATATACAAACACAAATATTTAAAAAAAAAAAAATTTACAAGTATAAATGAAAAATAAGTATTTGAAAAATCTAGCAAATTTTTTGTTATCAATTGATAACGTCGTAAATGCCGAAAAGCTTTGTATTTTTCATAAGAAAATAAATGTTAGTTATTTAACTAATTTTTCAATTGATTTTTATAAAAAAAATCAGTACATTCCACATTATAAAAAATAAAAATTATTTATTAAGTTTTATTACATTTATGTATTAAATTTATTTATAATTACCAGAATGGTCGCGGTTGTCTTTTTATAATAATTATTTAGATTATTTAGGATAAATAACGAAAAAAATAAGTTAAAATCGTTAAATTGTTTTTTCCTTCGTGAAAAAACCCCAAAGCTTTTCGGCTGTTAGGCCGTTATTAAATGAATATTTAAAAAGATAATAACTATAAAATTGTCAAAATATTAATTTAAATATTTTTCATTTCGTATGTTTTGATCTGATTTAAACGCTCACTTGATAATGACCTAACGGCTGAAAAACTTTGTGATTTTTCATTAAACAAATTTTTTTGTTATTTTAACATTTGTTTTGTTGTTGATCTTAATCAAAAATCGCAACGGTCCACATTCTTCAAATTAGATTATTTAGTTTATAAATTTATACCTCTGGATAACCTACTATCATAAATAGATGAAACTAACCGAATACCTAATCTAGCTATAGACAACCTATTGTACGATCAAGTTATATTTAAATTAAAATTTCAAGTTTCGGGATTACTATTTTTATTTGTTTTATACGTTAACATTTAGATACATAAATATCGATATACACAACAACAACAAAAACACGCAATACATGCGGAAAATAATTTATATATATATATTTATAATATATATTTATAATATATATTTATAATATAAAGTAACATGAAACATAAACTTGACAGTATACCGCCGAAAGGAAGTGATGCGATGCCGGGCGATGGATATGTACGATATTATTCAGATATCCACTCCACTATCTGGACTGTTTCGACACTGAGTTTATTTATTAAAACCACGCGGTTTTTCTTCATATATATATATATATATATATATATATATATATATATATATATATATATATATATATATATACATATACTAATATACAAAACTGTAATGTCTGTGATTTGTGAATATTTTCATTATAATCAGTGCATTGGGCTATTTTTATCGCACATAAACTGACAATATATTTTTTAAAATTTCTGTCTGTTCCGATTTAACTCAAAAACTATTAAAGCAATAATAATAAACTTCGCTCAGCTTACAACCTATATTATAGTATTCGTTCGAAGCTTTGATTCGCATTGATATCAGAAATAGGACAGAAATTACAATAATTTAAAGTTTTAAAAAGTAGGAGACAATGATATCTCTGTCAAATCGTTTAAACTTTAGCACGCGGTTCGAATGTACTTTCACTACCAACATCCGCAATATAAACCACGTTTTGTTGCGTTAGGGGCGTGGCCGATATAACGGACGGATGTATATATATATAATAATAGTTATTATTATATTGATTTCCGGTCCTTCTCCAGAATAATTTATTTGGAAAGTTTATTTAATTTTAATTTTACATATCAAAATTTATACTATACTAATTACGATAAATATTTTATTAATTTCAATAAGTAGACTATATCAAATAAAAAATCGTTCTATTTTAAAGTTTTAATTTCTTCTCCCTTTTTACTATTAAAACGTATCGAGCCTTAAATTCGATACGTGTTCATTCTACTGTATAGCGGATGAGAACGACATTGGTTGTCCGTTTATTTTCCTATAAATACCACAAATATTTCCCAACATCCGTAACAGATACACAAGTATCTTCTTTGTTCTGGCATGAAACACTGTATCGCGTTACGACGTTGTGTGTATATTATTGTTTCTATTCTACCGGGAAATGTTCTGACCATGTTCTTTAGTAAAAAACGAAAGATTTATTCGTTAGTGAAGAGAAGTAAAAACTCATTCTTGGTACGAATATTGTAAATCCTCAAAAAAAAGAAAAGGAATATTTTAATATTGTTCAGAAGCCCCGATATTTCCATTGTATGTTTGTATCTCAATATTAATCCTCCCTCGTCAACTTCGTACACTTGTTACTATAATTTGTAGGTTACGAATGTGTTATTCCCTTAAATTTTCCCAACGGAGATAAACAGGGATAATGTACTAGACGTATTTCCGTAAATTTCCCGGAAGATAGAAATCATCTTTTTAATTGTCCCTAATTTTTTTTCCCGAAATTTAATTATAATAGACAATTATTTTTTAATAAAATGATATCTTTCGCTTTTTTCCCCTCCGTATTCCCTACATTATCTATTAGGCTGTAATTATAAAAAGTTTAACTTGTTATTTTTCTTTTTATTTTAAGGTGCAATATTATTATTTAAAGTTGTAATTTAATATATTTAATATATAATACTTAAATTGTAATCTACTGGTCATAAAAGTTCAGCTTGATCTAGGCATAAACCCATACAACACTATTTTCTCATCTGTATCGTCCATCAACTGTTGTAAAAACGACGAATAATATTAACACGTAGCATGAATTTATATAATTCATTTTCAGTTTACATATTCTTTATTATTGTATTTTAATATTTGATATTTTAATAAATTAATTTTATTTTCTAGTGTACCGCTCTACTCTAAGCTCGTTATTATATATGTATATCATCATCATCATGGGTATTTCGTTCATTTGACATATCGTTCAAGTCCTCCACCTTTTCCTATTCGGCTTTTTAATTCCGCATATGTCTTAATATTTGCTTCTTTCTTCATTGTGTCCACGTCATACCGTGTGTGTTTGTATAATACCAGAATATCATTAATACATATATAGATGATTGTAACCGATGTGTTCTGCTTTTCGGAAAAATGTGAAAATTGCGGACAAGGAAGTTGGAAAATTTTACATCGTTATTACAAATTACCAATTTTATATTTAGCCGGTTTTTAATAAACTCGTCGACCTTAATCGTGCGCTTCCCCCGGAAATTGAACTTTCAAATTTTATATTTGTTCCCTGTAATTTCTCGATGCCGTGTTAATGTTAATGCCCGAAACAATGTGCGAACATTTTTGTTTCTCTATACGTCTGATTTGACTGGTTGGTTGAGTGTAAAATTATCACCGGCAGTTAGCAGTTGTGTCGAGTTCAATTCTCATTACAAAATCGTAAAAGGTCGTAATTTCGAGAAAAAACGTTAAAAATCTTTAATTAAATTAGTTCGGAATTTGTAAATCGACCTCTGTGGTTATTTTAGTGACGTTTTAAAAATGAAAGTCTTACGAAATAATTTCCATTTTTACATTTTTCGTCTAGAGGAATTTAGCTGTTAAAAGTATATATGTACGCACTAAAAAAGAATCTTTATTTCGGGCGCCTACTTGATTATATCAAACGATGATAATTGATATAATAGCCAAAGTTGAGTTAATTAAATTTACAAAATCCATTCGCAATGTTATTAAAATTTCATCGAAACTCTAAAGGAAAAAGTAGTTTCCGGTTTTTTGTTGTTTTTTTTTTTTTGAAGCGGTCTTCAAAAGACACTAATATCATATAAATGTTGTTTTTTATTCACGCAGTGAATACAAAATAAAATGCACTGCTGGAAAACCAAAATCAGTGTTTGGAATTTTTACTCACTAAAAACCCTCTCCCTCTATTGAAGAAAAAAAAAAGTTTGAAAAAAAATGAAAGCCATTGCACAAAAGCAAAGACCTCACACTTAAAATTAACTTAAAGCGATGAAAGAAGGGATGAGAATACATAGTCTCTTCATCCATCAAATAAAGAATAACGAGTTTGTACAAAAATTTACTTCTAACAGAAAAATAAAAATAAATAATAAATTAGTTAAACCTTCTAACAGAAAGATTTAAACAAATAAACTTATAGTTAAAAAGCTATTATTCATACCTAATAGAAATAAAATAAAATACGAAGCAAAAAAATTAAATGGATAAGTACATATCGATCTCCTACGGGAAAAATAATAGCCTCAGAGAATTGATAAAGATTCGTGGTGAAATAACGCATAGAGGTTTGCAAACGATTGTGGATATCAGATGACCTATCTGGGGAACAGTATAGTGCAGTGTTATCCGCGTAGAGAACGGTTTCGACAAAAGAGAATTTGGCCCGATTGTAAAAACAATAGGTGAACAGTGACGGGCTCAAGACGCCACCCAATGAGAGACACTTGCAATAGAGCTGTTTTGATTGTGGAGTTAAGCTCATTATATGGACATACTACTTATGTAGCTTTTTTGGAGGAGAAATTAGTATAGATTATACCTTTGTACCGTGTATGATCAGAATTCCTGACAACCTGATATAAAGTAGAATAATGATGTTCTCCAAAACTAAACTAGTATTGACGTAATCGACTTAGTTGGTGTAAAGCATTCAGCTCATTCATAACGACAATTGGAGTAGAGAGGACGAATTCTCCGTTAGCTTTTTAGAAAATAATTTTATAAATTTTTATAGTATCTTCAACGTTCCCCTAAACTGTGAATTTGTTTTCATAAAAATATTTTCTTCGGTAAACAAATTTTTTTTTTTTTTTTTTTCTTTTTTTTTTGGAAGCCAATCTTGTAAGTTGAATAATTGTATTTTAAAATAGCGGAATAATATTTATTTCTCGAAAATCACGTTAACGCTGAAAACTTTTCTATGTTATACTTTCACGAACAGATCAGAAAATTACATTTTCAACAGCTTAAATATTATCGAGCAGGGTAAAGGATAGATTCTCTCGGAATTTAGATACCGACTTACTTGGAAATAAAAATAAAAAAAATGGAAAAAACTAGAATGCGCCGAATTCACCAAAGAAAAAAATAAAAATAAAAAAAACCAGCGGTTATTTGTTTAATTATAAAATAATATTCGTAGCTTAAAGTATCGATAAAGCCTAACTTTGGGCAAAGTTAACGTAATAAATATAAAATAAGTTTTAAATTATTCATTCGCCGCGAGAAAAATTACAAAAAAAAACCTGCACAAAGTCTCCCATTTAATAATTCGTTGTTGAAATTCATTTTTCCTTTATCAGTATGAAACTGTTCCATCCTAGCAAACAGAAATGTAAATATAACGTTTACTGGGAACATATGTATATATATACATACATATATATATATATATAAAATACATATACCACGGTATCTCTTAATTCCGAGTTTACGTGTTACAATGCGCGGGAATAACCGATCTTCGTGGTTAAATAAGAAAATCGATTTTTTCGAGAATTCGAAAAACAATAGGATCGCGTTGTTTGTACGTTGTTGATGAAATGATACGATTACGAGCGGAAACTAAAAAATGTAAAAAGCCAGCGAAGATAAGGACCGAAATTCAAACTTATCTAGACGGTATGAGAGGTAGCGGATACGTCATTGATAAATTATATTGGCAGATAAATTCGCCGGCGAGATTTCGAAAAAACGATTTAAAATCCGAAAAATTATCGAACGATCCTAAAAGTTTTAATAAAACCGGAAAACAAGCGCAACACCAAGTTAGAAAACTGTCCGTTAGAAAGTTCAAAGACAGCTCGCTAAACGGATTAATAGGTAAGTGCGTCCGGGATCATTTTAATCGTCGTCCACGAGAACGAAGGCAGTACGCGACATTTAACGATTTAAATGAGAAAAACGTATCATCAAACGATCATCGGATTCGTAAAAAACCTGTAGAACTAGTTCCGAAAAAATCGTTGGAAACAGATCGGCAGATTCAAAGTGTCAACGACGATGTTCGCAAAGCGAATAGAAGGACCGAAATTCGAACTTATCTAGACAGACTTATAAGGTAGCGGATATCCGTTGATGACTTTAATCGACATCGGAAGCGAAATTCGCCAGCGAGATTTAGAAAAACGATTTAAAATCCGAAGTATCGGTCGATCGTAAAAGTTTTAATAAATCCCGTAGAGAAGCGTAAAATGAAGTTGGAAAGTCATCTGTAAGAAATCTCGAAGACGAGCAACCTAAATTAAACCGGCAGAATTAGAACAGGCGGACGTTAATTTAATTAATTTGCAGAGACATCTCTAGATTTGGATTCGTTAATTTATATATATATACATACATATATATATATATATATATATATATATATAGTGATTTTTATTACTTAATTATTAAAAAAAAAACAGTTAAAATCAATAACCTTTATTATTCCGTCATTGAGATGAGGAATATTTTAGAAAACATTATTGAAAATTTAAATGAAAGAATTCTTCAAAAATGTATACCTTTGTAGGTGAAACAACTTAGAAATAATATGGATGCGAGGAAGAGTGCAGAATTTTGGGGCGAAGTGTGCAGTTTTTATGCAGTAATGAAGGATTATTTTTTAGAACCTTGTGTAGCATTTGTAAGATCCTTTGGAATAAGAATAAATGAGGAGATAATGTTTAATGAATTTTTATGTCTAAAAAAATGTTTGTCTGTTATTGATATTGATGACTTTAATTGTAATGAATTATGGTGCGTATTTTTTGAAAAATTCGGCAGCAGCAAAAGCTGTCAGGAAATAAAAAAGATCACAGATTTTTATTTTTGCTTACCAGTGCATAATGCACAAGCTGAAAGGGTGTTCTCTTTAATAAAGAGCCAATGGACAAAAGAAATAAATAAACTGAAAACCGAAACATTTGCAGATATTATAAGAACAAAATACAATTTTCGCATTACTTGCCAAGATTTTTATGATTTTTTATTAAAAGTTGACGAAGCTGTGCTGAAGAACGTCGGTAGTGTGGAAAGATATATACATAGCAAGTAGATATATATATATATCAGTAGTTTCTATAAGTTAGTTTGTAAACATTTCATAATATTATTAAATATAAAATTCTATAATTTCGTATATTCTTTTTACCTGATATGGCGTTATTCAAATACTTCACGCGAGCGACGTTAAAATTCGCGTCTGGCAATATAAATTTCATCAAAAATTTTTATTTGTAAACTATGCTTTTAGACTTCTCATAATTTTCATTTAATACAAAATAAATATATGGGGTGTCGGGGGTAACGGTCGTAATGTCGCGAATTTTTAGGAACCGAATTCTAGTTTCCAAAAATTACCCATGGCAAACCTAGGCTACAAAAACAATTTTGAACAGTCACCTTTCGTCATTCTATTGTTAATTTTGTATGCGTTAACCAGCAACTTCTTTACCTATTTATAGTGCGTTCCGTTTGGTCATTTTTCCGTATTGTTTTATACTGTGTTTTTCATTTTGTAATTTTTAGTGAGTTTTTGTTTTCTTTAATTAGTAATGTCTACAAAACTACAGATCTGCCAATGAAATTTGAAATTTTACAACGTCCTAGAAAAGGAGAAAGTGCCATCAAATTTGCCAAAATCTGTAAAATTCAAAGAACATCAATTCACGACATAAAGAAAAATGTTGATTAGATCGAAGATTTTATGGCGAAAATAGAAGTTTGGGATGGCGATCAATGTATTTCTGGTTCATGCAACAAAGAAGTTTAGGCATATCTCCGAGTGGGCCAATTTTAATTCAAACAGCTCTGGAAATGAACACTAAACTTAATGGATATCCTGAATTCAAGACCAGTGAATGATGGTTAAGAAAATTTAAGCAAAGACACGGGATCTGACAGCTTTCAATAGAAGGAGAAGTAATGAGTGCTGATAGCAATTGTATTAAAGGTTACTGTCGAAAATTAATTTGCACAATTACTAATTTAGAATGAACTAGAGAACAGGTTTATAATTGCGACGAAACCGGACGCTATTGGAAAGCTCTACCTACGGAAACCTTAATTTCCGGTTCATAAACTTCGGCTCCGGGATATAAAATGAAGAAAGAAAGGCTGACAATTATGGTTGGTTCCAATACTAGTGGAAATCATAGACTTCTATTAGCAGTTATTGTAAAAGCTATAAGACCGAGAGCGCTGAAAAATTTTAATAGAAATTTATTACCAGTAAATTACTATGCTCAAAAAGTGCTTGGATGAACCAATAAATTTTTACTACATGTTTTCAAAATGTTTTCGTTCCTCAAGTAAAATCTTATCTTAAAACAAAATTATTACCTGAAAGGCAATTTTAATAATGAACAATGCACCAGCCCATCCATTAAATGAACCAGAGAATTTGAATATATTAAATGTTTGTTTTTTCCTGCGAATACAACTTTTCTGATTCAGCCAATTGATCAAGGGTTTATTGAAAGTTTGAAACGTCATTACCAGAAAATATTTCTTCAAATGTAATTTCTTGTGAATCTGTAATGTGAGTAACTTCTGGAAAGGTTCCACAATTAAAGGGGCAATTTTCAACATTGTCGACGTGTGGAATAACATTCCAAACAAAGCACTATTGAGTAGCTGGAATAAACTTTGGCCAATAGACACATAGCTAGCGATACTGACAACGTTGAAAATAAACAACTTTTGTGTGAAGTCACTCAACTATGGAAAGAAATTCGTACTTTTCAAACTTAAGGACGTGGCGTGCAAGAGTGGTTAAATGTTGATCACTCAGATTTGGGATGCGAGATTTTAAATGATGACGAAATAGTTGAATAATTAATCAACAAGGACACCAAAATCAACCAAGAAGATGACCAAGATGATGTTTCTCATAGTCGAAGTGTTCATTATAAAAAAAGTAGAAGACATGGTAAATAAGTGTATTCAATGGTATGAACAGTAACAAAAGGCGGGCATTTCAAAACTAATTGCAATGAGACAAGTGAGTAATTTAGCAATTACGAAAGCACATTTAAAATTAATTCAAAAAACGATTACACATTTTTTTAACAAGTAAATCTATATAATAATTGTAAGTAGAATAAACGGATTAAATACGTATTGGATTTCTTTCTTATGTTTTTTTAGGCCTATTCTATAATTCGTCTATTTCTCTAATTCGTCGCCCCACTGGTCCCGGGCATGACGACTTATCGAGTTTCCGATGTATGTTTCAAATTATACACATGTTATGTATGCATATGTAATGTTAAGACTGCTATTATATTAGCAAAAATTATACATTTATTTAGGATACGATTAAAGTTTATTAAGAAATAATACGGCCACTAATTAATGTATTTATACTGATTATATATATGTTTAATTATTGCTAGGGAAAACAGTATTATGTTAACAATGGATGATGATAATTAATTGAGGTCGGACAATAACGCCATTTTAAAAGGAAACGAATGAAGGATTTGTACTGCGAGAATTATCTAGCACGTAATTATAATAATACGGGTATTTATACTTTGTTCTTTGCTTCTTCAACTTTCCTCAATTATGTTTTCGTTTTTCAGTTATACATGTTTGTTTGTTTTTGAAATTACTCGTATGAGATCAGTCTAAGGTATAATCAAAAAGGACCCGAGAGAGCAGTCAATGACCTTGAAATCATTCCGACAGTCTGATAAACGATCTCACTGCTGACCCGTTTTCCGACCTCGTACGTCATATAAACGGACGCGTTGGTCATTGCAAAAATATCACATGCCCATTATCGTTATGTTTTAACCCTAACTCTAATAATAAAAATAATAATAATACTAAAATAATAATAATACTAAAATAATAATAATACTAAAATAACAATAATGATAATCATAATCATCATCAAATCTAATCAAACTTTAAATAATAATAATTCTAATGATGAACAGGTTAGCAGTTAACGGATGATGTAAATTAGGATGCCAAATGAATATGTCAAATGAGAATGCGAAAAGAGCAACGCATGGGCTATCATTCAAAAATAAAAACGAAATATATCAGGAAGTTAATAACGAAATAGATAAAAAATAAAATCTTAACACGTTTTTTAATTCGTCTTGTGAATGGCAGCAATATATTATATATATAATATATATATATATATATATATATATATATATATATATATACATATATATATATATACATATATATATAATATATATATATATATATATATATATATATATATATATATATATATATATATATATATACATCTGCGCATACATATCGTATAATTCTCATTAATATTATAGTTCGTGAGAAGCTATGTTGAATCCACCGACTGGTAACGGTTTTTATTTCCGGATACCTTCTTTCCTTAATCGCATGCATATACTATCTACCTCTTTCACGTTTATCTTTCAAAATTCCATCAATTACATATTGTTACCCAGTCCAACTGTCTCATTATATCCTCAACCATCCTTCTATATATACACATAAACACACACACACACACATATATATATATACATGCTGGCATTTATATTAATAAACAGGAAGTAAGAAATCGCTACTCATCAAAAAGGAATAATGGTTTATTGAATAGCATAGTAGAAAACGAAAACAGCGTAATCCAAACCGGCAAGGGGAAATATTAGGCCGAATTGCGCACGAGATAAGTGGTACCCGGTGTTCAAATAAAAAGAATAGTTGTGTTGTCAAATGATCGCCCAATGATTTATTAAATCAGCTCAAAACATTTAAAAATTCGAATATGATAATTATTAAATAATTATGCCATAAATAAACAAATTTATGAGAAAAAAAATATGTTAATCACTACATTCAGAATGAAATGAATCACTGATCAAAACCACTGTGTCTGTATGTCACTTTGCCACTGTCTCTCTCTCTCTCTCTATATATATATATATATATATATATATATGTGTGTGTGTGTGTGCATAATGAAGTTATTATTTCAGTACAACTTTCTTTTGTTCAAATGTTAATTTTTAATTCACATATTAACGAATAAACTTTATTCACACGAATAGGCTGCGTATTTGTTGCTGTTTCTAATAATCACTTATAACTGTAATTACTAGTTTTAATTAATCTCTTTCAATCACAGTATAAGTATATAAATTATGTTAATATTTTTTTTTTTTTTTGGCTCAGCTTGCGCCATTTGGCCATTTTAAATTTCAATGTAACTACGCTTGATAAATTTATATAAACTAATTGTAACAGGAGACAATGGTTCAGAAACAATTAACTCAATACTCACAGGTAATGTGTGCCACTTTTGTAAAATACTAGAGAACATCCCTATGCTTTAGAAATTTCGGACAAACCCAAATTTGATGCTCAACACAGTTGTCAACATAGTACGTATCACATGTAAATAAACTTGATATATAATCCCTCGAAACGTTCTGGTATAATTGAAACCATGGCTTGCTGGAAACCGTATGAACCAAACCGAAGTACTTATTACCTTTATTCTGACTTTCAGCGAAGTAATACTGTTGAAAATCCATTAGTAAAAGTTGTTTAATCTTTGGTAACCATTTCAGTCCAATTCCACTTAATGTTCTCGCAAAGGACACTTGATAAATTATAACGCGTTAATTCATCGACCACCTCGTTTCCAGTAATACCACAATGAGAAGGGACCCACTTAAACTTTACTCTAGACCCACGATTATAAAGCTGAATAACACGATGTCTCGCGTTAAATTCTAACTTGGACATTTTGAATTCTGGGAACTTAGACAATTGTAACAAGACACTCAAGGAATCAGAGATGATTAGAATATTCTTTTTCCTCAAATCTTTAACTAGGTGCAAAGCTTTGTAAATGGTAAACAATTCTACAACAAATGAGGAATCTGCAAAGGATAATCTGTATACCCTCGATATGCCTTTTTTCGGGTAGTATAAAGCCGAAGTACAATTTCCACGTATTTTATCTACCGACCCATCTGTAAATATGATTTCATAGTGGCTAAATTTTTCATTAATTGCTTGCACAAATGCATCATGGTTAACGCTAGAAGGAAAAGTTTTAGCAATATTATTAAGTCAATGTCTAACGAAAAAAATAAATCCTGAAAATAGAATCGGTAGAAGGGATGAGAAACATTTTGAATAATTTCAATTGTTTCCAGTTTATTATGGCTGGAAAGAAGAGGTGGAAGACGTTTATTTAATCAGTATTTATTATGCCGCAGTCTCAGTAAACATCGAATTTGTTTATTAATCACATGGGATTTTCTCTCTTTCACTTTGAGATAAAACTTGTTAGCTATATACTCCTGCCTAAATTTTAATGGAGGTTCAGCCATCTCCGCGTTTAAAGTCAGTAGGGGCGTGGAGGATATCGCTCCCAAACATAATCTTAATCGGTTTGGTTATTAAACAATCTTTGAATAACCACTAACACTGGAGATAACTTAAAAGATGTTGCAGCATTTCCGCATAAACTTAAATTTTATTATTAAACAAATTTTATCATTATTAATAATAATAATAATAATAATAATAAAAGAAAAACAGTGGGAATGGTAATTTCTCGAAAACCAAATTTTCCATAATACCTCTGGTTATAATATATTTTGTCAATAGAACATAATAAAAAATTAACGGTCGTAGAAAATTGCAGATTTGGCAACATGGCGTACGAGAAACGACTGAAGAAACCGTGTTTTTTTTTTACATTATAACGTAGTCGTCAATTAAGTCGATCTAATACGTCTATATAACGACCGGGACATATTTTAAAGTAGAAATCTAGAAGTAACTACGCCGCAGGAAATCGTAAAAAAAAGCAACGTCTCGTTGGTTAGAATAATTTTTCGAATTTAACCAGATAAAGTATAACGTGGGGGGTATGACAAGATAATTGCAAATATGTTCGTATAGGTTATAACACTGTGGTGGTTGAACTTACTATAAGTAAATTATAAAGCGCTTAAAATTACTTTTTTCATTAAGATATTTGTAACTAATTTTTGCACGTTCTAACCTTTTTATCAATTTTAATATACTCGGGTCTTTGCGAGAATTACAGTATTATTACCCGACTGGAAAAGTATACTATATATAGACGATAAATGGAATGTGTCACATAAGTTCATTGGATTAAAGCTTAATAATTTTATTTGTCTCTTTTTGTAGGTGCCGAATCAAAGAGGTATTCCGAATAATGTACTTGTTGATTTATTAGCTAAAGACGCGTCATCTAATGGCGCCATTTAGTTTCTCCCGAACATATCGTTCACTCTATTCAGCTGGATCATAAGGATTATTGGGAACTGATGTACACTGAGAGCATTAGTCGATCGTATTTCACCAATTACTATCAACTTTAACCGTCCCTCTCTAAACCGTGGTTCTATTTTTCTTTTTTTTTTTTAAGAAGAAAATTAATCGCGATGGAATTCTACTCATTGGTAGATTAGGATTTTGGGTATAATTTGTTTCGTCTCATTCAACTTAGTGAAAATCCCTTCTGTCCCCTCCATTCTAAACAGGGAATCTCCAATCTCGATCAGGGTTTTTTTCTTTGAATGGTTTGGCGTGGCGCAATTACGTTCTGAGCTTTATCTTATCTTACTACGGTTACTCGTATATTACATCATCGTCCCTGACCCAATTGGATAATCTATAATTATTTCCTCACATAGCAACATTTTTAGAGAAGTTGGATTAAAATATAAACACACTATCACGTTGGGTAAGCCGTAAAGGCATCCCCACTTTAAAAAAAACCAACAAAAATAACTTTCGGTACTCTGTCCTTCTTCGTTATTTTTCGAAAAAATGTTTGGAACTATACGTCGAACGAAACCTTGTACGTAAATTTAAAACTTTATATTTATTATAAAAATTATAAAGAATATCATACGAAATTATCGTCGGATAAATGCGAAATAAACAAACAAACAATGTAGGACAATAATTAGAAAAAGCAAGGGTAATAACGTAAGAAAAATCATAGATAAACCAAATTACTAACGATGTTGAATTTTCTTGTAGAGGTATTTTATGGATAGCGCGAACAGTTTACTGATAAATGTAATTTTTCGTATTAACAATTGAACAGATAAAATGTTAGTTCATTTGCATTTTTTACAGAGGATTATACATTTATTAATTGAAGACAATATAATTTTTTTAATACGTTCTTTGGCGTATTTGTTTAATGAGACTGTTCATTTGACGTCTCTGTTCATATATCTTAAAATTAGGCAATTCCGATACCCAGTCTAAAAAATGAAATAAAAAATTGCTCCAAATTATAAGACTGCTGTAATATTATATTTTTCGGAAACACTGAAAAGTGTCTCAAAAAATTCTGCTACCGATAAATTTTTTTTAGCAAAAATCAATTCCATCTTTTTCTTACTAAAGGCGAGCTACTTGAATGTATTACTAAAAAATCAAAAGAATTATCGATAAATATATAGTAACTATGCCTGAGAGTATCCCAAGCCAAATGCCTGAGGAAAAGACTGCGAAACAGACCTTCTTATTGTTAAAGTTTCCTTAAATTTCCGTTAACAATTATATCTTGTACTCTATACTCTAGAGTGTCCACTTAGAAACACAAACTTGTGGTTCCGGATTATCCGTTTCGCGTCAATGATTTTTGAAATATAATTCTGTTCAACAATTTTTCATACAATTTAACCAAAATTAAGAAATGGAATTGGCCGGAAGAAGACAAGTTTTCAGGCAGTTTCCATGGTTTTTGAACGTTCGCGAATTTCTATAACAGAGGAACACATTGTAAGAATAGAAATGCATTATAGGTGTAACATTACCCTAATGTTTTACGTGGTAATTGTTTCACAATTTTTCTCATTATGAAGTTGTATCAGGGCGATTTTGTATTTCCGGGGTTTTTATTGTCGCCATAAAACAATTTTATTTTGTTACTGATTTACTTAAACACTAATTTAAGTAATTTTCAACATTATCGACAGATAATTTCTTCCTATGTAGTCGCAATACTCTTGAAAGATGTACTTCAAATTGTTCAGCTTTGGTGGCACCGTCAGTAACCCAATTTCCATTTTTCTTTCTTTTCTAAGATCAGGTTTATACCAAGCAGTAATTACTATTCCTTGATAATGACAAAGTTGAAAGATATTCATTTAACAATACGATTTTCTTAAATTTCTAGTTTGCTTACTTAGTATATTCTCTTGGCTTCTTGGTTGCATCCAGTGTCTTTGTAACTGTCTTTCAATTGCTACTTGTTTATACGAGAACAATCGTGATGTTGATTATATTATTTATTACTTCAGTTTGCTGCTGAAGCATTTCTTTAAATAATTAATTTAGTTCAACAAGAAAAGTACTTATAGTTTTCCTAAATTACCGCTGAATACCGTGGTACAGGAGGAATTTTGATGAAAATACTTAATCTTATTAAAAAAAAAAAAATCAAACATGACGTTCGACGTATACCTCCAAAAATTATGCGAGCGGAGGAATTATGCGAGTGTGAATGTGCATACCCACCACATTTTTTTGTTTCATGTTTTTAAATTTTAATTTATACCTGTAAAAATTTTTTGTGTTACTGTTTTTTTTTATGGCTATCTGTTATTTCGTTGAAATCTTTGCTGCACAAAAGATGTATGTGCTACGTAGATTTGACAACGAAAACATTTAAGTCATGGCCGAGTTTAACACAGCGGACAGTGCGTTCATTTTATTTGTGAAATTTCTTTTTGCGAAAACGTCTTTTCACTTTTTCCCTGTGCCTCCAGGTAGAGAGTTTTTTTATTAATATTAATTTTATTATCGGATTATGTTTAAATGAAATTTTCTTGGTAGCCGATCTCGGACATAAATTTCAAAATGATATATATATATATCTTCTATTCTCACTCGAGTCTGAGTATGAGTCCTTCTCATGTTAGTGTTTGTGTGAATGTAACCCAAAGCAGTGCATCCATTTTATGGTCTGTTGTATTATATCACTTCTACAGTAGGTTTTCTACTTCTTTTCTGCATTGTAGTAATATCTGTTAATTTTCCAACAATATTAGTCCATGCTCTACGATTTTGGGGTTATTTTCCCAATTGCCTGTTGTTCGCTAAATACCTAATCTTTTAACGATTCTTGAGAACACATCTTTAAATCCCAGCCGTGGTCTGCCGAGCGTACCTTTACCACTGGTCAGAACGCTGTACAACGTTCTTTTTGAAATTCGTTCGTCTTCCATCCTGAGTAGATGCCTGGTCCAATGCAAGCGTTTTCCAGCTTCCATCGGATCGATTGATCGACATTTTGTTCGAACTAGAACTTCTTCGTTGGATATACAATCAGTCCAACGTATCCGAAGAATTTTTCACAGGAATTTCTGATGGCATATGTCTAATTTTGTGACTAGTTTCTTCATTATTGAACACATTTCGCTCGCGTATAGAAGTACCGAAATAGTAATAGCTTTCTACACCGCTAATTTATTACCAGCAGATATAGTCTTGTCATTGAATACTCTTTGCAGTATCTTGTTATAAGATGCACTTGTCTGTTTTCATCGCAAAGAAATTCCATCATCTAGTGATGCAGCTTTATTAACAACGCTACCTAGATATTTATTAACTGCAAAAATTTTATTCACATTTATTTCAATATTTGATGATACAACGTCGTCGCTGATTTGAATAATTTCAGTTTTAGTAAAGTTTATGCCGAGTCCAAAATCTCTGTATGTACGTTCCAGACATTTCATAGCTTCTTGCAATTCATCTACTTTATCAGTTACCAAAACATAGTCATCTACCTACTACGGGCATGTTAATCTGAAGATTTTGGATCGTTTCTGTGATTTAAATTTCCTTGAGGTAGTATAATCTACCATCAACTCGGTATTTTATTTCAACACCTACCTCAGCTACATGTTACATGAATACTCATATAAAAGTTAAAAAGTGTAGATGCTTGTTTGCATCACTGTTTAACTCCCGTGTTTGTGTCTATAGGTGTAGTTAATCTAGCATCACGTATTTTAGCTCCTATATTTTGATCTTATTTTTAATTTGCATTACAGCTACCCAATCTAGAGACCATCAAGCAGTTAATATTTGATAGATGACATGTGAAGGGAAGGAACTTAGTAGTTCCACCCTTTATTTTAAAAGATCAGTGGTTTAACACGATCTAATCTCCGCAACTCTTCCGAATTATCGAGCAAGTTTATAGCCAAAGGATTTTGATGATTTTCTAACCTGATTAAATAACGTTGGGCACTTTTCTCAACCTCTATAAAGCGTAGATGTTCCATATTTTTTCAATGAACTGTCATAAGTAAATGCTATATTAATGACACTTCGGTTTTTCCAGAGACCACACTGACTCTTTGAAATTACGAAATTGATTAGACACTTAAGTCTTTCCAAGAGGATTTTACTAAATACTTTACTTGCGGTACAGAGAAAAGCTATACCTCTGTAATTTGTGCAGACAGCTTTACCACCGTTCTTTTTAAAGATTGGAATTATTGCAGCGTTTTTAAAATCCTGCGGCACCTTTTCTATATTCAATATTTTAATGAAGAAGGTATGCAGATAGTTCGCGATGTCTTTTCTACAGTTTTAGATATGTTAGCTGGTATACCGTCTAATCAAGGGTTTTTTTCCATGCATTTGATAGCATCATCCACCTCCTCTGAAGTTGGTAGTTCATGTAATATTTTATTTTCTGCTTTTATTGGAATCGTTTGCAATAAATTCATATCAACATGGTTATATTATTGCTTAGCAGTTGTTTAAAATATTCCTCTCCCATCTTTCCATGACCCCTAGCGGTTCAAATTATATTTCCTAAGGCGTCTTTGACTGCTGCTTTTCGCTGATAGTTCAGCCTGTATATGACTTTAATTGCTCCACAAAATCCGCGAGAGTCATTGTTGTCAGCTAATGGCCTGAATTGCACACGATTTTTCTTTCCATCATTCATTTTTTAGTTTTCTTGTTTCTCTTTGCGCTTGGGCTTTTGCTATTTTAAATGCATCATGTTTATACTTGTTTGTTTTAACCGACTGACACTTGATAAATGTTTGTTTTTTGTCATCTAATGGTTTCTTGATGTCTCCCGTTTTGTCCGCGAACCAATCTTACTGCTGTTTCTCCTTATATCCCAAAATATCATTGCAGAAAATCCTCATTTTTGACTTAATTGTGTTCTAGTATTCAATATATGGCATATCTTCGTGATGTTTCATTTCTTGAATTGTCTTTTTGAGCTCTACGCTAAAGCGTTGTGCAGCCAGTACATCGTTAGGTTATATGATTTATATTTCTGAGCATTTGGTTCTTTCGAATGATAATATAATTATTTTGTTAACCATGTGCGCTATCGTATATATATATTATTATTATTATTATTATTATTATTAGCCATAGTGAACGATAATAATTCTAATTATTTGTATAACTTACTCTAAATATACATTATAATATATACATATACACATATATACATACATATACACATATATACATACATATACGTACCTACATATATATACATCATTTTACACATAATTATTATCTAGCCCTGATACTGGGCAAAGGCCTCCCTCAAACGGTCCCATTCGAGCCGGTCTCCAGCTACTCTATGGTATTGTTTATTTTGAAGCATTTTAGTTATATCATCCTGCCATCTTAATTTTTGCCTACCTTGTCTTCTTTTATTATAGTTACACCATTCTGTGACTGCTTTTGTCCATTTATTATTTTTCATTCTAGCTACATGTCCCGCCCAATCCCATTTAAGTGCTTTTATAACTCTGCTAAATTTATAGCTAAATTTCAACCTATTCCTAATTATTTTTAAATTTACTCTATCTTTTAGCTTAATATGTAGCATCGATCTCTCTAATGCGTTTTGCATTTTATTTATTTTATCTTTTGTGTTACTTGACAAAGTCCAGGTCTGGCATCCATATATAAGAGTTGGCAAGATACAGGTATTCATTATTTCGCTTTTTACCCTGTTGCTATATTTCCCCTTGAAAATATACTTCAAAGACCAATATTTCTTCCAAGTAATATTAATTCTTCGCTCCACCTCTTTCCTTGTACTATTTTTCGACGATATTAACTGACCTAAATAAATAATATTATCTACTTTTTCTATTAGCTTATTATTTAATTTCAATTCTTTTGTTTCACATCCGAAGGTTAACATTTTTGTTTTATCCCGATTTATGCTTAAACCTGCCTCCTTCCCTATCTCATTTAGTTCGTTTAACATAATTTGTAATTCCTCCACCTTTCCCGATATCAATACTATATCGTCGGCAAATCTAAGATTGTTTAAAAATATTCCATTTATTTTAATACCCTTATTTTCCCAGTCTAATTTCCTAAACACTTCCTCTAACTCTGCATTGAACAATATTGGTGAAAGCGGGTCCCCTTGTTTTACTCCTCTCTCTACCACAAAATATCTTCCAGTTTTATCAGTTATTATTCTTGCTCTCATTCCTGTATACAAATCCTTTATTATTTATATATAAATATAAAACTGTCACTGTGCCAAAATATTATTTGGTTAATCTGGGTGATAAATAACAACCGAACGTATATCTTTAATTCGATGACGTCATCGTCGAAAATTTACGTCAATAAAGTAGCTATAAACAACTTTAATTACGTCATTTGCTGTTTACGTACAAACGATTCTTTCAAAATCTTCGACAGTTACTTTCGTTTAGATCCCAAGCCACCAAGGTATTGCCTCCTATAACTCTGTTCATTCTGGTGCTTGATGGCCATTACGAACTTTCCTGACGGTAACTTTAAGATACACGAGACTATATGCAGAACATTTTAAACTTTTGGAGTCGATCATTCACTATGCGACCGAACTGGAAGCGCTAAAAAAATAATCTTACAGCTTAGCCCAAACTTATTAGTAAGATTTGCACACCGAGATTTTTTTACACGACATCTATTTAGTATTCGGCCTCTAACTAACATCTATATAATAGGGAAACAAAAATAGTTCAAATAATGGAACAGGTCATTTAATTTTCTTTAGCTAAGTCTAACGATTGTCTAGTTCACAATAATTTATAGTCCAACTGTATCCCAAGTATTTAATTTCATTTATCTCGTTCAGATTTGTTTCATTAGGTAATTATCATTCTAATTATTTCGGTTTTGATTTGTATGTATCACAAACCTAGTTTTAATATGATTCATAACATTATTCTGTAACGTATATAAAGGATATCTAGAATTAATAGCAAGTACAATGTCGTCAGCATAATTTTCGAATTACATGAAAAGCCACGTAATCACAATGCACGATTAATCCTACATATACACTCGTATATGGTCTTACATATGCCCACGAACATTAAGGCGTGGTTGCATGTGGTACACACTTGTTTATTTTCAAAAAAAAAAAGTACATTAGAATCGTTAAATTCCGTTCGCATATGAGATTGAAAATTAAAGATTTGCCGCATCGCGTTAAAATCTTTAAAAATGATCCTTATGTAAATGCGGGTTCCCATCATATATCCGTATACACGTATACGTCTGATCCTGCAATTACAAAAAAAAAAAATTCTAACTAAAGAACCATCAATATGTCGCTCCATAATTATGATCACAATAATAACAAATAGTACACAAATAGCAGAAGTAGAAAAAAAGGAAAGTTAGAATGATACTAGGATCCTAACAGAAAAATGAAGTTTAGTAACTAAGAAACAATAACCAATGGTAATGGAAATATTGAAAAAATAAGAAATACCACGCGACCAAGAGTAAAATTATATAAAATGAAAGAATTTATATTATTAACACAGAAGTAATTGGGCTATTTTGATAAAACCCCCCAAAAAGCAAATTGTTCCGAGAAGTGACAGACGATATCAGAACTGGAACTCACGGAAGCGAGGGAACTTGAAAGGTTTAAAAATGATAAAGACGCCCCCAAAACAAACTGGGCAAACGAGAGAAAAAGTTAGGCAGAAATATCGAATGGTCGTGGTCTGCAGGTGACGAAAAGCAGGGAGGAAAATTAGATATAAAAAATAATAATAATAATAATAATAATCAAATCAAATCAAATTAAATCAAATCAAATTTATTTTAATTTCAATACAATACACCAGTACATTTCAAAATAGAAGAAATTTAAAATAAAAATTAATTACAAATCGAATACGAATAAACAAATAAAATAAAATAAAAAACGGATAAACATTGAGAAATTAATTAAAGTACTTAATAACAATAGTAATGGCATTAATTCGTTTGATTGTTTATATGAAACTAAAATAAAGGGAATAAAACCGCCTATGCCTATGCGACGGCTGAATTATTTTAATAATATTAACTTATAAGAAATCGAAATATTTATCCAAACTTAATATTATTAGTAATCCACGTAACCTTTATATAAACAGTTAATCACACAACACCTGCAGAGGACTGAATAATTTATCCATGCTACAAAATACAGTAGGTTTTGATGAATGTAAACTTTAATAAATTTTCATAATTAATTACTCAAAATTGTCATCGTTCAACACTTTTCTCGTCTTTGCAGCAGATAAAAATGATAATAATAATAATTATCATCGTCATCATCATAATGACGATGATGGTAATAATGACGTAATATGAATGATAATAATAATAAATAATAAAAAGTTATGATATAATAATAATAATAATAATAATAATAATAATCATAAGGTTAAAAACAATCGAAATTAATAATAACAAAGGAACTGCACGCGTTAATACGTTGACGAACAAAAATCGTAACACGCACGTGCGCTCGGTCACGTGTTGCGAGTGCGTAAACTTATAATAAACATGGTGAACGACAGTGTATGGGCAGATATACATTTGTGTGCGTCTATCGATTTCTTAATACTATTATGTGTGTGTTTGGGTGTGTGCATTGCGTCGAAACGTGTGAAGGCGTATGTATATATATATATATATATATATATGTATGTTTATATAAGTATATACAGCACAATAGTCATTACAATCCCCCTCTACAATGGCGTTGTTTAACATGGTAACGCTGGCGTTTACTTTAACAGGATATTATCATCATCATCATCGTCATCGTCATCATCATCAATTGTACGGTACGTTGGTCTTAAGAGAACGGACACATTTTTGACCGGCTTATTTCGTTCGAATTTTCATCTGTTGTTTTTTTTCTGTCTCAGTTCAGTCAGTGTTGTCGATTAGAGAATCATCGTTCGGTCGGTTATCGATTTTCGAAGGTTCTTAAATAATTTTACATAAATATTTAACAAAATCGGTTTGTTATTTCGAAGTTTGTTTATATATAATAACTTTCCGAATAAGTTTCAGAATTTGAAAGCTTCCTAATTTATTTTTCTACATTTTATCTACCCGAAAAACAGAACGATCGGTAATTACGATTTCTCTTATTCAATTTAGTATATATATATATATATATATATATATATATATATATATATATATTGTTAAATATAACATTTTTCTATTATAAATTGAAAATATTTATTCATTTATTATTTATTTATTTATATCTTGCGTTAGTTCGCAGTCGATATTTTGGCGCGCATTCCTATTTTTTGAACGACAAATCCTAAATTATTTTATTTTCGAATTATTAATTTTTGTTTTTAAACTATCCGTACGGGTTATTAATGATTAATCTATCCGTTGAAATATTCGGTTTTTGTAAAATGCAATATTTTTCTTTATTCACTAAAGGTAAAATTAGCCATTTATATCCTCTTGTATCGAAATTTCTCGATTATCTCATTGATGTTGTTGATATTGTTGCCTTTAATTTTTACTACCCTCTATTTATGTATTTTATAAAGTTATTACGGCTTATTACACGTCCTAATACTATTTTATACGATATTTCTTTTTTTCGTGTAATTTTTCTAGAATTTCTTTGTTTATTTTAATTTCATTTCGAGACGTTTTTGTTATTCTGCGCCAGATGTAACTGTCGAATTCGGTTTATTTATTTTCGACTCTGTTGAGCACCGTTTCCACATCATTGAAAATAAAATATGTTTTCGTGTTTTGTTTTTTTTTCAGACTGCTATACTAATAGTCTTATTTTTTAATTTTTTTCCCTTATTAAATGCGAATTTATCTAAAACGTCAAATTATTTTATTGATACGTATTAATACATTGTTTTCCGATAATCGTTGTCACTAATTTTTACAAAAATCCGTTTCAGACACATTAAAGCAAATTTTGTAAAAATTAATTACCGAATATTAGATATATAATCTATTTTTATATAATGTTTAAATTTATTTTAAGTTTTGTGGTTGAGGTTTTATATAAAATAATTCGTCGAATATCGTTAACAATAATAATTGAGAACGTAATATTCGCGTATTTCGTGATATAAACAGCTGATCGATTCAATGTCACGAATTGATATTTAATTTACAGTTTTTCGTTTTTATTTTAGTAATATTTAAAGTGTGCGTCGCTTTTAGCTGCCAGGTCTACCGCACGGGATGAGAAGTTTATTTAGAAGGTTTAAGGGAAAAGATTCAGTAATGATTGCTCCGGAGAGGGATTGGAAAGAAAATAACGTTAAATAGTGAAAGCTGAACGCGCTAGTAGAATGTGCACCACTGAGCGATATTTACGAATTCAAGATGGAACGGACAATGTTAGGCATTAATTGGAAGTTACGTATTTAATGGTGTGCGAACCTGTTTGTAGACAATTCGGATTGAAACGAGATAAACCGTGGTTTTGCGATGCGGGAATTAATATTTAAATAAGTGATCGTTGGATGACGATCAGGGATAGGCTCGAACAGGGCTCCCTATTGACTACCGTTAGAAATGAAACTGAGCAATCGATATTTTATTTAAAACTTTTTAATCGAGCAAATTTATAGGCTTTAATATCAGGCGTTGCCATGTTTGCCGAGAATATATTATATCGTACGAAATAACTAATTAATTTATATATATATATATATATATTTGTTTATGTTTGCCTTTATATAATGATGTTTATGCTTATATTTTTAACCGGCAAAAAAATATGAAT
Source organism: Coronaproctus castanopsis (assembly GCA_032883995.1). NCBI lineage: Eukaryota > Metazoa > Arthropoda > Insecta > Hemiptera > Monophlebidae > Coronaproctus > Coronaproctus castanopsis. Next base: position 233,067,067 of record CM065053.1, on the reverse strand, counting down.
GCTGATAACTAATACTAATTGTTTCGTCATTTATTAGCATATAAATTTTCTGTCACATTGAACTACATTTCAAAGCAAGCCTAGTTGAATTTTATTATTGCTGTTATCGTTATTATAATTTTATTCTCGTATTATGGAATAATACGAGTGTATTTTGTCAAATTTTCGATCGTGAATAATGACTTCCTTATTCTCCGACTGACAATTAATTAAATTAATGTTAAGCTGTAAAGGTATTTAACCCGATTGTAATATTGTTCTCTAAAGAACCGGTTCTTAACGAATGTCGACTTAATCGTATGAGGGAATGAGTAGAACTAATTACGTTCGCGTACGGTTGTGATAGTTTAAACCGCCTTATTTCATAAATCTTTTCTGTATCCGGATAAGACCACGTGTTTGAATTTTAATTTAAAATTATCGTGTTTTACATTTTCCCGTTTAAAAGCGTAAAATTAATTATAATTTCTAAAAATATACTATTTGCTTGAATTTTATTTAACTACATCGTCGGGATAGATCTTGATGTAACAAAGTGCTGGTCGATTCTAATGTGACACAGAACGAGCAGCTGTTAGCGTCTTAAATTGTAAAATATTATTGTTCTTTGCAAATTTTTACGTTAATTTAAAATGGTCAAGTATCGAGTTCCTCTAATTAAAGTTTCAGTTGTATTCGTCGTTATTGTGTGTGTGTGTGTGTACTAATATTCGTAAGACAGAATACGTCATATGCATAGAAATCGATGGGTCATATTTTCAGACGCGATGAACATTTAACACAAATTATTAAAGCCATCGTAGAAAGAAAATAATCAAGAAGGCCAAGAAAGCAAGAGGATATAGTATAATCTGGAAAAAAATTACGATATTCAGAGAATTCTGACACTTCAGCATTGGCTAAGTTTTAGCCGAGGTCCAACCATCTCAGCGTTCAAAGTCTGTAGTGAAGTGGAGGATATCGTTCCTAAGCATATTCGAAGAGAATTGTTTTGTACAACTTGTGGAATCTGATGAGTGATTGATAAATTCGTAGACCTATTAGTGGATGTGTTCCCCATTTAATACCTGAGATTGAAGATTTAGGCCACGTATCATATTACTGCAATACAAACCCCAACTCTGCATTCTACGACAATTTACTATCAAATACCACTGTTAAATATTTCATTGTCGTATTAAATTTAAATTTTTTTTCTTTAGATGAAGTAAAGGAGGAAACACGATCAAATTTTCTGGTAAACATTATTTTATTAGATTTGCCTATATTTATAGACAGATATAAGTCTTGTAGAATCTCATCTAGGTCAAGAAGTGCCTTCCGAAATTTTTTAACCGCAGTTTAGGGACAAAAAAAAACGACCAATCTTATCAGGATTGAGGAATTATTATTATTATTATTATTATTATTTTTTTTTTTAAATGTAAAAACGCGTATATTTGACATTATATTAAAAAGTTATAATAATATTTAGTAAATGTACCGGAACAAATGCCCTCTCCATTTATGAAAGTAAAAATTCTAATTATATAAATTGATAAATAATAAATATAGAAGGTATAAATAGTATTGATGGAAAACTCGTGACAAAAAACCGTCACAAATGAAAAGCGGTAATTTAAAAAATTATAAGTTTAATTATATAACGAATATGTAATATCATTTATAAGTAAAAAGCAAACAAATTATAACGTTATGAGAATAATACATTATGTTTAATGCGTCGATGCTTATACTTAGTATATCTAATACTTAGTTCCCTGGAATCGTAATTTCCTATTGCTGGAAGTAAATTATTACGGTGCACACTACAATTGAGAAAAAATGTTTGCGATAGTTTGAGGATATAGTCTTTTACATATGGTACCTGCAGAGATGCATATATGAAATTTTAGTGTATACGGGGACATTGAGGATACCTTTAAGACATTGATTTTCAAAAACGAAAGCAATTTTCTTCACTCGTCGAAGACCGTTTTTACCGACCAGACTTTACGTCAGTGAGGAATTATGATGATGATATATATATGTAATGAATTTATTAATTTCTTCATAATTGTAAATTATATAGTAACTGATTTATAATGATATGCAAAATTAAATCATATTGTTACGTTTAGTTATTCTAAGTTATACGCGCTGGCTGTCTGTATGAAAATTTACTATCTAATTTTTAACGAATGTTTTTTCGCTATTTTTCTAAACAATATATATATATATATATATATATATATATATATATATATATATATATATATATATATATATTATATATATATTAATATTATATATATATATATATATATCCTTCTTTTCTTCGTTATCTGATTACAGATGTCGTGATCAATCATGTAGTTTTTGCGATTAAATCCTGCCATTTATTCCGATTCTGTATATTGTTGCCCATAACTCGGAACCATAACACGTTATTGGAAATACCAGAGATTGTCACTATATTTATGGAATAGTTCATCGATAACTATTTAAGTTTTGCTACTATACATTTGGCCACCGCCCAAATTACTTCCATTTCGTCGTTCCCATTGTTGGTAATAAGCGCTCCTAGATATATTGTTTCTGTTTTCCTTTTTATGTTGGGCACCGACGTAAACATTGCAGGCAGCTTGTTCGTTCTGTCAATAGTGACAATTGTACGTTTCTCTCGATTTAATTTTAAATTGGCTTTCCCACTGAAATATTCTACTCGTCCTAGAAGTTCTGTCAATTCCGATTAATTCTTCGCCAATATCACCGTGTCATCTGCGTATCGTAAATTCCATATGGGTCACTACCGATTGTTATTCCGCCATACCATCTGTCGGTTACTTGCATCATAATGCACTCGCTATATACATTGTATAGCAAAGGTGATAATATATAGATAAATGAATGTTCGATGTGTTTTTAAAGTAAAACCGGTAGTCCTGTAATTATTTTTTGTTATGCCAGTTGGCCAGATTATCAGTCTTAAAGATGTTACCGGTAGAAAAAGAAATCTAAAAGTAAAATCTGACAAAAGTTTAAAGCAATCGTAGAAAATTCTCATCTATATAATAAATGCCGGTAATTGCAGGTTCGCTTTATTTGTACATTTATTAAATAAATGCCGTATTTTTTCTTCCTTTTTTTCTATATCGAAATTAAGCCATTACGAAACACTTTCAATTTTTCAAACTGGAAACTATGATAACTGGTTTTTAAAGTAAGACGCCACAGCGAAACAGGCTCATATCGTTTAACTTGGTCAATAATAAAAATATTGCCTCTAATATGGGAACCAGTTTATATTAGCTTCTACGTTATTCCTGTATAACGTTACTGTCTGAATACTATTATTTATTTAAGCGTAAATTCTTGCGGTTCGATAATCTAAGTCAAGTAGTACAAGCGTCTGTTTAGTTATTTGCGAACACGAGGAAATCGAATGTTTTATTTCATGTTATGTATATATATAATGTATATATATAATGTATATATAGGGATATTAATAAAGTTCATTCATTACTAGATATCTGTTGTTTGAATTTCCTTTTAAAGGTATAATTTAATCGAATTTTTCTTACGTAATATCCGTTCACATTGTGTGATTCCAGTTTATCCGTTATTCGCGATAGCGTACATGGAGTGTTCACGTTACTTGATTTCATTTTTCAAATAAATCTCTATAAAAGAGAAATTTATTGTTCTCAATTTTTTTATGTATATTGCGATGACAGTCAGGCCATTGTTTTGACACACATATATATATATATATATATATATATATATATATATATATATATATATATATACATATATGGTAATCATAAAAGAACAGAACAGCTCTATGTCATAAGTAAATTTTTACAGTGTTACACAAGTACCTTCATTATTGTTTACCGTATAAAATAACCTTAATAATTTAGAAATATAATATCGATAGATTGTAATCAAAAATTAATTTTCGACTCTCACTCAGAGTCACTTGATCAGAAGAGAATCACCACCGATTTGTTCCTGCAGCAATGTTAAATTAACAATAGAACACCTTCTGCTACACTGCCAAAAGTACAAGGCTGAACGTATTCGATATGGTCTTCCATCAGCATTACAACAATTTTTGCAGCCAATGTTTCTACGTGAAACCGGCATGTTTCAACAACTATAGCTTCCGTTTCCGTGCCTCTGGCCTCGTAGCAGTATAAGAAACGTAAATGGAACATCATCGTCATCATACAATTATTTTTTATCGAGACCAGATTTTTTATTAAATAACGGATAGCTTTCTAGACTCCATCAACAATGGGGGTATAAATCGTTATCCATTATGTTATTCAGTTAATTCCAAACTAATTACGCAGTTATTTCTCTCTATATTGTCTGAACGACGTTACATCGACACAAATACCCGTGATTGTCATTTATCATTCCCGACTAATACTCTATTTTCGAAATTCAGTTTGTCTTTTAACCCATTTTAGTTTCTAGTCTTTTTTTCCGACCGTCTTTTTGGTAGTAGCTGCATCCGATCGTTTTGAACGATATGGGTCTTCTAGATTTAAGATTAAATACGCTACTTCGTTAATAAAACATCGGGTGCCTGTAATTTGCCTCTAGTTTTGATCTTTCAGCATCTGTAACGACGAGTTATCGGATATTTCTATTCGACACGTTTCATTTTATTGATATGTCCCGATCTTCTTGAGGAGATTGAAATATTTCGTCACATATAACGACTAATTTACATATAAATTTGCACTAGCGAATGAACACGCGGATCAAAAAATACTCGGTCGTTATTAAATTTTCTAATAACGCTTATTCAAAGGAGATAATTTCGAACAATACTGCGGTTGAATCGACAGAAATGTTTTCATTGTTATAATGTCTATTGTTCAAATCGTTACGATTAATGCGTAGTTTTAGCGGATCTTCATTAATTTATACGAATGGCTCTGAGGTGGAATAATATAACATGAATCGCAGCATTTATTAGTGCATCATTTTATTTCAATCAGAACTCGAACAGACTTAATCAATGTTGTGTAATATTTCTTGAAGAAATGTAGGGCACGAATTTATCGGTCCCTCGTTATTTTCTCGCTATGGCGAACGTAAATTCGGCAAAAAGAAATCGTACATACCTGAGAAATTAAAGTGATATGGTAAAACGTAAAAAGAAAGAGTTATAATCACAAAACTTTTTTTATGAAGAATCACAAAGCTTTTCAGCTGTTAAGCCATTATCGAGTGAAACAGCCGAAAAACTTTGTGCTCTTTTTATAGAAAAAAAAAAAAAAGGTTTAGTGATTTAACTCCGTTTTCGGTATTTATTTAGTTTTTAAAAGTATTACATTATACACTTTTCGAATTATAATGATTTCGTTGTAGCTCGCGATAGGAGCTTGTGTAAGTTTCGGACATATTAAGATGCATCTCGTTATCTTGGTCTGTTTCAAATTATTAATTTAATTAGAAATGAAATTATGATAATTTTCTCGTGCTACGTAAAGTTGCGCATCGAATTTACCCGGAATCGGTGTTATACTCTTGAAGTTGAACGACTCAAAATCCAGATCTATGTACGAAAATAATAAGAATAGATGGTTATAGCGGAATCCAGAGTTAGCGAGAGCAGGATTTCAATAATGATCGATTTAATCTGTTCGACCGCAGAATTTAGGTACGTTAATTACCGATTCAACTTTGAAAATTCGACCAAATTCAAAATCTTTTAAAATGTACGATAAAAAATGTATTGACTGCGAATTCTGATTAATATTTTCGTCAAGCGCGGATAATGGAGAAAGACTAGTTTTCTTTTTTTTTTGGCGTGTCGTGTATTGCTACGAGGATTAAAAGTATACGGAGTCTATTATTCCGTTATTATAAATATGGAGATAGTTTAGCGAGAATGAGGAAACTTATATTTATTTTCAGGTAAAATTATTTCATTAAATGTGCTATAGGTAAGTGTAACGAACGGTGAATACGGCAGAGTAAGATATGAGCTATAGTGATTTGAACATTACTAGTTAAGTAAGTAGGTGGATCGGTATCGGATAGGATACAACACAGTGAGTTAAACTAGTGTGACTTGTCCAGTATAGATACCACTTTGTACGTTGGAACACGTTGCTGGACGTGTCATTCTGTAGGTGACACGAACAGCTCGATCTGCTTCTTCATTCTATCCATATTCCCTATGTCCAAGAGGGTTCACGGGTTTGGAAACTTTGATTGCCGATTGTCAAATTAATTTTCTCGGTCAACGGATAAATGACATTTTTTTTCAGCCGTGTTCGATCGAATATAGCGAGTCTGTGACAATGACAGTTTTCAGATAATTTTCAGAAAATGCAATTAGTATAGCCTGGCAGAATTATAAGGAGTTCGCACGATAGGACACTATAGTGCGACTGAAGCGGATAATTATTTTGAAAGAAGATTATAATTTGGAAAACGGATTTTTCACTAAATTTTCCACCCTTTCACAAGTGGACAAGTAGAATTAACGGCAGACAGAAAATATGTTCGACATTTTTTTTCGAATGTCTTTGAAAAAGCGAAAGTTATTAATTTTAAGTATTTACCATTTTTTTTTAAAGAGTCGTAATAATACGTTAAATTAAAAAGTTTACTGAAATATGTTTCCCACTATTATTATTATTAGGGAGGAGAAGTCTACTTCTAATACCGAGTGGAGCAGCTATAAAGAATTACTTAAAGTTACGTTTTCTTAACAGATACAGAACATATATCATATAAATTTCTTGAACCCCTTTTTCAATATATATATATATATATATATATATATATATATATATATATATATATATATATATATATATATTTACTTATTTCTTCGTCTCGAAATGTAACTTTATTATTTCATATACGATTCCAATTTTCAACATATTTACACAACCGCTATCAAGATCGAGAATAGTGTAAGCAACATGTTACGAATCAAAATTTTTTTCGTTTATGAAGAGGTTTTTACTTGTATCCGGTAAAGTTTTAAACTAAAGGAAAGTGCCTAAAAGAGGAAGACGGGCTGTCGGAAAGAGTACCGTACGGAAATCTAATTGGCCGAATATCGTTAACTTTTTACTTGATTTATTCGCATATTTTACTTCATAACTCGTCAATAGGGCGAAAAATTAAATTTTTGACACGTTATATAATCGTTTCGAATTAGTTCCAGAAATAATTCGATGGAATTTATAAATTCACCGGGGGGTGTTATTTTGTAAAACCCCGCTATGTAGTAAACACATGGAGGACCTATAACGTGTAATTTTCATTCGTAGCACATATATTAAAAATATATTTATATGTATGTCTTTTCGAAAACAAAAGTAAATACTTAAAAGCTATAATTTAAGCTGTTTTATTTTATGTCAGAAACGCCTTAAACAGTTTGTAATCGAATTCTCAGACTTCATAACGCCATTAAAATATGCGGATGTGTGTATTTGTAAAAGAAAGAGTATTGTAGAGCGCATGTTTTTGTATAAGTTGGAATTGAAATTAAACTGGTTATTATATGGATTATTTAATATCATCTTTGAAACAGTTGGTTCTTGCAAAGAACTTTTATTTGGAAACAATATATATATACACCTATATATATATATATACACATATGTATATATATACACATATATATATATACGTATATATACATATATATATATATATATATACATATATATATAAGTATGTATGTATATATATATACATATATATAAGTATGTATGTATACGTAAATAAGTTTTCATCATCAGCTTTGGAGGTCTTATTAAAATATGTTTTATCTCTCTCTCTCACCCCCTCTCTCTTTTCTCTGTATATCTTTACCTATTTATATATATATATATATATATGTGTGTGTGTGTGTGTGTGTGTGTACGTGTGTACGTGTGTATGTTTGTAATTTTTTCGTCGTTAATATGAACAAGTGAAGTTTTGACGTTATATTAAACCAGGATTTATTTTTTGATATATGTTCGTATGTATGTGTGTGATGTATATATGTATGTATGTATGTATATGTATATATACATATATATACATATTGAATGTTTATATATGCATAGTACTTGGGCGATTGAGCTTTACTTGGTAAATTTTTTCTTGTATCATCGTAAAAAATATATTTAGGTGCGAATTGAAAACTGTTACATGTGCGACTATAATAACTTTATTATCGGGTAGAATTGTGGTTCATAAATTTCCTGGAGCTATACATAACTAAAAACGTGACAAATATTTATATGAAATATTGCTCGCAGAATTACAATTAAAACAGTTCCATATTTTACTTCGCCAATAAGTATAACTTTAGTGTGCTCTCATTAGATAATTGATGTCCGTAATGGCAAAAATACTAATGTAATTATGCTTAATACGATTAGTAATACAATTTATTATCACTAGCATTATTATTATTATTATTATTATTATTATTAATGAAATGTTAATGACGACAGCTTACATACAGTACAAGTTTGAGGCAGAATTTCAACTTTTAAATTCTGTTTCACCATTAGTGTTACTCCATCTGCTTTACGATTCTCGTCAAATGTAAATGTAACACATTTATGGGATTCTTTATTAAACACGCATTTGTCACTACTCCGCATGAATCGTTTCAAATGAGTGCAGTTATTTGATACATGACTAAATCGCTGGCATCTAAAGTATCGTGAAAACGAGTTTTTCCTGACATATTTCTGCCACGATGACGACGTAGCAAAACACCGACTTCATAGCAAAGATGTTACGCCTCTGAATTTTTGCAGGAAATACAACTTTTATCAGAGATTTTAATTTTTTTAGTATCTCAGCTTTTGTAAATGTGTGAGGCAATATTTTTTCAAAATCGTCTTCACTGGTTTATGATTAGCCGTTATATGTGCGAAAAATCGCACAACAGAATAGAAATCAACTTCCGAGTTGGCAAATATCGCTGTTTTACTTCTATTCTAATTTCGAACTTTATATGCTGATTTAATATAATTATTAATGTTGTAAAGAATTGATTTTATAGGTGGGGGGGGGGTATCTTTTCTTATCGGTATGAATGATATGTTTAATCGCATCCAACGGATTACTGAAGTAATAATGACGCTATTATTGTTCCCTGTTTTTTTTCTTTGAATTACTTTTTTCCCTTATGAACAGTGACATGGAGCTAGTTTATTCCGTCCACATTATCAGGTAAATGTTGAATCTTAATACGTTGATAATAAAACAAAATAAAATTACATACGATAAATAAAACGAACGCAGCGGAATAACTATCGATTAAACACCGATTCGGTGGTGGGCTCATAACGTATACACATTTAACAGATCTTTTATGTTATTGAATTTGCTCATAAAGAATATCGCGATAATACTTGATCCAATCCTTTTCTATAATTACAGGTCGATTCACCCTCTAATAGCCATGAAATCGCGATTCAATGCATAAAAGTACTTAATAACATACTTCGATGTTTTATTAATACTTTATGTAGATCACACATTTGGAAGAAATCGTCTACCATCGTCCCTATACCGATGCAATCTTATAAATTCTCCTTTTTGCCTTCATTCTTCCGATGATAACAAAATAGAAAATGCTGATCATTGGAATGCTCTAATTACAGCTTTCGACCATCTTTATTGTATAATCAAATTATATCTCTCAAAGTACTATTACCGGTAAACATGTTTTACCATGTATTTATAATTACATTACATCAACTAATGTTTAATATCTCCATTTAAGCGCTATATAGATTGAACTCGAAAAATCTCATGGCCGTTAAATAAAAAATAAAAAACAGTAAAAATGCTACATACCTCTTGCGTTATTTATTTAGTTAAGACGTTATTTAATCGTGTAATAATTTGTTCAAATATAAAAAGTCTTACCGACTTTATACGTACGTTGTACATTTGAACGAGCAATTTTTTATATATAAAATTTGAGGATCTCGGAAACGGTTATAATGATTTGTATTCAAATTTCGTTATTTTGAAAACAGCCTTTATGGAAATTACAAATCTTAACATGTTGGTCCCCGACCCCGAGTACATTCTTGCAATGAAGTTTTGAAAAGTTCGATTTTAACCCCGTCGTCTTTTTCTCGATATTTATCTAAATGCATGCTGAAAATTTCAGTTCGATCGCATTAACCCCGTTCGAATGTTATACTTTGAAATTTACCGCGTATGTATTAATAAATATAATTAAAACTTTATATCTAGGGCACCGTTTCGATTTAAGGGTTCGGATCTGCGAGGAAATATTTTTTAATCTACGAAAGAATTATTTTAAGTAAAAAAATTCGATCGAAAAATTCCAAAATTAATTTAAGAAAAACATTAAAGCTGTTGATTTGTCAAAAAACTGACATTTATAACTCCGAAAATTTCTACAAAGAAATTCTACGCGAAAGCAGCTATATAGTTCTGTATGCGACGAATAGTATGCGATTCGTGTTCAAATATATTTTACGAAAAAACACGATTTTACCGAAGAAAAAATAACGAGCAACTACATGTAAACGAGGGGACGTGTTGGTCGCGAGGTTCGTATTTAAAATTGTACCGAGAGCGTCGTTTTTAAATTTTGAAACCGGGCAAGCCGTAAAAAACGGGTGTTTCATCCGAATATTAGCTTACTCTGTTCCTTATCGAAGATATTAGAAAAACTAATTTTAAGTCGTATCCAGCCGATTATAAGCAGTCGTGGAATAATACTAAATCATCGGTTCGGATTTCGCGCTGAACATTCCACGATGCAGCAGTGCCATCGAGTGATGCGATTTCGTCAACGCTAGAAAAGAAGGAAGTATGTTCTTTGCACAAGCATTTTATAAGGTTCGGCATCCTGTTATAAGACAGTTTCTCAACTTTAATTTATAACTTATCTGACAGAATATCCATCGTCAAAATTAATGGACATTTTTCAGAAGAACACAATATTCTATCATCTGTGCCGCAATTTTACATTCGGTCTACTCAGCAGACATGCCGACTAGCAATCAAACCATCTTAGCAACATCGGTGATGATATTGCTATTCTTGTATTCAATTCAGAAGCACGTTAGCAAACATTGCTGTTTAAAACCATCTGACTAGATGTTGGTTCGGTAGGCATAAAGTTGGCGTATGCTGTTTAATCCCAATAAGTGTCAACGCGTTATATTTACAAATAAAAAAAAAAGTTAATTATCCGGCTGCAAGAATTGACAACATAGAAATTTCTAAAAAAAATTCAGTACGATATCTTGGCATGTATTTGGACAAGAGGCTTACATGGCGACTACATATAGCGCACACCACAAGAGCCACCATTACTCGTGCAAAATTGTTACGTCCCTTATTGAGGCAGAAATCGGTTCTAACTCTAATAACTAATCGCTTCTGTTTGGAGTTATGGATTGGAGTTGTATGGTAGTGCTTGCAAAAGTAATCTTCGAAGAATACATCAGTAGTCCAAGATACTCCGTACTATTACGTCTGCTTCACATTGTGTTTCTAATTTGACACTGCACAGTAATCTCAAGATTCCGTACGTCAACGATACGTCGTGCAGTATAAGAGAGAATTATTCGATAAGTTCAAAGTCAGCAGCAATCTAGACGTCCGTAGAATGCACTCAGACCAGATAATCCGAGAGGCGTCTGCGAAAGAAGTAACGTCGAGATGCGATTGCGATTATTTAAAAAATATGGATTTCCTCCTTTCCTCAAAAGATAACATGTTTTCTTTCAAATTATTGTAGTTGATCATTTTTATATTATTATTCCTTTCCCTTCCTCATTGTCCAGTGTCTAACTGGAGTCACTTCAATTTTCTATTTATGTGATCACCGTTGTTTGCAATTAATGCTGGTATGATGTTAAAAAAAAAAAAAAGAAAAACAAGAAAAGAAATTTCTGAAGTGAAATATCTTCAGTCACATATTATGAAATTTCGACAGGAAATAATAAATATTATTCAGATATTTATTATAGAATACTGCTTGGAGAACTGTAGACAATTTTTAATGTATTTATACTGATATTTTAAGAAAAAATCAGGCATTTCACGTCAACCAGAAAATAAAAAATTTCGCGTACCATTTAGTGGATATCGTGATTGAAAAACTGCGACTGTCGACAATCCACTCTGACGCAACATGTCGAAACGTAAACATTTAATTTTAGCTATTATGCGTTTTGTTGTATCCTTACGACCGAGTGAAACTAAACATTAACGTGTTTTGAGTTCTGATGTGCATGCGCCGGAATATATTTCACGTGTATTGTTAATATATCGAACCGTGTATATATATATATAAATGTAAAAGAAATATCGTACGAATGGATATATATGTGTGCATTCGATGTACGTTGGTGTATTTATTTTGTAAGCTAATTATAGACGACAACGTGTGACATTGAAAATATAACATACCGCCCGAAATGAGAGAAGCTTATTTTAGAGAAAATAAAAAAAAAAAAAAAAAATTGCGGTGAATGATCACGTATGCTAAAAAATAAAAACTTTTCAGATAGATTACGCGCTGTCACCAAGATAATAACCCCTTAACTTATGAAAATCGACATTCGTGCGAATTATCCTAATTACCCGTCCTGGTAATGATAATAAATAATAATCAATAATCAATAATAATAATAATAAATGTCAATTACCCAGAGAGAATAAGCGGCGTATACATATTTATTCGATCGATATTATTAACGATTAATACTGTTGGTATCGTCGCATTGCGAAGACGGTTATTTATCAAATTTTTACATATATTTTTAATTGTATTCGAAAATTTAATTATTAATTTCAATTATATCGATTTTATATTTTACAATTATTCTTGTAAATTTGTTAGGAGATATATCGATTAGTTAGATAGTAATATGCGAAACTGCATTTATCGAAAAGAAAAATTAAAACTGCCGTCTATTAATATCTTAGATAAACGTCGCACGTTTCTGACATATTTTCTATAGGTTACGCATTTGGCTTGCTCAACATGAGCCATTTAGTCGGTCATCCTTTGTCCTTTAATCGATACCCCTCTAACCAATTTTCGAGTTGAGACGACTTTAATTTACTTACTACGTTTATATGTGTATTAGTTTTCACATAAAGTTTTACTCAGTTTACTTATTGTATAAATAAGTAAATATATATATATATCATCATTATTATCATCATCAAGTTGCATATCCTTCAAAGGACAGGTTGTTTATCAAGTAAGTTGACCTTTTCATATTTTCTAAGTCTGGCTGCAGCTACTACTTCCCTAGCTCTGTTGAAACCACTGTTTGATGTTACATATTCAAATCTTTCCCTTCCTCTTGTTGCTTTTTAAAATATTTTTCCTTGTACCGCTAACATAAACAGCCTCTCTTCCCGGACTTGTGTCCTACATACTTCAATTTTCCTTTCGTAATATCTTCTGGTCTGTCTATGTTCCATTGCTTCAACATCTTCTTGTTGGAGATGTGATCTGTCCATGATATCCTTAACAACGGTCGATACGTCTACATTTCAAATACGTCTAAAATCCTTTTCGGCATTTAGCGTTAATAACCCACCCATTGGCCGCATATTTTTAAAAAAGGCTACACGTAACATTGCGAAATTCTTTTCTTCCGCTCCGTAATCTACTCGTGGTCAAATGTAAAATTGTTCCGAAGTCGATAAGGAGGCGCAGAAAGTGCGACAAAAAGTTGAACGTCGGGATTTTAGATAACCAGCGATAGCGGAAAGATCTAGGAAAAAACTCTATAGGAAAATGGAAACGAAAGATACGAACGAGGGAAGTATAGAAGATAGATGGAAGGAATGGAAAGTAAATGTCCTGTTGTCTGCCGAAAGCAAGCTAAGCACAGAAAACGTGCGCAGGAATGAACCTTAGATAATTCGAGGGAAATAAAAGATAGTCTCGCGTTATGTATCAGGGAAATGAGCATAATGCGGAAGTGCACAGAAGCGCAAAATAATTGGTATATGAAAAGACATATTAATACGCGTATACACACCTAAAATATATTAAAAAAAAAAATGTTAGCAGATTACATTTCATTCGAATATTATTAATTTACGCTATATTATATTTAAAGCGTCTGCGCTCATACTTCGTATGCATATCAACTGTAGTTGCTTGGAACCATAATTTCCGATCGTTGAGACATACTAATTTTCGTACCAATTATCGCAAAATTTATATAGTAAGAATATAATCTCGTCCACAATTCTACTGTGTAGCTCAGGGGCACTTAATCTTTGGTCGAAGTCACAGATTGGGTAGCGATCAGAGAGAATTTTTTATATTTCGTACGGACGTCTGTTTTATTTGACGTCATCGAAAATTGAACTTTTAAAACGACATATATGGACGTGTTTCTGACGCGAATATATTTTCGAAATAATTAACCAACCATTTTCGAGGTCAACTTCTAACTACGTAGTGTGACCGAAGTAATTGCGAAAGTTTTTTCCATCTTTATCGTCTTACGTAAATTAACGAATTGATGGATCGTGTCGGAGGTCAATTAACCTGTACGTTGACGCCCGGTTTGCTGCTCCGACAACTGGTAAACGAAGACGATCGGATGGGAACCGATGACTGTCCGTATTTCGGATGTTGGTAATTTCAAAGACGCCGTTTATTGTTAGCCGCTTTTACTTTTATTAACACAAACATTCCGTACGTCTGTACTTTTCACCGAAATATTGTGTAATGAGATTTTATATATATATATATATATATATATATATATATATATATATATATATATATATATATATATATATATATATATGAAGTGAAAAGACCAATGATAAAGTTGAATAATGAACAATATACGTAAAGATAACTCCGGCAGAAAGAACGTGAACATTGAGCTGGTCTAAACGCTCGTCTTCATATTATGTGCGAGCGGAAGAAAACAGTCAGGAAAAGATTCGATATTTTCGAAATGCGATGCTGGAGAAGAATTTTGAGAATTACGTGGACAAGCAAAACGTTTGAATGAATCGGCGCTAAAAGAAATCGACATAATACGGAGGCTATTGTAATAAGCAACATAATGAAATTCTTTGCACGTATGAAGCAATGAGAAATGTAATTGGAACGTACAATAATAATAATAATAATAATAATAATAATAATAATAATAATAATAATAATGGATAATGTTGAATATATATTGGAGACTAGTGATTTTATAAATTATAAACCAAGCAAAAATCATTACACAGTTTAATCACTAAAAGTTCTTTATTGCAAAGCTTTTCGACAGTTACGCCACTTTCAAGCATACAAAATAAATATTATCGTGGTCTTGTAGAGAAGGAAGCAAATAATACGAGGGGGAAAAATAGAAGGAAAACGAAGCCGCGGTACGGGAATTAATTAATAACGTCAGAAAACTAACGGCCACAAAGTTCTCGATGTATGTGGGATATAGTTTGGTCGTCGACATCTGTTGAGCGAAAATCGCTAGATGAAGAAGAAATCTCGTACCTGGAAAATATAAAAAACCGTACTGCAATCGCCAAATGATGAAGCAACTGAGGGATATGGCCGGGAATAGAGAGTAGCCCGATATTACTGTTGCCCTTTACTACGTTAAGACTGTTTTCTTGCGGACTTTTATTAAGCGAAATATGCGCAAAAATAAATTAAGTAGCCTGTTTTTGTATTTTCTGTCGTTCGTATAATTGCAAAATTGTTTATGCCAGAAATTAATGCTACCATATCGCAACATTATCATACATAGGTATGTTATAGTTGGCATATACATCGTGTATACAGATGGACGGCGTATATTTTCATTCGGAACTTGTAATTATGCGTGTGTATTTAATATGTCCGTGTGTTAGTGTTGCGCACGTTCGAATTACGTATTTTGGCGAGTTTCGGTATATATTGCCTTTTGGTAACGTTTGCATTATGTCGTCTTTTTCTTTCCGTCTCATTCCTTTCCACGTCTATCTATCTTCATTTTGCCGTTTAAAAAAACTGCCTTCAAATTTAAAAATATGATTACATATTATTTTTATTCGTCTTTCTTCGTCAGTAATGTCGATATATTTTTCAGTTTTATTTATGTTCGCGTCGGTTAGATGGGGTCTCTTTACACAACACGTTATTGAGTTGAATGGCCCCACTTCTGTATTTTGGCTTTTATTATTTTTTATGAATGGACCGTAGACATATATTAATTAAGTAACGAGTAGTTACTTAAAAAAAACTGGTTTTTCATTTGTGTATCGAGAAAATTAGGATTACGTAATTCACTTTTGTATGGACTGTATTAAGTAGGTTATGATAATTATATTTTCGTATACTCCTAAATATTAAATTTTTTCGATGTTAATACCAGCAATCATGAAACCTTGAATATAATAAGAATTGACTTTAACTTATTTTATTATTATATTATTATTATGAAGACGAAACACTCGTGGTACGTGTGGTTTTGTTGATTAATGTCAATTACATTTGAAGATTTTCGTGTGATGAGAAGTCGGTAAACGTTCTATAATTATTTTCGCCCTGGAAATTCGTAATAATAAAAAAAATAACGTCATTTTGTCAGTTTTTACACATTTATCGTTTCAAACAAGAGGGCGCATCGTTCGTCATCGGTTGTATTCCTCAAAAGAGGCGTTCCTTTTTATAGTAATCAACGTAGATCAATATTATCGATTTTTGAAGTGAAACTTCTATTGGCGCGGTTTATATGAGAAGTTAACCCGCAAAAAAATAACAGACGGATATATATCAATACCCACCTGTCAAACCCCGTTTTGTTGTGTTAGGTCTAACGAAGTAAGGGAGGGATATAATTTATATATATATATATATATATATCCCGTTCGCATGTACCGCGCTACCAACACCCGTCGTCTAACCACGTTATTAGTTGGACTTATTTTTATACATGCATGTGTGTGTGTGTGTTTATACATACAACCACGTAAAAATTAAAAAAAAAAACTCTGTATGGAATTTAGTTAAAATACCTTTAAGTTCCACTTCTTCCCTGCGCCCCGAGGCACAGATATATTTTTTTTTATTTTTTTAATTAAAAAAAATGTGAATGACGTTTATTTTTAGAACCACGTTGACGGATTTTCGAAATTTCGAATTGCTTTTAAAGTTTTACAAATTACGGGAGAAAATTAGGGTGACCCAGAGAAGACGGACGGTTCTGTTGTTTTTTAAATAAGTCAAAAGCTACTCGACCAAAATTTTTGAATGAAATTTTATTTAAAAATATGAAAACGAGAGATTAGCTTACAATCGTTTGTGAAACACGATATTGATCAGTTGACCGTCATTTGCAACAATACGTTCATTCAGTCCGTTTAAAAAATTTTCGGATACTTTTTCGAGCATTGATCGTTGAATTTTCGAAATTTCTTCAGAAATACGAATTTTCAGGTCTTCCAGATCTCGTGGATGTGTTTAACGCGACTCTTAACGTATCACCGCAGAAAATAAATCGTGTAACTTAGAATTCTTTTCGAAGCTCTCTGTACTGTCGTGATCGACTCGCGTTGAAAATAACGTTCCACGTAAAACACGAGCTCCTTCTTATTAGAGGATGCGATGATAAGTAAAACTGAACAAAAACAAATCTCTCGTGTGTACACTAAACCTAGAGCATTTTTAGCAGTGTTACAAACGGCGCTATTCAAAAAACAAAGCCGTTCATCTTCTCTGGGTCACCCGATATTTTTTTACGACTAGAATAATGGATCTTTTGAACTGATTTTGACGATGTCTAGTTCAAAGTTCGTAACTTTGGAATATCTGCATTAACTCGTTAATTGTTTCTGTCGTAATAGAGTTGCCATCTAGGTAGATCCGGACGTAAGGATATTCTTCTACATTTATTATGTATTTTTTTCTTTTTTTAATGGGTACAGTTCACCCAGCTTCGTATGCAATTATTTAAAACGGATATATTAAACATAAATATTAGTTGATGCGATGTAATTATCAATAGCTAAATATACACGAACGCGTTTAATACTGAGTAGGTAAGACATATTTATTAGCAATGGTACTTTTCGGAGATATAATTTTGTTATATAATAAAGATTGTCGGGAGCTGTAGTAAGAGTATTCCAAAAATACGTGATCTACATCTGCTATTTCGTTGTCATCGGAAGGATGTGAGCAAAAAGTAGAATTTACGAGATTGACGATGGATTTCGATTTTTTCCAAATCGTAATCTATATAAGGTAGTAGTGAAACGTATAGGAACATGTTATTTGGTACTTTTATGTCACTGAACCAGGTTGAATCGGTCTGTAATATGGAGCTAGATAAGGATTAGACCAAATATTATTCCAATATTCTATATTCGCAATAAGACACGAAAGATCTTTTAAAGTTATATATGGATTGAGCGCATCGCTTATATCAGCAACAGTGTTTCCGAGTATGCCGGAATGTCCGGGAATCCGAGAGAACCTGACGGAAATACTAAATCATTAAGAAGGCGATAGACGGGAATTAAACTGCAGAGATTTTAGAGCGGTTAAACAGCTTTTCAAATCGCAATCTAATACTCCTGTTCTTCACATCCGCAGAAGCTTCTGAGCAGACCAGTTTGTTTTAAAAAGTACATACCAATCAGCATATAATAACTTTTTATTTATTTATAACAAATGGAGGTTCTCACCGTATAAACTTCCTATTGTTTTGTAAATCATCTAAACGATTTTCCAATTATCGCGACTTAATTATTCGTTCGTCACTCTCTCCTTATTTTTTCGATCGTTTCCCGATTAATAGTATAAAATTAGACATAAACTTGGAAATCTTTCATTTATTACGTACTATACGACTGTATTTGTCCCGTCTGTACCTTAAAGTAATTATCTCAATTGTGAATTCGATAAATTTATTCTCGACATATACACGCGTCAGTATTTACGGCCTACTACATAGATGGACTTGTACTTTTACGTATTAGAGTCGTCCATCGGTATATTCCATATTTCCTTTACAATTAACTACGCCTTCTAGGAACCAGTTTCACACACACACACACACACACACACATATATATATATATATATATATATATATATATATATAGCTTATATTATATCCAGTAATTAGGACATACTATAGACGGACTTATTCCTCATAGGAGGAGTTGTTCATCGGTATATTCTACATTTCGTTTGGCTTTTTTTCTTTATATGATCATACGTATGCGTACTTAAATTACATATGTGCATATGCCTAACAACTAATAAAAAATTCTGTAGAATCATTAGAATGTCCTCCCCATATTCTACTGATAAATAGTCAATGTGAAGTTGTAAACCTGACAAGGACGCTTCCTCGATAACGTGACCTATCGATTTCTTGATTTAGCAATATCATTAAGGTTTTTTGAAAAAATGAAACCAGGTGATTAAGTATTTTCAACATAGTTTTCGACCGAATTTTAGATACTAATACAGCTGGTAAATATGAGGTCACTTTTTTCTTTTTTTGGATAGCGAAAAGATTTCGTTGTAACTCGGCACGATGGAATTTTGTAAAAAGTTAATAAAATACGCATTTCTACTACGTTTATCCGTGTACGATAAAATCGCATTTATCGAAACAGAAACTTTATGTAAAAATCTAGATTCAGACTTATAATCTATAACAAACATCCAGTAAAAGAGATGTTACAAGTATAGACGATAACAGGTGGGCGAACATGTTGAATTAATCAACGGATATTCAGAAGCAAAGTGAGCGGCATGAAATGGAGTGGTACCCCGCGGTTTTCCTTTAATGGTCGAGGATGTTTAATATGTATATATATATTAAAGAAACCGTAATTACGAAAATGCTAAATTAGACGAATTGGGATTTAAACTGAGTAGGTAAAGATTAATAAAGTTTAACTAGTAGAATTGGACATGTAAAATTATGATTCTCGGGGCCCGTATCGCAAATGATGAAACAGTTCAAAAGCAAAATAAAACCGGAATTCGAATAACATTCAGCAGTTTAAACGTACACAAAAATCATTCTTGATCCGAGGAAAAAGCCGATGTCAGTTTTTTGTACGTTCACACGAAGATTTACGTCATTTTTAAGGAAATGTCATAAATTGTTTTGGAAAGTGACGACTACTTGTGAAGGTGGAAAATATTTCATTAAAACGATCATGAATTTTATTTCTGATATAATTTTTTTCGTTCGATTTCATGCAATTTGACGACGTATTCGTCATCCGTCTCTGTATGTAAGAATAACTAAAAAAAAGTGGAAATATCCCACGGTGGTTTAAAATTACCGGTTTAGACTATTATTTCACTTCTCACTTCATCTTTTTTCATTGCACACACAAAACAGACACACACACACACATATATATATATATATATATATATATATATATATATATATTCATACTTATACAAAATACAAGCATATATAAACGTTAAATAAACGAAACTTTTTGTGTTTCTTAAAAATCTGGCGAAACTGGTTTAAAATGACCGTTCTAAACTGTGCTTAAGGTCAACCACTGACCGAAATGATTTTGCAATTCTGACGATAATGAATATAAATCAGGAAGCTCGGTCATCTTTTAAAATTGAAAAAAGAAACAAGAAAAAATTAAAATCAGGAAACAGGCCATTACTACCCGGATCTATCGCTTTAATTTATATTTGGAATATTTTATTAGGTTTCAGCCACTTAACACGAAAGTAAGAACTTTTAACAGTTTTAATGAATTAAAATTTATTAAAATATATAAATATATATATATATATATGTATATATATATTGTGAAAGACTAAAGTAAGTATGCTATAATAATTTTGCAAAAAGATGAATGTGTAAACTATAAGAAGTATTTTTTTATATTTTTTGGTTGTTGTAAAATTTTGAACAATTAAAACAAAATAAAGAACTAAAGCTAATGTCCTCCATCTGTCTGTCTCGGTCTCTCGCGCTATCTCTCTCATATATATATATAATCATCATGTAGTCATCAGTCCTAAGGCTGTTTTGATAATTTTCTCCACAATTGGCGATTTGCTGTTTTCCTCCTCATATCCGCGTATCCGGTGCTATCAGAGTCTTCTATTAGCTGTTGCATATATTGTTTTCTATGTCTTCTCTTTTCTCGTTTTCCATCCATTATTCCTTCTATAATTATCTTTTGTAGACTATCGTATCTTAGAATATGTCCAATCATATTCATCCTTCGTTTTTTTATTGTTTTCCATAATGTTCCCAATTTTCTTTAGTACTTCTTCGTTAGTTAGTTTATCTGTCTACCGTCCTTTCAGCATTCTCCTGTAATGCTACATTTCGAATGCTGTTAGTGATTTTTCATCCACTTTACTGATCGTTCATATTTCACATCCGTACGGTGTGCCGTATTCCGTGCAAATAAGGTTAAAATTTTTTTCTTCAGATTTATGTTTATATCCTTGTTTTGTTAATATATTTTTTCGATCGTAAAATACCTATTTTGTTATTAATCCGGTTTTTAATGTCTTTTCCGCACCTGCTGTCACTGGTGATTTTGCTACTCTAGTCATGAAATTCATTAACTTATGTTTATTTTCTTTCGACTCTTATTTTTGTCGCATACCATAATTTTCGTTTTATTATTTATTTATTTTCATTCCTAATTATTTAAATAGATCTTCCATTATTTGTAATGTATCCTTCAGTTGATTTTGATTTTCTGCTATGACAGTTATATCATCGGCAAAATGTAATGTGCTTATTTTCACCTTGTACTTTAAGACCATTTACCTTTGTTTGTTCTTTAATTTCTTTAATTATTTCTTCCATATATATATATATATATATATATATATATATATATATATATATATATTAGAATGAACTAGTTACCAGATAGGCAGAATGCGGAAAAATAGAAGAAAACTTAAATATAGGATATAATCGTATAAGAAAGCACTTTAATGAAATTAAAATTAAAGTAAATCGAATAAAAGATGAAAATTGGAAATAAATACTAGAAGAAAAAGATATAATAGGACGTTGCGAAAGATATATAGAAGAACCGATCCAGGGGAAAGGACGCAAATAAAGACGTAAATAAGAAAAATGAATGTGTACGAATCGAGGCCAATCGAATTTGCTTTGAAACAACTGAAAAGTAAGAAAACGCCAGATTTTGGATGCGTAAAATACAGAATCGTCTGGAATGGAAACAACTGGTAGAAAAATATGTGGACGTCTAATGGCAATACTCGACAAACGGCCTTAATTTTCCTAATAGAAGTATATATCATATTTAGTTCAGCAAAACTTTAAGTAACTAATATGTGTAATATTGTAAATGTATGTTTTAAAATATGTAAATAAAGGCTATCGTAATTGTTATAATATATATTCATCTTTATTTCAGTTATTACTTTTCACTAAATCCGTTTTATGTGATAAAACACGTTTTCTTCGTCATATGTCCTGTTTATTTCCATTGTGAAATCGTATAGTCACATTATGCGTGACTCGAGTAACAGCTTCCTTGTGTGTGAATATGTGCGTACGATTTGTATCTATTTTATACATTTGCGAATTAGTAAGTGTTAATGCGCGTGTCACGAGGGAGTTTTAACACGATTCATGTTAATTAGCGTGTTGTGCGAGTGTGGTCTAGTTTCATTTTATAAATATTCTGCAGATGCATACACTGTAATTGAAGTTTTGCTGTTTTGTACGCCGTAATATTCTGTAAATAAATAAAGATATATTTATATATACCTGTGTGTGTCTGTGTATGAATTCATATTTCAGTTTTCATTAAAGGATTATTGATTTTTAGGATAGATTTTAAAAACTTGATTCATTATTTCATCTTTTATTTATTATTTTAACTCGTTAGTCAATGCTCTTTTGTTTGTTTATTAAAGTTGTGTCTGTGTACGAATTCATATTCTCATTTTCATTAATGACGGATTATTGATTTTTATGATAGATTTTAAAAATTTTATTAATTTTTACATACTTTATTTACTGTTTTAACTTGTTAGTCAGTGTTCCTTTTGTATAGAGTAATTTGTTTATTAAATTTATCTTTAACTTTGGTCACTACGTGTAGAGTCTTCTGTTGAAAACTTAGATCACTGTGATGTTTTTGCATGCAACCTTTTTATTATTTGTATTATATTATTATCATTAATTATTATCATTAATTATTATTATTATTATTATCATTAAAGCGTAGTTTTTCTGTACATCCTGATTTTATAATGTGGTAATTGCAATTCATTCATTTCTGCGTAGATTTTTAAAATGACTTTTCATATAAAAAATTTTCTGAAATATATTTTGCTTACTGATATACGTGTTTTTGTTTTTTTTTTTTTTTAGGATTGTGGAATGTAGTGATTTTTTATTACATTAATTACAAAAATTAGTTAAAATCACTAATATATTTTGTATTTTAATTTTTAAATCTTTATTTTTATCTAAATTTAAATATCACTCGATGATGGCGTAATTTCCGAAAAGCTTTGTGAATTTCAAGAAAATAAAGTTTTAGTGATTTAAAAAAAAAAAAAACTAATTTTTGTAATTACAGTACTAATATACGTGATGGTTAAATATTCATCGTAGATCACGGTATCAGAAGAAGTAGTAGAGGAATAAATTTATATATATTTTAAAATAATCTTATTATTTTTATTTAAATAAATTCAGAAATATATTTAAATATTTTTTTTGGGTGATGATGCGAATACGGCATTTAGTTTTCGTTAAGAAAGTTTATTTTTTAGCTAAAAGGTCTGTTCTCCTATAAATGTATTTTACACTTCTCTATCAAATGTCCGATTTGACTTTTTCCGTTATTTGGTTTATGTTGCTATAAAAAATGATGAATTGACCATTTAACGAATAAATTCGAAAATACTGTAAAGTAATCAAAACCGTTCGGTTTGTCACAGTTTCGAAAAATATCCACCTGCTAACAGATTGCGACCAATTGCCAAAGTATTCTTTATTTGCCGGTGGCGTAATTAACTCATGCTTGTTATAAAGTAATTCATCTTCTTCTTCATAGTCGGTAACTCAATTGCTGAATATCGCGACCTATATTGTAAAATATTTTACTCCGTCTGTTTTCGTATTGGCTACTTTACGTATTGCTTGAATTTTTGTCAGTCCAAGTGAGGGACATAATGGTATACATACATCGAGTCGGTTGTGTGTCTTTACATCTTTTCCTTTCGATGAGTCCAATTAATATGGATTTTTTAAGACTATTATTATTCTCGCGTGTGATCGTAATATTTCGAAATGTTTTGTTGACGTAGTGCAAAGAGTTTAGCTCTTCTAAAATTGATGTACTTGTTCTCTTTGCTGCTCGTGAGATTTTGAGCATTTTCAAACGCATTATAATTCGGTGGTTATCTTTTTTATTTATGGTCCAAATTTCTGCTCCATATAAAAATATCGCAAATACAGGAATACTAGTTTTTGTTTTTTTTTACTCTAAATCATATTTGAGCCAACTCGCGACCTAACATTTACTAACTTTCCTTTTGTGTGTGTGTACATGTATATGTATGTGTGTGTACACTGTTTACCAGAAATCCCTTTTTTATAGTTTATTATTTTTATAGCGATTCAAGCTGTGAAATACGGGTCCACCTCCTGGTTTACAAATCAATCAAAAGTTCGGATCTTTTAACAGCCGGACCGAGGAGTTATTTATTTTTCTTATACTCGGAGTCTATAATTAAACACAGGTGCTTTGTTCAGTATAGAGAATTAAAATTTCTTCGCATTTCAATCTTATCTGGCGAATATTTAGTTAATTGTTCATACCCTGCCTCAAAATATCTGTATTAAACCGGCCAACGATAGAAAGATTAATAATTTCCAAGTGTTATCGTCGAACACTTTTGGGGTCGTAATAATCCGACACCAAAAATTCCATCCGGAAACATTGAGAAGAATTTTTGTATTTAGTGAAATTTTCAGGTTGTATTTATAACAAATCTATTATTCTAATTCTTTTATACGGTTTTGATGTAAGATACTTTTATCATTTGTAATTTCCACCACATACATGAAACATCTGCGCTAATTACTATTAATTCACATGCGCTTGTATATATCGGTTGCATATTTTTCGGTATATGTATATGAATATACATACATACATACATACATACATGTATATATTATATATACATATGAAAATTCGACTGATTTCGTTGTTAAGATTTTATTACAAACCTTTCTATTATTCTCAGGTACGTCTTCTTTTGTGCAAAATAGGTTTATTATTCATTATTTTATTGCAACTTAGCTCATATGCTCCGTGTGTATGTGTGAACGTTTTCGCTTGTCTACTATGAGGCTTTCCTTAATATTATATCATTACAACTCTTAATATATCCAAATATTTACAAAGACTTGAAATTATATATATATATAAATATAAATATAATTAATTAGTTAATTAATTTTTAACTCCGTGTGAAGTGGGCTTTTGTTTCTTTTTTCTGTTATCACGTTATAGATTCATTGTCAGGACGCCGGTTGAATTCAATATATATGATATTTCTGTTGTAGCTAACATAGGATAAATTTTGTCGCCATTTAATTTAATAGTTTTAAACATCATTAGCTTCCTTTTTACTTATTCATGTACTTAGACTCTAATATACTTACGTACTGATGCGTATTCGTGCAGCGTGAATACAAATAAATAAATATGTATCCAACGTATACATATGAAATGAAAAATTTATAAAAATATAAAAAATGGTTTCATTTTCTTCAGACGTGTATATATATATATATATATACATATATATATATATATATATATATATATATATATATAATGTTCGGTTAGTGAAGGTCGTGTGTTGCACGTTTGCAGTCGTATAGTATACGTATATATACGTATGTATAAATGGAGCGTTAGGGGCGTAGCCGAAATAATAGACGGATATATATATATAAATGTTGAATATATTGGAGAGCAGTGATTTTATAAATCATATACACAACTAAATCATAACATAATTTAATCACTAACGAATTTTTTTATTGCAAAGCTTTTCGACAGTTACGCCATTTTCTGGTAATTCATATATAATATTTATTGTGTATGCTTGAAAATGACGTAACTGTCGAAAAACTTTGCAATAGAAAATTTTTTATTGATCAAGCTATGTTATGGTTTAATTTTTTTATTATATATATATATATATATATATATATATATATATATACCTATATACACATATATATGTATACTATGTTAAAAGAAAGAGACAGAGATATTCTAAAACTTTAAATTACTGTGATTTTTGTCCTATTTGTGATATATGTGTGAATCAACGCTTAGAACGAATTCGATAATATAGTCTACAAGCTATGCCAATTTCATCATCATTGGTTTAATAGTTTTTGAGTTAAATCGGAACAAACAGATACACAGAGAAACATAGTGGTGACAGACACAGAAAAATAGAGTAGACAGACAGACAAAAATTTAAAAAAATATGTTTTCTGTTTATGTGCTAAAAATAGCAATGATTATAATGAAAATATTCGTAAATCACAAACAGACACTACAGTTTTATATATATATATATATGTATATATATATATATATATATATATATATGTATATATATATAATATATATATATATAATATATATATATTATATATATATATATATTAATTTGAATAAAACCTAATTAGAATACACTGTCATGAAAAAACAACTATTATAAATAGAAAAATTCAAATTCAAATTTACGCGTGTGCTGAGTAAATAATAATGGTGCGTGCGACGGCAGAAATAAGAGAACCACTTTTCGTGTTGAGATACACACACTCACACATAACATATTACTAGGGAATTATCGAATAATTAATTGATCGTCTAATGCCCCCGGTGTTTTATATTCGTTATTCTTCCCTTGATACTACGCGGTAATTATTTTTAAAATTACCATTAACTTTCGTTCCACAAAATTCTTAATTAATAACGTATTTGGCCAATTTCATATTCGATTAACTTTAATTATTTTTAATATAATTATTGTTATTATTATTACTATCCAGTTATTTTTTATTATACACGCAATTTGGACGCGCATTAATCAAGTGAAATACGCGATCTAACGGAAGTTATAATGAATATTAATTAAAACTGGTTTTCGTATCTTCAATAATAATAATTATTATAATAAGTATTATTATTATTAAAAGATTTTATTTAATAAACTAGTCTGTTCACGTCTTGTAAACAACCTCTTTAGAGTTTTACAGCTTACTACGGTATCCTTTCGTTCATGTTTGTTTTATTAAAAACGGAAACGAATATTTTGTTCAGACCTGGCCGGGGTTGTTTTTTTTTAAAATATCGATATCGCTCAAATACGAATAATTTATGTTGAAGCTTGTCTGGGTAACGAAATCGTTCTTCTCCAACACCAGAGAGTAAACAAAAATAAATTAATAAAATAAAAGTTTTCTGTACAACTCATTTATACGTTTAATATCAATTGTTTTAATGTGTGCAATCCGAATTTAGATTTGAAGAAACGATTGCACACATTTCGCATATATATATATATATATATATATATATATATATATATATATATATATATACACTGTGACGGTATACATTTTTTCGAGACAGTTCAAATTGTTTCCCCTATTAGCTTCAACTGAATTCTCACTTGCATTATTTCAAATTTGAAGTTCATTGGTTGATAATAATGCGATAAATTCATTTAATTATAAAGTTTACGAATTGCTTATTTAAACATGTCGAATACGTTATTTGATTGTAAATATTATTATTTTATTTACCCGTCATACTTCAAACTCCAATTATTTCTATCCAATCTGTAACGGTAAAATAGGAAATTCGTTAATAATTATAAATATGCGCGCCAGCACAGACACACACACACACAAACACAAGAAATATAGGAATCAATGAAAGAATGGTAATGATAAAATAAAAACCACAGGTGGAATTTCTTAATATTTAAATATCCCAAATTCGTATAATACGTAACACCTTTAGTTCGTAGTTTGGAAGTAATACACACTTCCATAATTAAATTATTAATTAAAATTATTATCGAACATTCGATTTTTAAGCTGAGAAAAATTTAATTAAAAATTAAAATATTTTACTTAAGAACATTTATGACTGGTGTAAGTTATCTTTTTTTCCTATAACCGAGATATTTTTTTTATAATTACATCTGAAAGATTGATTTTTGAACATAATAAAATGTATAATGTCAACTATCAAACGTTATGTTATGTTCGTTCTGAATATCGCCATAATACTATTATGCCTAAACCACACACACATATATATATATAAGTTACCCACGAGTTCGCCTGTGTAATTATTCTTTTAATACAATATCGCTGTCTTTTTCTTTTAGCAACATATATATCAGTTTGTTGTTTCGGCCACGCCCATAACGCAACAAAACGTGGTTTGTGTGGCGAGTGCTTGTAATGAAGGTACATTCCAAACGTGTTAAATTTTAAACGATTTGATGGAGATATCGATGTCTCCTACTTTTTGAAACTTCAAATTAGTGTAATTTCTGCTCTATGTGTGATATAAATGTGAAACAAATATTAGAACGAATCCGATAATATAGGCTATAAATTGCTTTAGTAGTTTTTGAGTTAAATCGAAACAGACAGACAAAAGTTTAAAAAAAAAATAGATTTTCTGTTTATGTGTGATAAAAATATACCAATGCAGTAATTATAGTGATGTATTTTCAAATTACAGACAGACACTACAGTTATATATATATACAGTACAATTTCTACATACACTATATATATTGTTGCACTTTATTCATACATATACACGTACTATACATACAAACGGTGTATATACATATATATATATATATATATATATATATATGTATTATGACATATGTCATTTTAGAAGATGCATATAGGCCGCTCGGTAGATCATTGTTACGGTATGAGGGCGCGATGGCTGCCTGTCTTAAACAGATCTGTATTAAACTCAAGACGGAACGATGGGAGAATACAGCTCAAGTTCGGAAGCTGTGTTCAAAACTGGTGATCGAATGTGTGAATTCCACTGTTTACAAAAAGAAAAAAAATGCCTTCTAAGCAACGGCCGATATCCGGTGTCTCATATCGGGCTCGTGTCTCGTACGTGTTATATTCAATCAAGGAGGTCGTCATACGCGTTCGCGTGTAACGGGAAATGAAGATGATGATAATGATAAGGATGATATATATATATATGTATACAATGGGGGGACGTAATGTGGTAAACATATTACTACGGCCGAAGAATTGCTCAATGTCGACGAGATGATAGCACGTTTTTGTAAATGTAACAACGTGGAGGTAATTCTTAATTAACCGGTCTTGAAGATGGTTGATATCGGAAAAGGATAGAATAGCGTCCGGCTTAACGAACGACTAAACGTGGTTTTCCGATGGCGAAGTTAATATACGTTAAATACCGAATGAATAATGAATGGCTGAATGTATGGACGAATCGATTAATAAAAAAATTAACTATAGGTCGACCCGTCGATTATAATATTTTTTAAACGTCCTCAGTACAATTATCCGGAAATATTGTTATTATTAATTATTTCATTTATTATTATTATTTAATTTTTTATTGTAACATTATTATTATCGGTATTTATGGTAATAGAACCGATGATGATGATAATAACACGAAGAAGAATTTATTTAGTCGTTTATCTATTCGAACATGTATACAACGCAAATCACACATACAGGGGTACATCGACCTCTTGCTGCTCGTAAAGTAATAATAATAATAATATAAGAAATTATTTCTGCAGCACTTCCTATTAAATAAAATAAAAATACTTTTATAACGTACCGCAATACATATATATATATACATATACATATATTTAATCAAAACGGTGCAATTAGTAGACTATTTTGATTAAGTTTATATATATATATATATATATATATATATAGTAATACGATATAAAAGTTTTTTATTTAATTTAATTTTTAAATCAATTATTTATAACAATAATTAATAATGCTTATTGGTTCTTTGGATAAAATTCGTGTTCTATTTGCGAATGACTATTAAATTTCTCGTCCATATATCTATACGTATTTATACATAAATGTGCTCAGTAAGTTTGTTTTTGTAACATTCGTACAAATGTATGCATATATATATATATATATATATATATATACATATATATATATATATATTGTATATATACTAGTTTGCTTTTATTCCGATCCTTGGTTACTAATATTAATTGTAATAAGCGATAACTCATTGCGTCAATTTACTTTATTAATTTACACTGATTGTTTATATAGTGTTTTCTTTCAGTCTGCATTTCAATCGATAAATTGTACAATCTCTTATCTTTATTTGTGTTTATCAAATTCAAATGTTCATCGTAACCTAGATTTGAATTTACCATGGAAAATTAATTTTATTAAAATCTGGATTAATTAAATCGCTATACGAATCGTGATATTCAAATATAATCGAGTTATGCGGTCTACGGTCAGTAGAACGAATAATTGCCCTACATATGACGCGGCTGTTGTGATAATTTTATTTCTTTTATTTTTGATAATTCCTGTTTGTGTATACCATTCGTACAATATTGAAAATAACAATAAATGACAAAGTAAAAAGTGATAGCGGTCGTTACTGAAACACAGTTGACAACATTTCGGTGTAGGCTCCAATAAATTTTGTTTTATTCGTAATTAGGAACGTTCTAAGTAAATGGTCTCGTTCCGATTATAATAAAGTATTTTCAAAGAATTATTGAAAAAAGAATACAATTAAAGAATTATCGTTGTAAACTTAGATGATCAGCGGAGAATTACGGAATCGATAAATTGATAACATCGGTATGTACACTTTCAAAATAAAACGATATATCTGCTTATTTTATAAGTAAACGCCCGATAAAACATTAGCCATACATTTTTTGGCGTGTTGTGTAACGTCTATTAATGCGACAAATATGGACACGTGCAATTATTTTATTAATATTATATTTATTTATTTATTTATATAAAAAAAAAATACATAATATACTTTATCAGTTATTTTCTGTATATGTCTTAATGTCGATTATATAATTACTATTATTAAATGTATGTCTTACCAGGAAGTATGTTTTGAACTTTTATTCTGTTGTTTAACGTCAAAATGACAATTTACCTACCTACACGTGTTTGTCAAAATATTATACATGATATTAGATATGTATATATATATATATATACATATATACAAAAATATTGTTGGTTCTTCCTTATTACATTAATGGGAAAGGCTTTGTTAAAGCGATGACTTTGATAAATTACTTATTTCAGTTCGAACTAGTCAACCCGCTGAGCAATTCAGTGGAGATTATTTCCTATTAGGTATGATATTATTATTATTGATACTTTCGAATTTATGTAACCAATACGTTTATACGTGTATTCCCGGGAAGTTATGTATTATTATTATTAAGCTTAACTGGGAGTTGTCACTTAAATAAAATTATCTACGTTGGGTAAGTATATTATTAATTAATCGTAATGGAATTTAATTGTTTTTCGTAAGATTACAAAATGCTGCTACAAAAATTGCTGATATGAACTTAGAATTAATCATCTGATACTTATCTTCTTAAATTAGTAAATTATCGAAAAAGTTTTATGATAGGTCTGTAGAATACATTGAAATAGATTAATTTCATAGGTGATTACGATAAAGCCCCACACCATGCGTTATATATACAAACGTCGTAGAATTAAGCATAAGTTACTCATTTAATTCCGCGTGTATGTCAATTATTTATTTTGTATAGTTAACATGGTATTTGTGCATGTGTGTTTGCATGTGTTTGTGTATGTGTATGTGTATATATGTGCTTATCTGTATATTTTTGTTTTACTTTTACCGTATTTTATTTATTTTCTTGTAGGTTTTTGTTTGTTTTTTCCTGTAGCCTAACATTTGTCTCATTAATTTTCTAGATTTAGTAATATTATATTATTTAACTGTCAAGGTATGAGGTACTTAACTTGAACCTTGTTATTCATGTCTCATTACCAAATAAAGCTTCTTTTTTCTTCTTATATATTATAATACGGCATAAAAATGTTATTATTATCATCATCATTATCATTATTATTATTATTATTATTATTATTATTATTATTATTATTATTATTATTATTATTATTATTATAACCGTAATTTGTTAATTTTCTGAACAATTAATAACTTTCCAAAGTCCACGTATCTTGTATTTCTAGTATTTTTCGCAAACCTTTGTATATATCTGTATTTTTTATTTTATTTTTTAAATTTTTCTCCTTGTTTTTCGTTTTTTGTATAATCATTTTCAGTTATCCTTTATCATCAAATTTTGGCTGTATTTTATAATTCAATTTTTCTTCTTCATCCACCGTTGCCATATAGAATGTTTGCGATCCACCATTGAAATATTTTCTATCAGCCGCTGACCGGCAAAGTTCTTCCGAGGAGGGACAACAGTTGAACTAGTTTCTAAGGTTATCTAACCGTGAAAGCATCTGTTGCCAACGATTTTCCCTTCGATTAATATTTTTAGTATGTCTTATTTGTCCTAAATACTGCAACCTTCGGTTTTGATGGTTCGTGTGATTTCGAGATTTTTTCCAAGTTTCTTAAGCACTTCGGTATTCTTAATTTTTCGAATCCACGACATTCTCAGGATGCGTCTCCATAAGAATACATCTTTTCGCCCGTTTTCTAATGTTGTGTCTATTTTGTCCAACATTCGTAACCATGGAAGGGGAAATGCAGCATTCCAGGATATCGATTCTCATTTCTAGTTTTAATTCTTATTATTCGATAGATAATGTTTTTTTAATGTTTAGGCGGCGGACTGATATGCGACTATCGTTCGTAATGTCAACATATAAATAACTTAATAGATAAATAAATATATGCGTTTATATGAATATTCTACGTTGTATATTTTGTTAAGATGATTTGTTTTTATCTTTGTTAATAAAAGGATATCGTGGTGAATAAAGTAAAACTGTAAGATGTTATCTTTCGTTTTAAAAACTTACTGTTTTTATCATTAATTTGAGAGTGTGTTTTCCAAAGATGATCTAATCACAGTTCCGGTATGAGTGGATAAGGACTTAAATCGTATCAGTCCCCGTGGAATTTCCTCCATTACGTTTATCTGGCGGTATTACATAAATATCAGTTTAATTTTTATTTAAGATTGAACCGAATATATATGTATGTGTATGTATTTATGTATGAATAAAATGGTTAAACACAGCTTGATGCTTTTTTTTATACTAAATGACCTTCAAAACAATTTAGGTCATAAATGAGAGATTTGCATATATTCCCCATAATTTTTTACCCGTTTTAGATTGAAATCATTGACTATAATTTTTTTTGTTTTTGTTAATAACTGCTCTTTGCTGTTCAGTACAGAAATAATCAATAATTTTCATTTCGTTAAAATTTAATATTTAATTTCTATTTTAGTTAATTTTTTATCGTTATATGTACGTATATATATATATATGTACATTACAGTAGCACAAGCTTATTTAATTTAATAGATAATTATAGATGTAGTAAAATCTAAGAGCAAAACATTAGTGAGTTCATTTTCTTTGATAGCCTCAAGCAATAGTAGCTAAAATTCCAGGTCTTGTGGCTTAAATTCCTTGGGAGACATCTAACTCTGCCAGCGTTTATAAGCTTAACAGATTCAACGTGGAAAGTTTTTTCTGGTGTGCAATTCAAAACTCTTTAAAGTTACCACGAATGCCATTATTATGAGAATAACGATATACATCAATGTTAGCTCGAAGTATGATACTCTCTTTGGGCAAACCGAGGCTAACTAAATCATTCAGTTCATTTTGCTCAATAAGATTAGGCTTGCTACTCCTTTCTAGTGTATACGACAGATCTGAAGCTTTCGATTATCGTGTTTCCCATCCAGAATTTTTATCATAAGAACTTAAGATATTCTCTCATGAAGAAGGTACCTTTGATACAGGTGAGGTTTCACTGTAAGACACTAGACGAATCACTGATGGAACACTCGGGTACGTTATCTTAGCTCGATGTTTCTTTGACTTCTGAAAAACATTAGTCAGAAAAAGTAGCAGTCCTCTAAATGGCCGGTGGGATCACGCCAAACCATCGTATGTTTGTTCTGTCCTTAAACCCTTTTAATGAGAAGACTGACGTAACAGCTAACGTAGCAAACATGTGGGGCCCACCTTTTATCTTGATCACCTACGCGACAACCAAAATAATAAAAATATGCAGTTTTAACAATTTTTGTAATTGATCGACGCTGAGTTATTATGGTATGTCGTTCACATATGTAATAAAAAGATTTATCACAATACTAATGTACACAACGTCACGACAATTGATGCGATTTGCGATACTGAAAGAATGATGTTGAAGAACACGTTAATGATGAGAATGTCTAAATGACACCCGATCATTATCAGGGTGATCAGTTAAAAAAAAATATTATCGTACAGCTAGGATGCAGTGTGCATGTTCTTTTGGCGATAACTAAAAAATGGAACCCGCTAGAAAATTTATAATACCATTTTTAGAATCAGCTTGAAAAATACATTCTGAAACACAAATTTATATGTATGTTACCGAAACTATTTTGACCTGTGTTATTAGCAAAATGATTGAATAGAAATTGCAATATGCGCAAATTGTAATCTTTGTTACATGTTAATTACTCGCTTTGTCTGTTCGGCGTCTTCTTGAATTTTGCGTAACTGTCGCGGTGGCGTAGTTGCTGTCAACTCGACGGTCGGGTGTTCGAAACCAACACGTGACATAGAAAGTTTTCATCATTATTTAATTCTTAATTATCAGTGAGAAGGCGGTGGCACCCCACTCCATGTAACATGCACGCGCATCTGCGTCGCATATAAATAGTGCCTTGAATGCTAGCTCATTTTGTATGTAAAAATAAACGCACAGTTGCTAGTCACGACGTTCAGCAACGAACAATACGATGATGATTATTTATATATATATATATATATATATATATATATATAATTATTATTATTTTACTATAAACTTTTTAATCATCTCCAGCCTTTTTTCACAAAAGCGTGTACAATCTTGCGCTTGCATCGTTTTCTTTCTACTTTTCAAATACTCTATATAGCCCTATTTTAACAAGGTTTTAAGTACTGTCTGTTCGATTTTTTACATATTCATACATACACACGCACGTATATCCTGTTATAATAAACAATACCTTCCCAAACGTTTTATAATAAAATTAAAGCTTTAATTATTAATTATCATATAAAAATTCTTAATTAATATATATATATATATTTTGTAAATAAATTAGTTTATGTGGATGGAATAAATACGATGTTCGTCGTAATGTACATATTGATTTTAACTTTTTAATCAAAGTTTTTTCGTACAATTACCTATATAAACTGACGTATGGATCATAATAATAAACGAAACCGCCAATAATCGCTCTAACAAATAAAATTCTCGGAAAATAATTAATTTTCTGACGAAATATTCCTTATATATTTTAGTTAAGCGTTAAAGGAAAATTTTTTAAAATTCACTACAGATTATATTTATTATTTTTATTATTTTTTTGATTTGGGCTTTTGACTAGGTTTGCATCATAGTAGATGACGAACCCAATTGTCAATAATTTTTAATAAGTTTCGGAAGGACGAATATAATAACATTCGTGTGTTTAATTA
Source organism: Coronaproctus castanopsis (assembly GCA_032883995.1). Classification (NCBI taxonomy): domain Eukaryota; kingdom Metazoa; phylum Arthropoda; class Insecta; order Hemiptera; family Monophlebidae; genus Coronaproctus; species Coronaproctus castanopsis. The sequence continues at coordinate 233,031,218 of CM065053.1, read as the reverse complement.
TTTATTTATTTTTATTTATTACGGGCTTCCACAAAGTTTACACGTTACAAATTGTAATATAAAAGATTATATAAATATGTATAGTTATCGCTAAGTTACATTCACGAATTTATATTATATAGACAAATATAAATGTGCACATTACGAATAGCAAGTAAGAAAGACATGTTTATAGGGAAAGAATTGATAAGGGTATGATTCGATTGTATAATGTGTCACGGGAAGTCACTGATAATGAGTACATCCGAAGAAATATGTGATTCGCGTCGGCAATAACGACGGTATCTGCAGTGTGTGAGCAGTAGAGAGTGTTAGCCAGGTTCATTTGAACGATGAAGAAGGGAGACGATTGTTTACTAATCGTAATCTGCATATGGCGATTACGTATGGACGAATTTGGTTAACTGGCATTTGTATATTTTAAAACCAGGATAAACATCGGAGATCAGTCTGAAAAATGTTATAATGTGAGACATTATAAGGGTTATCCTAGATCGCTTTTCAGTATTCCTTGTGGGCAGTTTTAGCAGTGAAGAGATCAGTGTGAATAAGCGATGAACAGTCCAAGAAGGGGAGGACAATAATAACATATATATATTTCCTGTCTAGGTAGAAATGTAAAGGAGGTAGATTTCTATAAATATTTAAATTAATAATCAATCGATGAATCGATCAACATATTTCAGGAAAATAAAGTTACAAAAGTAAACGTTATATATATATATATATATATATATATATATATATATATACGACGAAATATTTAATAGGTAATATATAACATTAAAACTCATATAGGAAGATAAATAAACAACGATTATAATATACACAGGTGTATAAATTGATACATAAAACTAGTGTGCCAGCTTGTAACAGAAGTGTGGATGTATTAAATATGTCGTGTGAAATTAAACAGTTAAAATTAAAAACTCATATGAAAACACGAACAATTAAAGATCTATCTATAATATACACATGTGTACAAATGAATACGTAAAGCTAGTGTGTCGGCAGCTTATAATATAAGTATCCGTGTACTAATTTTTATATTAAATTTATCGTATGAAATCAAAGTAATTGTAAATTACAATGAAAATAAAATATTTTCTATTAGTACATTCAGAGATAATCAAAAAATAGTTGAAACTTACGTGACAATATAAAATTAGATAATTTATGATAATTAGCGGAGTAAGGAAGAAATGGATAGTGCGAGGAAATAAAATGGGAGTTTAATAAGTGAGCAAAATTTTGTACGCTGATGAGACTCTCAAGTAGATATATTAATTAAACAATACGAGTTGAGTTATAATTTTGATCGAGATGAAACATATTGTATTATTACCTTCCGCCGTTTTTTTAATAGTTTTTTTTTAAGTCAATCTTGATAAGGTTAGGTAATGAATTAAAATGAATTAAAGAGAACGGTTCCAGCATTGCAACATGTTTACAAAAATTCTCTCGCATCCTTAGTGACACTATCATAGACACCGATGTTGAAGGATAGTTTATTTTTGTATACATAATTCAGAAGTTCAACAGTGTATAACCACGAAGTAATATTTACATTTAGATGCAGTGCGAGAATCAGTACAGATTAATACGATGTTTTGCAAACGTATTGGTAGCATGATATGAAAATTTCAAACTTCTCCCCAGTGCGTAATTCCATAAGCCAGTACGGGTTGATATAATGATAAATAAAGTCTTTGAAGATGCTTTTGTCTTAAATAGTAAAATAAATAGTTCAATTTTCTCAGTTTTTTTAAATGATATGTTTGTTCCCAAACGATTGTCAAGGATGACTCCGAGATACCTTATTTCATTAAATCCTTTGTAACGGGTTATCATTGTGTAAGGTGATAAAATAATTACTAAACTAATAATTTTTTAAAAGCTGGTTATTTTAAAAGAAAACTGTCCGAAGGACTGTCATGCGATAACGAGTTACGCTTAAGAGTACTCAGCGCGTATTATTTGAAGAAAGTAAATATTGAAAGTAACAATACTACTACTAATAATAATTAATATTTTAAGTTTGTTATTATATCATTGATGAAAACCGTTTTCAAGGACTGTCGCGTGCTCGTCGCACTAATAACCAGTTGAAGGTTGTCCTCGAAACGGCTCTACTATTTTATTTTAAAAATATATTTTTGTCTCTTATTTATTACTGCAAGCTGACCAACAAGATCATTTAGAAGTATTTGGGAGGAGAACATAACTGGTACACACCCGGCAATAAAAAATAAACGGATATTTCGACTACAGTTAATTCGGATATTTTTTTTTCCGATTTTTTGTATTTTATAACGTGAATTTTCTCATTTAAACATTGCAATTAATTCGAGGTCGTGACTTTGTTAACGTGTTATTTATCTATACACACATATACATATATATATATATATATATATCAGTAAATTCATCAATTTCGCTGTGGTAATCATTCTCTCGCGAGAGGAATAAATGCTCTCGAAGAACTGGTTACTTCTTAAGCACGTCCGGATTTTAGATCGAATTTAATGTTTGAAACGGGTTTGCTTTTTTTTGGTGGTTTTTCCAAATTCTCGATACGGAATAAATCCATGCACAGTTATTTATCGTGATGATTTTTTCAGTTCGCCAACGAATTATTGTAACTAATGCTCTCCCTCCCGGAAATCGGATTATCCTTCAGCGATAATAGGTGGTCGTATGACGTGTTTCTTTTATTTATTTATTTGTATTATAGGGAAATCTAAACCCCTTCATTCGTTTGATGTGGTGGAACCGTTTAGCTATAATTTGGAAACTGCAGACAGGATGGATCAAAAAATGATTTTAGTAATGGCATTGCGGAATTATAATTAACCAAAACGGAAATCGTTTTACTTTTATAATAATAATATGGACTTATTTTTTTTTATTATTATTATTATTATTATTATTATTATAGTCGTGGTCTCTGTGTTTTTTTTTTTTATAATTTCATAAGTTTGTTAGTTAATCAAAAAAATATTTCGCTATTTTTTTACTAATGTTTGTACGCGTCTATATGGTGCGATTATAGCATAGTTGCTTGTGCGCTTGACTGTCATCTCGTTCGATCTTAGCTGGCGGCACAAAATATTTTCATCATCCTATTATTCATGCATTGGCGTCACACTCCGTATAATATTGCATGCGCTCTTACCGACGTTGCATGTAATTATTGCCATGAATGCTAGAGTTCTTTTTGAACGCAAATAATGTAAGATGAACTAGTCACGATGTTTACAATTCGTCCTTGTTTATATATGTATATATATATGTGTGTGTGTAATCGATGATTTATTTTATCCGTATTATATGCATTATTAACGCTAAATTAGATTACATAATTTCGATTAGTCTCTGCGTCGATACTATTCGTCAATTAATTAGAATTCTGAAAATTCGAGATACATACGGCTTGTTTTTCTTTGCTGATTTTTAAAGTCGTTCCTCGTGAATTTCGTCGGAATTTGCGACATTTATATAATGTCAATTTGTAACACTGGGAAATTTATTGAAATAGCCTAATCCGTTTAAACTCATATTTAAACTTAATAAATCAGAAACCGAAACAAACTTTTTTCTCACTGTCCGGAGAAAATTTATTAAGACACATCTTCTTCTTATCTGCGCCATCTCCGATCGGAATTTGGTGATCACTAATGCCATTGTCACTTAATCCATAACCGTATTGTTGAATTCCACTTGCGTATATCGGCACCATCGTCGGAAATCCGCCCCCCATTGAAGTTTCTTTCTGCCTACATTTCTGCATGTTATTTATGATCATAATAATTCAGTTTGCGTTCTTGAATGATCCGTAATAATTCCCCGTCTTTTGACATCTTGTTTAAAATTTATTGGTTCGTTATTTTGTCTGTCCAGGCAATTTTTAACATTCGTCGATATATGTACATTTCGGAGGCCTGTATTTTCTATTCTAATACTGCTGTAGTGGTCCAACTTTCAACTCTGTACAATAAGACTGTAAATGCATAAGTTCTAGCTAACCACATTCGCAAATGCAGACTTGTTTCTTTTCTTGTAAATAACTTCTTCATTGAGTTTTTTTTTTTATCCCGGCTCTAATTTCGGTATTCTGATCGGCTTATTCACAGAACCAAGTGCTCAGATATTGAACTTTTGCTACTCTTTCGATTTCAATTGAATTAATCTAACGCCTGCAGCTGTTTTCGTACCTCCCCTATGTTTATCAACCAACATCCATTTTATTTTAACTGCATTTATATTCAACCCATAACTGAGACTAACTTTAAAAATTCGCGTAAGCGTGTCTTATAAACCAAAAGCACTGTCTGACATCAATAGTGTATTTAGCTGATATTGGATATTCGTTTTTCTCCAACTATGTTTCCGTCTTTCCATGTAATGGTCTTCCAAAAAATAGCCCCTGAATAGGCGTTAAATATTATAGATGACAGTACACAGCTTTTATCTTGCTCACCTTTTGATTTTTATTTCATCTGTAAAGGCGTTTCTATAATGAACTATATAGCTGATTCCAATATAAGTCTTGTATAATTTTAACATTTGCTTCATCTATTCCGATTTCTTTCAAAGTTCGTATAAGTAATACGTGATTAAAAAAAGCCTTCTTGTAATCTATGAAGCACAGATAGAAACGGCGATTCAGGTCTCTGTAACTCTGACCTAGAACATGTAATGATATACATAGCGATGTGCAACCTGGGAAGTACTTTCTTTATGATGATAATGATATATATATATATATATATATATATATATATATATATATATTATAAGGTGAGTATGGTCGGATGGACAATAGGCCTGGTCGAAAACATACATGTCTCTGTGGATATATATACAAATAAAAAAAATAGGGAGTAAATTATCTGGATAACAGCCAATAGTTACAAACTAAAATACTAAACTGAAATCACGTATCCGTTTGACTACTAAGTAGATCGTGATAACAAATATGTATAATAATCATATATATATATATTTATCTTAAACAAGGTGTGGCGGAAATATCTATCGTATTAAAAAAAATGATAGCGCCATCTGTCATTAAGTAAGGAAACGACCCTGGTTGCGTTAGAAATAGGAAGAAATAATGTTTTTTTTTTGTATACTCATTTCTTACTATTGAGGATAACATAACTTAAATAAAATCCGTTTCAATACAATTAAAGTCCCAAAATAAAATCGGCGAATTGAGGAGCTTTCTTTCGTTTTAACATCCAGCGTGTAAAGTTCCGTTTATTTAATGTATCGTAAATACAATTACAAAATACTTTTATTTTCCCTTTTTTATAATTGTTCATGTATGACGTTAAACATACTTATTATTAGTTATACATTAATTAATACACATCTATATATTAGGGAAATAGGCTCGTTATCGAGCATTGATTCTCTTGCAATTTGCAGACATCACTTTCTCACTACTACGATTTATCGCGCATTTTAAAAACTCGGTAGGTCACGATTGTATCCAATTTACTGTCATTAAAATGCTACCTCAAAAAGCCATCGTCCAGTTAACTAATTTGATTAATGCAATGTTTAAATTTGGGCACTTCCCTTCTAGTTGGAATGTGGCTAAAATAATTCCAGTACCAAAACACGGTAAAGATTGCTCTCAGATAGACAATATCCGTCCAATCAGCTTGCTTAGCAATCTTAGCAAAATCGCTGAAAAAATTATTCTGAGAGATTATGTGACTTCACTAATTCTAATAATATAATACCTAGTAGTCAATTTGGACTTCAACCAAAGCATTCCACAACACAACAGATAGCAAGAGTTGCTGACTCTATCACAGATAATTTTAACTTCAATAAACATACTGGGATGATGTTATTTGATGTGGCAAAAGCTTTCGACACAACCTGGCACAACGGTATTATCTATAAAATGATTGTTACCAGGTTTCCCAATTATCTAATTAAACTGATTAATAGTTAATTAATCGATCATTTTATACCATTATAAATAATGCGAAATCAAGTAGCAAATCCTGTTCTGCCGGCGTGCCTCAAGGTAGCGTGCTGGGGCCCTTCTTATTTACATTTTTTATGCACGATTTCCCGCATATAAATAACATTGAGGTTGCCTTATACGCTGATGACACAGCGTTGTACTGCAATTCCTACAGACCAAGTACTATCAGCAATAGTTACAATCCGGTGTTGATCGTGTAATTAAGTATTTTTCTAAATGGCAAATTGCTCTTAATCCTCCCAAAACGAAAACAATTTTCTTCACTCGTCGAAGACGGTTTTTACCGACCAGACTTCACGTCAGTGGCGTTGATATAGAATGGTCTGACCAGATGCGCTATCTTGGTGTCATTTTAGACAAGAGACTAACCTTTTCTAAGCATATTGACCATGCATCATTGAAGACAAACAGAGCAATCTGTTCTATTTACCCCATTTTCAAACGTAAATCTCACTTAAATATTAATAATAAACTAATAATCTAGAAGTCAATTATTAGGCCTATTTTAACATATTCTTGTCCAGTTTGGTCTTCAGTCTCAATAGTTTTAATAGTTTTTTTTTTTTTCTGGGGCACTGCTGAGGAGCAATCACAACCCACTAACGTGTTGATAAATAGTTATTATATATTGATATTACAATTGGTTAGGAATTTGTAAAGAAGGAGAGTCATTAGAAAAAATTAAGGAAGTGATAGGGAAAGGAGGACGATAACCGATGGATATTAAGGAATTCAGGAGTGCGAGTTGGTCAGGTGTGTGAAAACTGCAATTGAAAAGGATGTGGTTTTCATCGGCGATAATTTGTGAATCGGCTGGATGGGAACAATATGGGGAACTGGAAATCCCAATACGAAACATGTGAGCCGGAAGACGATTGTGTCCAGAACGTAAACAGGTGATGGTTGTAATAAATTTTCGGAAGTTGAGGTGTATGTTGGACAAATTAAAGTACTAGGGAGTAGGTGATGTGGCCAGATAATATCTAGGGTGGAAGAACTAACTAGCCACGATGACCACTCGTAGGATATATCCATGTTGGCAAGAGGGTGGAAATTGCTGGCACCAGAGAGCTGAAGAAAATGGCTTCCTTGGCCGGCCAAAGGGTCGGCAACCTCATTGCCATGAATTCCGGAATGACCGGGAATTCAGACGTATGATATTAAGATGCCGCGGCTGAATAGTAAATAAGTCAATTGTCGCACTGCCAAGGGAAGATAATTGGAATTAGGTTGAAAGGAGGAATGCTAGAAAACTTAGGGAGTCGGATAAGATTAAGTATAGGGAGGAGGAATGGTGATCTAAACGTGATAAGAATTGCAGAGTTTTAAGGATGCTTAGGCCCTCGGCAGTGAAAATTGAATTGAACTGAGGAAAAATGAATGATTTGGAGATATTATAGTTTTAATAGACTGCAATTAGTCCAAAATCGATGTCTTAGATGTATCCTCAATGTCCCCGTATACTCTAAAATTTCATATATGCATAGTGCCTGCAAATACCATATGTAAACGACTATATCCTCAAACTATCCCAAAATTTTTTTCTCAATTGTAGTGTGCACCGTAATAATTTACTTCCAGCAATAGGAAATTACGATTCCAGGGAACTAAGTATTATACTAAGTATAAGCATGGACGCATTAAACATAATGTATTATTCTCATAACGTTATAATTTGTTTGCTTTCGTTTCCATTACTTATAAATGATATTACATATTCGTTATATAATTAAACTTATTATTTTTTAAATTACCGCTTTTCATTTGTGATGGTTTTTTGTCTGATTTTTCCATCAATACTATTTTTATCTCGTACATTTATTATTTACCAGTTTATATTATTCGAATTTTTACTGTCATAAATGGAGATGGCATTTGTTCCGGTACATTTATTAAATATTATTATAACTTTTTAATATAATGTCAAATATAAGCGTTTTTTCATTTAAAAAAAAAAAAAAACATTTTAATTTTTCTGCAGGATCGATGTTTTCACTTCGTTCTCGATTTCATTTTCTGTCTTTTTCCATTTAGCCGAACCGATTCACAGCGTTTCTTGGTCTATCCATCTGTTTCTGACGCATAACTCTTTTATTTCTTCCTATGTTATTACTTACTTTTTTCATCATTGTTGTCTCACCTATTTAGCTAAAGTTGGTAACAACAGATGGACGTGTAGAATAAAAAGTTGGTGACAACAGATGGACGTGTAGAATAAAAAGTTGATGTATTAGGAATAAAATAAGAAGAAGCGGACAATTTATGAGATGGGAAGACGAGATGACTAAATTTATGCATATAATAAACGATACGTGAGAATTGCTCAGGATCATGTGGGCAAAGTTGAGGGAAGTATTTACTATACGGGATTTTAGTTTTATTATTCATCGTTCTATACACTGAAAAATATCTAATAAAGGCTTTTTATTATTGCATAATGTGGTATTTTCCGATTTAAAGAATTCTGTATTTTATAATTCTAATTGTCTGCTTATTTTGAATATTTTTCTTCTTTTCGCGATTGTTTGTAGACGACCGTTCATTTGGGTAGTCATCTTTCTATTTATTTATTTAGAAGAGACGCGTCAATATATGCAAATCATTTTTTCCCTACAAGTTCTCCCTCGCAAATTTTAAAATTTGACCGACCGTTTGCCGTAAATTTGTCCGAGTCTGTTTCGTTCTTTTAATTAAAAAAAAACAAACAAACAAACAGAGTCGTCTTTTGCTCATCTATAATACGCGTGTTCTTCCTATCATGGTGCACAAACATGGTCGCTAACGATGACACGAAATAATAATAAAAAATATATACACAAAGTTCAAAGAGCGATAGATAGAAAAATGATTGGGGTAATAAGGTTAAACAAAGTAAACAATAAAATACTAAAAGATAAATCTAAAAGAACAGAAGATGTTCTCTAAAAAATGTGTGAAATGAATTAATGAAAAAAACAGACGGGCGAGGGTAATGTAGTGAATGCGGTTAACACCCAGGAAAAGGTCGTGGGAAAAACCGAAAAAGAGATGGAGGGACGATATTGATAAAACGACGGGAAAAGTTTAGATGCGTAAAACACAGAATCATGTGGAATGAAAATAACTGGGAAAAAAATATGTGGGCGACTGTAGATTGAAAATATTCTACAAACGGTTTAATTTTCCTAATATAAATATACTTTTTATCATATTTAGTACAGCAAATCAACATTAAGTAACTTATGATAAATAAAGGTTATTGTAATTGTAATTTTTATATGTCGGAATACAAGTACATTAATTAATTTTTATTTTTACAAAATTTTAATAAATAATCGACCGTAAGCTGCGTTTATCAGTGTTTATGTGTGTGTGTGTGTGTGTGTGTTAAATTATTTTATTTTTTAATCTTTAAAAAATTTATTTTCTCCCGAGTGAAAGTTATTTTCGTTCGTTCGTTTACCGAATGATGATGACGTATAACGATTGTGACGTATTGTATTGTCAGCGATTTCCCGTCTATATTTTAAATCGAGGAAATTATTTTCCCTTTTATGAAAATTTTCGGGGATTTCCATCTGTATTAAACCGGCGGACAATTTAAATTACGTTAAAAATAGAAATTTCTAAATCGATCGAATTAAAAACAAGAGAGATAAGATCGCCAATTCTGTTATCTCGTCGATGATAAATAATTAACATCGTTGCCATTACTATATGTTTATTTATTCATTTATATATATAATATATGTTTAAACATTTACATGATGTATTATATATATATATATATATATATATATATAAATATATATATGTATATATAAGTAAGTAATCAAGTTAATTGCGTTGTTACGCTCCTTTCCGTGTTACGTTTTGTATCATTATGTTTTTCGTATTTAAAAACTTTGTAAATTAACTGTGCCATATCTTAAAACGCTTTCGTATTTGTAAAACAACTAAGGGGAACTGCCAATTATTATACGGAAGTCCAATAATTATTAATTACATATATTTAATTTAACTAAATTTTTTCTTATCTATCATGTAAAAATTTATTTTGGAACATGAATCACACGAAATTGAGCAAATTTTAACATAAATATCGTCCTGTTCTTACATCTGTATGTATGTATATATTTTTTTACACTATTTTTATTCATTATTATGTACATGTGTACATTATATATATATATATATACATATATATGGTGGTGATTTTTTAAAATGCCAGTTTGCCACGCCCGCGTTATATCTAATTAAAATCTCTATATGCTTCATTGATACCACCCGCTAGTTGTGAAACTCTTTATGCGTTGAACGTGAACAATGTTTTTGTATCCAGGCTTTGTTTTGTTTTTTTCTTGTTTAGTCTACAGAGAAAATTTAGTGATATACAAGTGGGGAACTCAATCGGTGAAAAGCAACTGTCTATATAATATATGTGGTCGTAATTCCCCAAAAGAATGTCCTGACCATTACACTACAGCCTATTTAATTTCTCTCCGCTACTTTTCACGATACCCACATTTCGAAGCTACTGATTCTTGTTTCTCCTTTGCTTTCACCGTTCAAGTCTCTGAAGCGTATGTAAATACTGGAAAAACCAAATTACTAATTCCTTCTTTAGCGCGTTTGTGACTGATGTGTCGCGCCATATTCTGTTTAATCTGCTCATGGCGTTCGGTGCCAGCTGGCTCCGCCGTTTTATCTCACTTGTTGAAGAACTGCTATATTCAACAAGCGAACCCAAATATACATACATATATATATATATCTGTGTACCATTTCATATCCATTAATTTGCTTTTCCTGTTCCGGTATTAAGTTACTGCAATCTACAGCCATCAATTTCGTTTTGTTCGTATTTATTTTCAGTCGATATTCAATGCTTATTTTATGTAGTCGTTCCAATAATATTTTCATATCGTGTATAGAGGTAGGTGTGCAAATCGCAAATTATTAATAGTTCATCCGGCAATACATATACCAATGTCTGAACCATCAATTGGACCTTCTGTAACTTGCCTCATCATGTATTCACCGTATAGGTTTAACAGCAACGGAGACTCACAACCTTACTCGTCTTAAATTCACCTGACTCTATACCACCTTCAACACACACTATGTTGGCGTTGTGCAAATACAACTGTTCAATTAAGTGTACTAGGTGCCTCGGTACTCCCAATTCGCCACAGCTTTTCCCAAAGAACGTTATCAAATGCCTTTAAGTAATCTATGAAACACAACAGGGATATTATGCTCTCTGTTTTTTTCTATTATCTGGCGAACGCTTAGTATTTGTTTCCGAACTGACAAAGCCCGCTTGTTCCTTTGAAATTTGTTTTCATGCAAATGCCGCTATTCTTCTATTCAGGATTCGAAGCATTACTTTGCTAATATTTGGTATTAATGCAATCGTTCTATAATTTTCGCACTTTATAGCCTTCCCTTTTTTTAAGAAGGGGTTTATAGACTATCTTGCACCACTCTTTTGGCCAGTTCCCGGTTTTCCAAATTTCTTCACAGATTTCATGTATTCTTTCGACTCCATCCTTTCCGAACTGTTTAATTATTTCTGCCGTTATTCCATCGCATCCGGCAGCTTTATTTGGTTTTAAAAACTTTATCGCTTCTTCTACTTCCGATTTGAGTATATTCGGTTCGCTATTCAATGGCGGGGTTGATATTCTTTTTTCAGTAGTTCTGCTACTATATAGCCCTTGACAATATTGTCTCCACATCTCCGCTATTTCTGGTTTTTCCGTAACGATGCTTCTTTGATCATTCTGAATTGCCCAAGTCCTCATCTTGAATTCTCTAGCAATTAATCTAATTTTTTTATATTAGTCCGTGAGATCATTTTTCTATGCATGTTCTTGAATATTTCGACAAATGGCCTGGTAGTATGTGTTCTTATACTTACAGCAAAATTTATGAGTTTTTGAAGATAAATGAGCTATTTCCTGCGCGTTTATACCAGTATTGTTACTAAATTTTCTCCTTTCTATAATTAGCTGCATTGTCTCGGACGATATTCATGGTTTGCATTTTCTTTCCTTTTCCTATTCTTCACTTCATATTGTTTAAATTTTTATTTAAACTCGTCTAGCTATGTAATTCCGTTCTCCTTTTTGTTTTTGATGAGGCGGTCAGTGTACATTTCAATCTCCCCTCGAACGGTCCTAACTAGTGGTCTTTGATCAGGCCCGCACTCGGCTGCAGGATTAGCGACTACATTTTCGCACGATGATTTCAACCTTTCTTGCATTAGCATGTAATCAATCTGATTCCTGTATCTATCACCAGGAGCTTTCCATTTTCACGGACGTCGTATATGATGTTTAAACATCGTGTTCATTATACTGAATTTGTTTTTCAATGCGAATTGCAGTAACCTTTCACCTCATTTTTCCTCCTACCTACTCCAAACTTCCTGACTGTTCTTCTTAATTGGGTGTCATTTTATCATTCATGTCATCCATGATGGTAATTTCTCTGCTCAATAATATATATATATATATATATATATATATATATATATATATATATATATATATATATATATATATATATATATATATATATATATTCGAACTATCTATAGTGTGCTAATTAATTCGTATCTGTCGGAAGGATTCTTTCTCTTGTATTACCAGAACGAAATAACCGACATGTACGAAATTGGAGCAAGGATATGGCATCTTTCTATACTTTGTCACCTCTGTTTAACATGATATTATCTTTGCAGATGATCTACGAGTTTTGGAAAATGTCACCATTGCCGTTTTTTATCGACGATACGGAAGCTTCCAGGATAAGACCTACAATTTGAAGTAGACCTAGTACGAATAGAACAGTAGCTTAAGCGGAATATATGGAAAAAAAAAGCACACAGAGTTAATTTCACTGAGAAATATCTAATGATTTTAATTAAATACGACGGGGGCGTAGCATAATCTCACATCGTGAAAAAGTTTATCATTATATATACGTAATTACACGCACCTATGTATACAATGATGAACAGAACAAGAAGAAATACCACTCTTGAAAATGAGTAGAAAAAACAGGATTGAAATGAATAAGGGTGAGACATGATGGCGTTTTAAAGGATATTATAGAAGGAAAAGAAAGTAAAACCAAAGAAGGCACTAATGGACACAATAAAAAAAAGCGAACATCAAGAGTTACATTGAATTGAAAAGCCTAACCGCAGAACGGAAAAAAATGGTGGACTACCTAGATGATAGAGGCAATCTAAGGATTGATGCACCGATATATATGTATATATATGTGTGTGTGTGTATATATGATGCAAGAACATGATGTTTTCGTTAAAATATTTTGTTGTTATATATTTATTTACTTATTTATTTAACTATATAATCTCGGATGATATATGATTAGCTAATGTTTTCGAAGCACACAGTTGAACCAATTTATTCGCTTTTCTGTTAAAGAAGCAGGCGTTTACACTGTTGACGAGACTATAATCAAACGTGACGTGCAAGATATGATGATTACAGTTCTTATGCTCGTTTTTATTTACTCTTACAATATATTTTTCATTATTAAAAGTTTAAATTGTTAAACAATTAAATAATCGAACACAATTTTTTAATACGTGCATATTCACATCAGGTGTATAAAGCAGTATAGAAGATTGAGACGGGATATATAAGAAGAAAATACGAATGAAGGTTGAACATTCACGGCATGATGGGAGAAAGATGGAATGTTAGAAATGAATACACATAAACAGAGTAATAATAATAATAATAGTGATAATAATAATAACGACATTATAAATAAACTTTTATAAATATATCCGTGTTTGTTTTATGTTTCAGAGAATATTACTACAGTTCAGTATTATCGATGTGCGTTGTCCGACTGTTTCATTTCGAAAATCGTCCGTAATTAACTCTTTTTTCTCATTCGTATTTATCCGCTATAATCATGTTAAGCGGTTCAATCGAATCTCCGATCAAACGTTTGGAACGTAACAAAAGCACCGTAACTTTTTCCGACAGTTTGCAACAGCCGTTTACAACGTCGTCCGCTGAATCACCTAAACACGAAGAAAATGTCGACGGTAGCGGTTGTAGTAAAGCCGTTCTCAAACCGCTAGGTAGTCCTGTACCCGGTGAAAGAAAAGATCGTCTAGTAACCAGAATTCCGACCGAGGTGAAATTAAAGACTATTACGCATAAGGTCAAAAGGCCCGCCGTTGATATCGAATTTCACGATTTGACTTACACGGTGAAAACGTCGGCCGGTAAGTGTATATATATGAATATATGAATATATTAAACTTTATTATTAATCACTTAAACGTCGCTATTTTATGCGGTATTTGTTTAACGTTGGAACTTTATAACCGTTTCAAGTTTCGCGGAGAATGTGTGTGATCTGTTCCACTCACAGTAATTCCTTACATCAACTTTTAATGGAAAATTTTCTGTTCTCATAATAAAGGGACACTTAGTTCAAGTAAAATGTCTCAATTCTAAACACGTACCACATTCGAAATTATAAAGGGATATTTTAAAAAGCACATAAAATGTTTTCATCTCCTCGAGTTATTTTGTACCTTATATGGAACACCCAGTCTGCCTGGACAGCTACTCCACTGTTCTGTCAACTCGGAAGGTTTCGTTCTTCTTAAACGCCGGATGCCTATATCCGTTATGACCAATGCTGCTGCTATCTCGTTGGTGTGATGTTGCAGTTTAACCGTATTTGGCCTCTGCCTTGATTATTTCTGCCACTGTTTGAATTCCTAGGTCGTGATGTAATGTTGCGTTTGACACAAATCAGGGCGCCTTTGTTAATTGCCCGTAAGTGCTTCTTTTGGAATCGTCGGATAATAGCGATATTGGTACCACAAGTAAGCGCGATACCTACATAGTAGTTTCAGATATGCGTTGTATAACAGAAGTTTGTTTTGCAAAGACAGCTTTGAACGCCGTCCTAATAACCAATTTAGCTCATACAACTTTAGATGTATCGTTTTTTTTTTTTCGTTTTTTGTACTTTCCATGTTAAACGCCTAGCTAGAATGAAGCCAAGGTACTTCACCTGCCGGCGTGAAGGGAGCGAATAGTTGTTTATATTAACTTCAGGACCCGTGATGTTTGGTCTTTTATCGAAAACACAATTGATACATGCCGAAATCCCCCAAGTGTACATTATATATATATACATTAGACATGCCTGATACTGAGCATGTTATGGCAGTTACTTTTGCTAATGATACAGCCAGCCATCATTTGTTCAGATTCTGACGCTGCTGAATTAAGGAGAAAACTCCAAAATCACTGGAATACGTTATAGGCTTGCCTTAGTAAGCGGAAAATCAAAGTCAATAAGCGAAAATCGACGAAATTTTACTTAGAGTAGTTTTTATCGCATTCATTGCGATAGTAATCTGATCTACTTACATCGATATAATTCATCATGTTAAAACTTAATCGTCTGGAATGCTGTGGTATATTTGTATCTTTCTTACGGATATCGAGGAACCTCCGACAATGAAATTGTAGATTATTTAGCTAAAGGTTGGTCATCTATTGGTGTGATATTCTCTTTATTTTCTGCACACGATATTGTACGTTTCATACAGTCCGAACATAGAGTATTTTAAGAACACACATATTTGGAGAATATACAGGCAGTTACCTCTCACTCAGTGTTGTACAACCGTCTTTTCCTGAACACACATATTTGGAGAATATACAGGCAGTTACCTCTCACTCAGTGCTGTACAACCGTCTCTTCCTAAACTTCCATAGTTCTACCTTTTTTTTTTTAAAAAAAAAAAACCTTAAGCGTGAAGGAATTGTACTTATCCAACAGATTGCCATTCGGACATTATTTGTTACCGGATCGCCTGTTACTTTTTACTACTTTACTACCCTCTCCATACCGGACGTGCAACCTTCTTTAATAACATTACGTTCTGAACTATACTTTAAATTATTGCGCTTATCATGTAACGGTTCTCCATATAATGTATTGTCCCTTCTTCATCTTCAGAACTTACATCTGTTTCCAGACATAGCGATATTTCTAGAGAAGTTGTCCGCGTTTATATAAATATTACTTAATTATAAATAATAATAACAAGAATGACGTATTTCGAAGGTGTTAGACCCTAAAATGGTCTTTATTTTTCCCCGGTTGATATTATTATTTATATTATTGATCTTTAAATTTAAGGTATCTCCCAAAGCCTACGATAAATTTATATTTCGCAGAAATTTTCGTTAAGCAATAATAATGTTCATAATGACGAAAATAATACTTTTCATGATGTTTAAACGATGATATTAGCTTCGAATCGTTTAATGATTCCTCTGTCAAAGTACCTTAATTATTGTACCATTCTGTTCTTACTCTCATTTCAGAATAAATATGTTTCCACCAAAACGGAATTCAGCATTAATTAGCCAATCGCGATAATTCCCTTCCCAAATGGATTAATTGTAATAACGTAATTGATAATTGACGCAAGTTTGTTAATTAAATATCCAAAATCTTAATGATTTTTCTTTCAATCAATCTAAGTGCATGTATTACCTACTAATATGGAATGCGGTTTTTCCTGTAAATTTTTTAAGATTCGTTTCGCACGTGTATATGTACTCACATACATATATATGTATATATACATATATGCGTTCTTTGTTATGTGAGTACATTTCTGTTTTCAATTATAATATTTTTCCTCATTAAATTCCTGATAAAAAAATTACCAAGAGCATACTTTATGACGCAGACAAAAATGCAAATGCGCTCTAATCCGTTCTTTTTTATATTTTTTCACGACCTTAACCTTGGAAGATCGAAATATGCAAATTATCGTATCATAATGCAACTACGAATAGACGTATTGTTTAATTAATATTCAATTAAAATTGGATACGAGCTGATATCATTATGTATATCGGTCATCTCGTTCGAGATGTCTTCTCAAAGTAATGCTTACGATGAAATTCAGTTCCACTTTAACTAAGAAATCTATAGAGCCCTGAAATTATCGTTTCTACAACAAGAATTTTAGTAAAATCTTGCTCGATGCGTTATTTCGAAGTTTTACTTCTACATTTGCCAATCTAATTTGCGTTATTTGTGTGAGTACTCAGATTTGTTTTTATATGAAAAATTTTGTAAATAGATATTTAGAATATATATATAATACTAGAAGTTACCCACTGCTTCGCGTGTGTAATTATTTTTTTTAATACGATATCGTTGTCTTTTCTTTTAACAGGATTTATATATTAGTATATACGTGTATATATATTTATATATATATATCTTATCTTATCTTAAAGCCTGTGTTACATCATAGATTTGATGTAGGCCTCCCCTAATGATGCCTATCCTGCGTTTTACGAAGCCATTCTTTTCTTGCGACTGCCACAATACCATCTGTCCACCTTCTAAATGGTCTCCCTTGCGCGCTTTCCAGTATATGGTCTCCATTGGATTAGTTCTTTTGTCCATCTTCCATCTTCTTGCCTACTGACGTGACCAGCCCAAGCCCATTTGTTCAATGCTATACATCTTCGAATTTTGTTTTATTTCGGATATATTCTGATTTAATTCTGTCTCGTAATTTTATGCGAAGCAAAGCTCGTTCCATCCGTCTTTCTGTTTTTCTTAATGTTCCTATGATTTCTTTCATTAAGGGCCAAGTTTCTGCAGCGTACATTAGTACTGGAATCACGCATTGGTTAAATATTTTGGCTTTATTTTCTGGACTAATTTTAGTGTTAAGTATATGTTTTATCTTATGGTATGCAATCCAGCCATTTGCCATTCTTTTCTCAATTTCTAATTTTTACCCAATATATGTAAATTGGTCTGTTTCGTCTATACTTCCTACTTGAATTTTTATTTCATCGCGCGTGTGATCATTTTCCTGATTTTGGATAAATTTCATATATTTGATTTTATTCGGGTTTATTTGTAAACCGATATTGTTAACTGCACTCTCCAGTTCTTTCATCATATTTTCCAATTCATCTTTATCTTGTGCTATGATCACAATGTCATCAGCGAAACACAGATGATGTAGGTATCTGCCATTTATATTTATTCCTATTTTATTCCACGCTAACGATTTTATTGCACATTCCAATGTTGTTGTAAACAATCGAGGCGAGATTGTATCTCCTTGCCTAGCTCCTTTTAAAATTGGGAATGCGGGTGTTGTGTTGTGTAATTGCACACTGGCTGTTGCTGAGTTATATATGTTTGCGAGTACGTCGATATATGTATTTTCTATACCACCAACTTTTAGAGCTTCCATAATCGAACGTGTATAAATGGAGTCGAATGCCTTTTTTAGGTCAACAAATCCAAGATATAACGGCAAGTTATATTCTTTACATTTCTGTATTAGTAAAGTTAAAGTCTGGATATGATCTGCTGTACGATATTTTTTCCGACTATTAATTGCTGTTCATCCAATATACGTTCTAATCTGATATTATTCTTGTAAATAGTTTTGTATATCGTTGATAGAAGACTAATGGGTCGATAGTTTTCTAGTTTGTCTCCTTTCTTGTGTAATAAAATAATGGCTGCATTATTTCACGAGGTTGGTATTTGTTTTTCTAAAATGCAACGATTAAATAAAGCTGTAAGTTCTTTAACAAACGTTTCACCGCTGTATTTGAACATTTCCGGTGTTATTCCATCTTCGTCTTGTGCTTTACCGCTTTTCATTTTGTTTAATGGCAAATTGTGTTTCGCTCTCTAAGATAACAGGTACTATTGTTTCATCAGACGTAGTATTATTGTTATTGTACCTCACATGATTATTTACATCATCGTATAATGATTTATAAAATGTATATATATCGTGTTTGTTATGCCATTTTTATCTCTTATCTCTTCTCATTGTATATTGCTATTATTTGTTTTTTCCCTTTTTCATAACGTGTGTCTAAGTATTCTGAGTCCCCTATTTTTTATTGTTTCATTTTCATATATTTTCAAATCTTGTTTAATGTAATTTCTAATTCGTCGGTTTATTTCAGTGTGTTGTACGGAATGTTTTCCAAATGTCTGAATTATATCTTTCCTTTGTTCCAATAATTTTATCGTTTTATCAGCCAGTTTACGTTTCCATGAATACCTTTATCACATATATATCGGATGGTTGTTTAATGATATTTCTAAGTCGTCCCTCCATATCGTTTAACGTTGTATCTGTCGGTTTTACTGACTCAGCTTGTTCTTTAATCAGCGCCGTTATCGTATTGGAGTATGTATTCGCGTGTTGTTTTAAACTGTTTATGTTTATCTTTCTTTTGAGTTGTTTCCTACATCTTTATAATCTTTTATTTATTACTATTTCGCAGCGTACCATTCGGTGGTCGCTTCCTGTGTTCACCGCGTTTAATACATCGTAATTGCGCACTATGCTGATATCTTAAGTTAGTGTGTAGTCGATTTCACCTTTATTTCCATTTGGTCCTATCCATGTCCACCGACGTTGTGGCTTTTTTTTTTAAATATGTACTAGCTGCATATAATTTATTCTGCTGTATAAAAGTGGCTAACAGGTCTTCTCTCTCGTTTCGTGTTCCAAATCCATAAGGTCCTATATATCGACTACCTCCTTGAGAGACTTCTAATCGGGCATTAAGATGACCCATGATTACCTTATATGTTGATTTTTCTATCATCGTAATTTCCTCATAGAGTTCTTCAACTTTTTCTTCATCATGTGATATTGTAGGTGCATAAACCTGAACGATTTGTAATGAAGTA
Organism: Coronaproctus castanopsis; assembly: GCA_032883995.1. Lineage (NCBI taxonomy): Eukaryota > Metazoa > Arthropoda > Insecta > Hemiptera > Monophlebidae > Coronaproctus > Coronaproctus castanopsis. Next base: position 233,011,444 of record CM065053.1, on the reverse strand, counting down.
TTCTTATCGATGGCTATAACCAAGTATGCTAATCGTTCTGATAAACCTTTAAATTTAATTACGTTTTACTTTATATTCTTATGTACTAGAAAGCCTACTCCATGAGATTTCTGATTTTCTCCTTTCCAATATAGCGTGTGACCATATTCCTTCAGTATTAAAGCGTCTTCGCCTGAACGTCTCAATTCACTTAAACCAATTATATTCTATTTTATTCTTCCAATTTCAAATAATAACTGATGTAATCTATATATATATACACGTTATTTCGGGCATGCCCCTAACGTAACAAAACGCGGTTTGTATTGCGTATGTTGGTAGTGAAGGTACATTCGAACCGGAAAATGTATATTTTAAACGATTTGGCAGAGATATCGCTTTTTACTACATTTTAAAACTTTAAATTATTTTAATTTCTGCCCTATTAGTAATATTAATTGTGAAACAAAGCTTAGAACGAAACCCGATAATATAGGCTATAACCTGTGTGAATTAGACAGACAGACAGACAAAAATTTAAAAAAAAATATTTTCTGTTTATGTGTGATAAAAGTAGCCCAATGCAGTGATTATAATGAAAATATTCGTAAATCACAGACAGACAGTACAATTTTATATATTAGTATAGAAGTATCTAGTTCTTACATTCCAAGGGCAGTAAAGAATAAATTACAGCTAGGAGTAGATAGATTAGTCCGTTATTTTGCTAAGTGACAGATAGCCATTAACCCTGCACTCGGGCAATACTGTTTACTCGTAGGAAGCCACTTCTACCTACTTACCTTAACGATTATCGATGTAAGTGTAGAATTTAGTAAAAAAAAGGTTGACTTTTAGCAAGCATGTAGATTACGTGTCAATTAAAACACATCGAACAATTTGTACTATTTATAAATCTTTCCTAAATGTCGATGATAAATTAATAATATATAAATCGCTCATTAGACCATTATTAACGTATTCCCGTCCAGTGTGGAGTTCCATTAGCAACTCTAGCTACAAGAGGATTCAGTTGGTTCAGAATAGATGTATTTTAGATGTATACTCAATACTTCCATATATAGTAATATAATGAAAATGCACGAGCAATTGAAACTACCTTTGTTAAAAGATCATGTATTAAAAATGTCTACTACCTTTTTTAGACAATGTGTTACGCATGATAATGGCCTAATTAAGTTGATTGGAAATTACGATTCCAAGCAGTTAAGAACAAAATATACTAATTATAAGCATCGCAGACTCGAGCATAATTTACTATAGCTTATTAAATAATTATCGCTAACATTCATTTTTAAATATTAAGTAAGTTTTGACCTTTTTTTAATTTATCGCTATTTTTGACGGTCTGCTTTTATATATTTTTATCGCAGTTTTTTTGTTTTGTTTATTTTCTCTGCATTTTGTATATATATATATATATATATATATATATATATATATATATATATATATATATATATATATATATGTTAAGTATCCATTGTTAAAAATTAAGTTTCTCCTGTCGTGTTTATAACTGCGGTAAGTTTATTTTAAACGGTACGCGGTGTCATAATTATTGTTTTCTTTTTGTAATGCTTAATAATGTGAAAATATACGCTTCTTCTTCTAGATATAGATATAGATATAGATAGTATAGATATATAGATAGTATAGAAGTTTAGATATATAAACTGTCAGACGTTATATATTGTTTCGAGGTATAATCCGAGAGAATTCGGATTTTATATAAACATAGATAAAACAAAAATTACGATAGTGAATCGCGTAAAATTGGAAATGTATCCCGTACTTCATAAAAACTGAGTCGATGTGAAATTGTCAAAGAATTTGAATACGTAGATGTTCGGATCTACAACAAAGCAAGATCGAGTGACGAGATAGACGATTTGCGATATATTTAAAACCTACGAATAAACTACAACACATTTGGTCTGATAAAGACATCACAACAAAGTACACAAAAACTCAACTTGTTCCTTCCATAGTGTTCTGCAATTTTGCTTATGGTTCTCGGACACGGGTAATAAATTATACAGACCATGGACATATTGATATTTTTGAAATGAGATACTGATCCGTGCTGTTAGAAATAAAGTGGTATGTTTTTTTTTTTTTTTTGTTCCCCAATTCCAGCAAGTGGATAGGGGAAATATATTTATGAAATATATTTATAAAAGAGCAATGAACTAGTGTGCATTACATCAGTTGTGTGTAATTGTTCCTTGCCAAGTGTACTTAAAAAATAGAGTGGAAGGGAGATGAATAACATAGTCCCTCCAACCATGTGTGTGTGCAAGTAATTAATTGTTCCTTAAATTTATATATATACCAACTTAGAGAAAAATAATATACAAGTATTTGTTACAAATGCACGCTTATAATAACTTATGGTACTAATGATTAATGCATAATTTTTTTTTTTAAGTATATTAGGCAGAACCAATGACATAGTTCAGAATTATCGGTATGACGTTTGAATTTGTTTTTATTTGACTTTCTATTGGTCTTAAACATCTAGTGCGAATTTTCTTTGCATTGTCTTTTCTGCAAATGTTAAGAGGGTTTCCATATTATTTTTGTTTATGATTAGATATTGGTTGGATTTAATTTAATACGTATTAAGTCATTAAAGACAGGACACTTGTATATGAGGTGTTCGATATTGTCGACCTCATCGCTATAACATATGGTATACATTGTGGTGCACTACAGATTCGGAATCTATGGAGATATTCTCCAAATTTTCCATGCCCAGAAAGAAGCTGAGATGTGAAGAAATTAATATTTAGTTTTTTCATTCTTCCTCTGGCTTCAATATTAGGGAAAAAATTATAAGTCTTCCTGTTTCGCAAGTGTCCAATCTTTGTTGTCAGATATTGATTAGTACTTGATTAATATATTTTTTTTCAAGATTTTATATGAAGGCTTATCGATCAGATTTGAGGGAAGAGATTTACTTTTTAAATAATACATGCTGTTAAAGAGGCTAATGCTGCCAGTTATTTTATATTCTGAAGCAATTGCCTGACCAATAATATATAAATGTGGTATGGTAGATGAACTAACGATTCTCTCATTGATCAATGTAGATAAACGGCTATTACAGAATATACGCGAAAAAATATTTCAATGCGTACACGGGATTTGCTAAGGACGGTTGAGCTCGAAAAAATTAACAGACGCAGGATTAACGTGACCGTATAGGGAAATTTAGAAATCACAGTGGGATACTTCTTAGAAATAAGATAATCAGATACTGCAAAAAAAAAGGGATTTCGTTGCCAAGAATTGAAAGAACTAGAGAAGAAAAAGAGACCAAACTTGCTATACAGAAGAATACAGAATATGGTAAAAAAGAATATATCCATCGAAATAGCAACGATAACAGGCAAAATGGTAATGACGTCAGGAATTTAACGGATAAAATGAAGTATTGACAATCATACGCGTATAAGTTATATGAAGAAAAATTTGCAATGAAGTGATTGCTACCGTAGCAGATAGCCAATTAATGGACAACGTACTGAGACATGAATTTGACGAGGCGTTGAAAAGTTTAAACAACTATAAAGTCGTTTAGTATAGATAAGATAGCGATAGGGTTGGTAATAAAATAGATATAAAAAGAGAATAAATGATTAACTCTTTCAATTTATTGCCGAAATATAACAACTAAGTAAATATCTTGAGGAGTTTTAATCAATCGCATGTATCTAAAGTAATGATGCAGGTAATAAAGAAAAAACTAGAGAACCATATAGAATAATATCTGGATAATAAACAATTCAGATTTAGGAAATTAAAACTAACCCGGGACGCCATAACAGTATTGCGAAATGTTGATGGATGGATGATGGGTCAAAACTGTACGTCCGTTTTGTAGATTACCATAACATGTTCGATCAAGTACAATGTGAAAAGTTATTTCCGCTAACAGATAGGGCTTCCGCAGTAGATAGTACAGTTTATATAAAATAAATGAGTTAACAGTACTGGCAACTAATGGCGAACGTACAAGATAAGGATGTTTACAGTTTCCTTACTTACTTAATATGCGTAATAAAATTAATAGAAATTAAATCATTCAGTTGTGTTAATATAAATATTGGACGTTTGGGATTAAGAAATTTAGATGTTTAGGCAAATAATAGTTTGTATTACGAACCAAGAATTGGATTAACAAATCTTGCTTATATAGTGCGTCGAAAATAATTGGCATTGAGTTTACGAAACGATTAATAAATGTTTACATATAGATATAGGGGGGGCAGGAACTTGGACTATAAACAAGCGAAATGCGGATAAATAATGCTTTTGTGTCGACGAAGAATGGAAAATAGAAGTCGGATAGATAAAGAAAACATCGAGATTTATTAAACAGAGAACGTTGGAAAACTGATCGCTACTAGATCATATACGTGAAACACGGCGGATTAATCCGTATAGTGCTGGAATGCGAACTACTGGTAGACGAAGTCACGGAAGATTACGTAATTTGTTGGTCGTAACGTTACTAAAATATACAAGGTTCGGTAGCTGCACAAATTTATAGAGACAACTGGGAATACTGGATAAACTGTAGAATTGAACAACGCGAACACACAGACATTTGTCTACTTGCCGAAATTTATTATTTCGCAATCCGCCTTCATCTTCATCATCTTCACCCTAATCCACTGCATTTCTCCAATTGTTCGCAGTTATCACGATCCTGAACTATCCTTATACAATTATTTCCTGTCACACGTTTCAAATCATCACACCGACGATTTCTACCCTTCTTTTCTTGTCAACTAGTCACCATTCCAACACTGTTTCGACCATCTGTTATCTATTTTTCGGGATATGTATCCGGCGCATCATCTCCACTTTATTTTTGTCATTTGCTCCACAGCATCCTAGTGTCCGGCAATTCGCCTTATGGGAAATAATTTTTTGTACAATTTTTTTTTAATACTTTGTTACCCGGTGAATAATTTTCGTTATTATTTTTTTTTTCGTCGATATAAACAACAAAAAAGAAGTTATTAAAATCACTAAAATTTTTAAAATGAAAAATCACGAAGATTTTCGGCTGTCACGAGGATTCATTTTGCTGGTTTTTTGTGAATTGTAATATTAAATTAATATTTCTACATTTTATATTTTTTTACCTTTTTAACATATTCACTCGATGATGGCCTAACAGCCGAAAAGCTTTCTGATCTTCCATAAAGAAAAATTTTAGTGATTTCAACTTCTTTTTCGTTGTTTATATCACTGCATTCCACATTCTTTAAATTTTTTTCATCAGCAAATAAAATGTAAAACTGTTCGAAGATGTTAACATTCGGGTGCTGCTATTCACGTTGGAAGTTTAGTGATTTGAATATTAAAATTAGTTAACTAACTGATTTTAATTCGCTCCGATATTTGAAACACGCATAATAACCTAATTTAAATTATCGTAACTATATAAATATTTTAATTTTAATTTGACTCAGTTTGTTCGGTTAAAAATTAAATACGTATCGTAGAAAACTGGACAGGATTGCTAAATCAATTTACCCGTTCTTTTCATAATACGACGTTAATGCAGTTTCCATGTAGGCCGTTCCCAGTATCGTGTATTTCAACGATAAATTATGGTACATCGTGTTGCTAAAAAATACTGTTGAAATATACCAATTCTGTTCTTACGTTGTGCAGTACAAGGTTATTTATTTTAAATTTAAAAAAATGAGGACATTATTAATTTAATTTATACATATTAATACATGAATGTGTATATCACACACACACACACATATATATATATATATATATGTATGTATATATAGGTATATATAAGCACTACTTTTTTATACTGAATTAATGGTAACGTAATTATTTGCATGAAGGCAAAATTCATTTCCTTTTTTATAAATAGTGTTTAGTTACGTTATATATATATATATATATATATATATATATATATATATATATATATATATATATATATATATATATATATAACTATATCGGAAACGGGTCTAAAGATTTGAATGGAATTTTTTATATACTTATAATTTATGAAATAATTAAAAATGGCCTGTCTTGAAATTACGAATTTTGAAATTTTGAGCACATACCAACCCAAAATACTCTCTCAATAAAATTTTGGAAATGTTGATTTTTTTGCGGTCTTTTTCTCGATACTTAAATTGTACGTTAAAAATTTCATCTCGATCGCCTTAATCGTTCGAATTTTATAAACTTAGCAACTTGCCTTTTATTGCTTATGTTTTAGTAAATATAATTAAAATTTTATATCTTTTCGATTTAGGTCATCGAATATTGCGGAATTTTTAATCTACGAAATAATTATTTTAAGGTAAACAATTATTCCTTTACATAGCAACATTTCTGGAGAAGTGATCGTGTTTAATCAAAATATAAATAACCTTCCACGGTATCACGTCGGATAGGCTCTAAAGACGCCCCATATTTAATAAAAAGTTCCAAAATTCATTTCCAAAACGTCGGATAGGCTCTAAAGACGCTCCATATTTAATAAAAAGTTCCAAAATTCATTTCCAAAAACGATGGTCTTTTTCCGATATTTGTCAAGACTAAAAATTTTAAGTTATAACTCCTGAAATTTATAAAACGAAATTCTACACGTTTAAAATAGTTACGTATGTAACGGTTTTAAACAGTATTCGATTCTTATCTAATATATTTTTCGAAAAGACGCGGTTTTACAAAAAAAACAAACAAAGAAAAAGCTCGGTGACCCACATCCATTTTTAATTATTTAATAAATTATAAATATATACAAAATTCCATTCAAATCTTTAGACCCGTTTCCGATATAGTTTATATATATATATATATATATATATATATATATATATATATATATATATATCGTCTGGAAGGGAATGACAAACCACCACGCACAACCCTATATACGCGCTGGTAAATCTGATACACTACAATAACACGCGGGGCTGCAATTGTATCGTGACAACAAAGCGATTATAATCATTTCTCCAGAGTGTGCGTTTGTGTGTGTCTAACTACGCCAGCGCCATATTATAATTGCCTTGTACGCTACTTACACTGTATAACAAAATATGTATAGTAAGTAGTCGCCTACCTCCGATACGGAGACGGCACTTGATAAAAATAATATATATATATATATAAAGAATTACTAGTGTATATATATGTATATATAAAAAAGGACGTAACTAAACACTATTTAAAAAAAAGAAAATGAATTTGACTTCATGCAAATACTTACGTTATTAATTCAGTATTTAAAAAAAAAAAAAACTAGCAAAAGCTCGGTGCCCAGGTTATATATATATATGTATATATATATATATATATATATATAATATATATATATATGTATGTATTATTTTTCCTCAGATTCGGTAATCCAATTACTGAGTATCGTGATCTTTATCTAATGCATTTGATCTAACGTTCCTCCATATCGTTCGTATATCGGTTGTTCTGCATTGATGTTAGTCCAGTTAGGGACGTAATAATGTTTATCCATCGAGTCGGAGGTTTGCCTCTGCTTATCTGTCCGGTATATATTTTTCGAAGCTATCATTTTTTCGTATATGTTTAAAATGCTTCAAAATGTTTTGTTGGCATGATGTGAAGTGACGTCGATCAATATTCAGTTCTTCCAAAATTTATATATTTCTTTTCTTAGCTGTCCATGAGATTTTCAACATTCTGTGCCATGTCTACATGTCGAATGCATCGATTTTTTGTTTACTCTGATTATTTAATGTCCATGTTTCTGCACCATTCGAAAATATCGCAAATAATTAATTACAGACTTTGCCGTCACTATACTACGTTTGATTTCTTCTCCATTGTCACCATTGATCCGAGGCGTGTTTATAAATCAAACGCTTGTAGATCCCGTAGCACCATTCAGTTTCCTTGATCTGTTGTTTCTGATCTATTATCATTATTTTTTCTTATTCTTGTTAATGGGGAGTCCCAACTTTCGACTTTCTTTCTCAACTATGTCTCACAGACGCGCTTCGTCGACAGAAGCTTGAGTGTGATATCATCAGCGTACCGTAAATTGGATATTTTGGCCTCTCCTTTGAATTCTTCTAACGCATTTCGTATTATCCCATATATATATATATATATATATATATATATATATATATATAAAAATATTGATGTATTGGGGATAATCCTTTCTGCGGATGGAATCCGACATAATCACATCTAATCGTATTCTGATTTCCGTTCGGGTGCATAGTTTATTAATTAAACTAGATACGTATTTCGGTACACTCATAGTTGTTAGTATTTCCAATAATCTGTCCCATTTAACGTCATCGAAGTTTTTTGATAATTAATAAAGCATAAAAATATAGTTTTATTATATTCGATACTATTTTTAATTAATTGTAGAATGCGCAGTATTTATCCTGGTTTCTTTCTAATTATTAAATCCAGCTTGTCCTTTCGCTGTTCGACAGTTAATTTTGCTTGTAGGTGATATCAACGCAATCGTTCTATAGTTTTCACAGCGTCTACTCGAACCGTTCTTGTATACCAGTACGAGAATAGGTTTATTCCTTTTGGCCAAATTCTCATTTTCCATATTTTTAGTTGCGCAGTGTATCATTTGTATTCCTTTAGGTGGACGGGCTTTAAATAATTCCGCATAAATGTCACCGCTTCCAGATGATTTATTATTTTTTATATTTTTAATTGTATATTCAATCTCCGATTGCAATATATCCGGTTCGCATTGTATCGTATTTTATTATTATATTCGCTATATTACTTTTGTCTTCGTATAAAATTGTTCGCAGTATGATTTCCAATGTTAAGTGGCTTTAATCTTGTTGGTGATTGTTTTTCTATCCAATCCTTAATACCTCGTACGCAATTTTTTTTAAAATCTATTTCACCATCGCCCCGAACTGCCCTTATTGGAGAACCCTATATACGGAAAAGAGCGTTAATTTAGCCGTTATCACCACCGTATTCACGTTCGTATTAGACTGTTAAAATCTCTTGACGGAAAATACGCGCAATATTTCTAACACGTACTTGGTATCACGTGAACGATTTAACTTATAGTAGACCGGTTAAATGGGTTGTGTAGCGTTCGTTATAAATAGGTCATACGTCGCGTCTCCGTCGGTAGGCCTATTGTTCTCGTGTTTACTCGCGTTAAACAGACAATTAACGATAAGTGCAGATTCATTCATTATGGCGTAAATATCTGATAATGAGTCTCGACATTCACCTAAAAAAAATTAACTCATCGATAGTTATCGTCTGCAGATAATTCCTTAGGAAAGGCGAAACACATGGGTGTAGTAGTAGAATTAAGGATAAATTTAAAATATATTTTTTGAAAAACTGATTATTGAATTTCATTTATGGAAAGATTAAAAGAAAAAATTCAAACACGCGAAACACTTTTAACCGATATTTTCGTTTGTCTCAATATGCTGATTTGGTTGTATACCTTCTTTCTATATTATAAAGATGATCTAATCACTGCGGAAATCCATTGCTTCCTAAAGTATGACAATTCTGGTAGCACATCGAATAAATGGCTATAATCTGGTTACGAACGGAATACACCTTGCTATGTTAACCGTTTCAGTAACGATGTCCACTATACGGTACGTGAAATTTAAATACTAACAAATTACGTATTTTCATTAAATGTCTGAATTCTAATAATATTTATATGAACACACATTGAAAATCGTCCGGAATATTCTAAAAAGTATTTGTGTATAATGAACAATCTGTATAAAATTTCTAATTTTGTATCAACATCTCATGCGCGACTCGAAGATCCTCTCCATACTCTGTACAGCATGTAACGCTCGAATAACTGTGATTGGATTGTAAAATCTATTAAAATTTTATGTAATATTAATAAATTCGCTAAGTGAAATATTAGAGCGTGACTTTTAGAAAATAGAAACATTATTAAAATTCATTACAGATACCGGTATATTTTACATAAAATCTTAGCAACATAAAATTAATATGATGGTAGCAATAATGGTAGTTTTAAATTTTCGTACAATCGTAATTATCGGCGAGTACCACTTGGTAAATATTTATAGTATAAAATATGTTTCTTCCCACAATCCGGCGAGCAATGTGAATTTAAGCGTTTCGAAAATTTTCTTCTAAATGAAGCGATTACTAAATTTTAATATAATAATTTTTTCATTTTTTTTTACTGTTAGGGGATAATTTTAAATTTTGTTGTATATATATATATATATATATATATATATATATATATATATATATATATATGCGTGTGTGTGTTGTGCATAATCCTTTTTTTTTTTTTTGTATTGCAATAAACTAATATGTAAACGAAAGTGATCTTATATGATAATTTGTCAGCGCGTTACAGTTTTATCTAATAATAGAAAAACAGGGAATGGATTAACGAAACGATAGGAAGAAAGTAGTATATTGACCGATTTAAAATTAGTATGTAAAAAAGAACATGTTTCTTATAGTCGATGATTAAAGCATATGTAATTTATACCAGCAATAATTTGATTATCAGCAGGATAAGAACAAAACGGTTATTCGAAAATACCAATTCTGAGTATATGGGACCCCGTGGTGACCACCAGAACGTAAACAGGTGATAGACAAATTTATTACGATATCTAACTTTACTAGTTGATAATCTGAATACGAGTACAAGAAGAGGAAAGGAAAAAAAAGTGAGCGACTGGAGAATTAATCAGCCAGGATACCATTTTTGAAACGTAAATGAAGAGATACTTTAAATCTGTATCGGTAATTACCCCGGCATCAGCGAATTATGAGAGATGGCTTCACCAGCAATTGATAAATTCATTACCGTGCATAATGTACTGTGATCGAAATTTCAAATCCACCGTCGAACTGCTAAGGATACCAAACCGGAATTATTACGTAATTTCTTATTCTATATAGATTATTGCGACGTGGTGCTAACGGAATATACTATACTGAGTTCAAGACCTTTAGTTGATTATTTGTTCGTTTCATTCTAATTTAGTCGATGGTGATGTTCAGCTTAAAGAGACCATCTGTCAGCTTAACAAAAAAAAAACTAAAGAAAAAACCGTTTGATGGTTGATTATTCTTTACCGCTAACTTTCTAGTTAAGCAAATATTTTTCTTTTACATTTGGCACTTATAGCGTATATGTACATAATCAATTATAAACATTATCAAATCGTTCTTTAGAAATATTGCGCAATAGTTCTTATCCATAATTTTCGATCCGTTCGTTAATAACAGTTTTTAGACGGAATTTGCTTCATTCGATGAAGTGAAATCTATTTGTTTAGATCGTTTTCTATCTTCGTCATTGGTCAGGAAGTGGTAGTAAACGAGTTTACCAAGTCGACTGGTTGAGTACAACGTAACTCACTTCGGTCGGATAAACAATTAGGTCTTTTCTGCTAGCTTTATTACGCCGCATCTCCATCTCAGTCTAACCATACGATTACGGTATGTGTGTTTCTCTTTTCAGTTTGTTAGATAACTTCGTCAGTTATGGACACGTTAATTCAACCGGAGAGATATTCCCTCTGTGTATTTATATAATTGCGTAATCGTTTAAACTGCGAATATTACCGGTATTATTTCATTAGCTATTTTTCACCGGAACTATATTATTTATTTGCCGACTATTCAAACGACGGCATGAAAATTATATTCTCATAATTGGACGTTGTTTAGCGACTTTCAACATGTGATTGGAAAAACCCCGCGTTTAATAGATACAGGTTTTTTCCTATATAAACGGAAGTAACTTTGAAGAAGTTATTTCGTTCTGGGAGGCTAATTAAAGCGTCATTATGTAGATTAAGTTTCGGCATGAGATCATTCCGTATGACCTAATACGCTTTTAGTTACATCTCTATAACCGGATATGTAAATTTATGCAAATACATTCGTCGTCAATGCCAAAAATGAGAAGGTAATCTTAAATGTTGTTAGGATAGGTCTGTGGAATATCGTATTTTTAGGTGTTTTGAAAACACCGTAAAATTATACGAAACCTGGGCTATTATAATATAATCTAAAAAATTGATCTTAGTGAGCAAAAGAACTCGTCTGCACTTCGGTATGCGTTTTTGTTAACCACCAGAAGGGAACGGATTTGAAAAAGTTTGGTTTATTCCCTGATGGAGTAAATGGTCCGATTATTTATAAAGCTTTGAACACAGCAGGATCGAGAACGTAACGCTTAATTTTTCTAGCCACCTCATACTGAACAAATCTTAGGCGTTCCCGTAAGAAATAAACGAAACCTTTTTTAAACTGATTCCTACAGGTTATTTACGAACAAATACCGGAAGAATTCAAACCCGGATGGTGGTTCTTTCATTGACGTATAAGGACCGGTTGTTACCCGTTAAATAAACAACAAAAAATGTACTTAAAATCGCTAAATTTTTATACATAAAAAGACCACGAAGCTTTTCGGTTATTAAGCCATTATCCGGTGAACGTAAAGAAATATTTACAAATATATCTAATTTGTAATAAAAACAAAGATAAATAAAATAAAACGTGAAAAAAAACAATATTAGAAAAAAAACTGTAAAAGTGAAAAAACAGATTAAGATGTATATCAATAATTACCCTAAATAAGTAAACAACAAAAAACAAATCAACAAAAAATTTTTCATTATGAAAACTCGTAAAGCTTTTCGGCTGTTAAGACATTATCGAGTGAATATAAAAATATTAATTATAAATATATATATAGATTTATTAAAATATGTACAAATGTAAAAAATATTACTTAGTTATTGCAATTTACCAAAATTATCGAAGAGATAAAACAGTATTTTTAAATAATCCGATAGCGATTGTGGTAAACAACAATCTACAGTCAGCAATATAAAATGTATACATAAACCACAACGAAATAACGCATAAAATAAAAATAAATAAAAACAAAATGTGAGATTTTTATTAAAATAATCAACAAGAAGGAAGTTAAAATCACTAAAATTTTTTTTCTTTATGAAAAATCACGAAGCTTTTCGACTGTTCGTCCATTATCAAGTGAATATTTAAAAAGATAAAAAATATAAAATGAAAAAATATTAATTTAAGACTACAATTCACAACAAATCAGCAAAATGATAAAACAATCTGACAGTGGACTTATTCTTATATACATATATATATATATATATATATATACATATATATATATATATATAGGCGAAAAATTAACAAAAAACTGCATCTAATTTTGCTAAAACGTCTTGCTTTCTTGTCTGCGCTCCGAGGCACAGTTTTTTTTATTTTTAATTCTCTGCCAAATAGGATTAAATAAATAAAAAAATATTCTTTTTTAAAATAAAATTCACACAATTTTGTACTTCAAGTCAACGCTTACTGTGAAATACGGGGTAATGTGTTTTAGGCAATTATAGGCTACGGCTAGATTAACACGTATCGGTGATTTTTGCGACAGAATTCAGGTTTTATTCGTGAGAGATCTATAAATTCATGTTTTTCTTTCAATATTCTTCTTTCCGAGGTATCGATTAAAATATTTATGTCCGGTTAAAAATTATTTAGTCCGCGATTTGGACATTAACCTTGAAAAGAGGTGAAAAACCGACGAAATCGAACTTGTTCATCCTAATCGATGTATCCAGGAGGGTTTAAACGAAAAAATTTATTGTCTTATTTCAGTTGGAAACAATAGCAGCTTACGATAATAAAGACGGTGAACAAGTTTTTTTTTTTTTTTTCGGGTAATAAAAACTAATCAAAGTTGCCGTGCTGAAGAAATTCTTTCAAGACGCGTCCAATTTTATCGTTTTATTTTCAGGTGTTTCTATCCGACCTTGCTGCCGGCTAAATTCTTTGTTAGAATTAACAATGATACTAAGAATTCTTTAACCCGGTTATAAACACATTTATTACATTTAATGCGATGATAAATTTGTGTATAAGATCAATTTATTATTTTTTTTTTCTAAATGAAATACTTGTAAATTTTAAAATTTTGGAATGTAGTAATTTTAAAAAAATAATCAACAAAAAGTAGAGTTAAAAATCATCAAAAATTTTCTCCAATGAAATATCAAAAAAACTTTTCGGCTGTTAAGTCGTTATAAAAATAAAATATAAAAATATATACAATTTAAAACAATATAAAATGTAAAGAATATTATTTTAAATGTTGGAGAGTAGCGATTTTATAAATTATAAACCAAACAAAATATAACACAGTTTAATCACTAAAAGCTTTGCAATAAAAAACTTTTAGTGATTGAACTGTGTTATATTTTGTTTGGTGTTTATAATATTAATTTAGACACACAATTTACGTAAAAATTAGCAAAGCGAAAAAACATTATTTTATAACATAATCTGATAGTGAATGTACAGAATCGACAGTCGGCAATATAACGTTTGTATTACGCAGTAGCCAGTAAAATGAAAAAAAAATAATTAAAAAATAATTGCCCAATTAATAAAAAAAATGATGAAATTTACAACATACTTTTTATAATTTATATGTTTTAAAATAAATTTTATAGTGATTAACATTGTTTTTATTTTGTTTTGTTAATGTTTTATACTCGATAATGGACTAACAGCCGGAAAGCTTCGTATTTTTTTCATTAAGAAAATTTTAGTGATTTTTAACTACCTTTTTTATTTTATTTGATTTAATTATTGCTAATAATTGTCATCATCATTATTGGTATTGGTATTATTATTATTTAAGTATCGGTATAATAATTATTAGTACTGGTATTATTATTATTATTGCCGTGGGCAGGATTATTGTTTTGTTATTAGTATTATGTTTAACTAACCGAGCCGTTGCAGATAGCGAAAAAAAAAAACCTATTTTATATAAAAAAAACTTCTGAATGACGAATAAAAAAATGATCAACGTGTTCGAGACGTACCGTTGCCGATATATAACGAAAATATCGTAGATTGAAAAGTTAAAAATAAGGACGTACTGAACAGACTAAGTGAGAACCTTGAACTAATTACGAACCGTTAAAAAACGTAACCTGCTATTTTTCGGATCTATCGTCATGTGATTAAAATATACTACTCAAAAATTATTATTCTAGAGTAAAATCTGCCTGCGAATGATTCATAAGTAGAAACAAATGTTAACCTGCAAAACGGTTTAGACCAAGTTTTAAGGTGAACGAAGAAATGGAGCATAAATCTAGATAAATCCGTTCAATTACACTCTAAAAAGAAGTTTTGTCCGCAGTATATGTCTTACATCAAAAATTAGTAGATTCCGCAGAAGAATTCATCTTGGACGGCACCTTGATGACCATTTGACATGGAAGCATCACGTGTGGCAGAAAGCAGAACAAATCCGACTTAAAGTCGTCAAATGTGGTGACTATTAGGAAGAAATTCACAATTCGATCTCTGCAGTAAGACTACTCTACCGCGGTCGATCATCGAACACATCTGAACCTATGGGATCCAATTTTGGCGATGCGCAAAGTCTGCTAATCGAATGGTTAGGCGTAGTCAAAATAAACCTATTCTTGCAATTACCAATGCAGACTGGTATCAGAGAATAATTTGAAGTGAGTAGATTATTTGTTAACACGAAAAGCGACTCTCTATAAACATTCGAAAATTGGGGCAACCCATTTGTTCGTGATACTCTAGTAGATGTTAGACGCCTTAAGCGATTGAAACGAACTAATATTTTATACACGTTTAATTATTAATTAGACATATATATATATATATATTGATTATTATTAAACATTAGTTTAAGACGGCAATACACATTTATTAACAAAAGAAAAGAAAAAATAAAACGGAGTAAAGTTGCTGAAAAGAAATCGAGATTAGGATGTCAAATTTTATGGTCGGACAATCTCAGAAAATGGTTCAAATACTGCTCGAAATAACTTTCTCGGTCAGCTGTTAACAATAATTACAACGAGGATCGCCGAACTTCAAGACGAGGGACGAAGAAAATAAATTATCATTAATAATTATTCTTACTGTTATAATTGTTATTATATTATTACTATTGTTTTATTATTATTATTATTATTATTATTATTATTATTATTATTATTATTATAAGTATTAGTATTGTTGTTGTTACGTATAAGCATATGTGACGAAATTACGTTTAAGTTTTTTTTGGTTTTTTTTATTTTAATTACAACTGGCTTATGGGCCATCTAGCAATTGGTCTGGAATGCGAAGTAACGTGTTAGGGGTTAACACTCATCAGCGCCCCCAATGAAAACAGATTTATCTCAAATCTAGGGGCATGGTACGTTTCAATCGTCGTAATTCGAGACTGTTGTCGAGTAAGTTAATAGCCAAGTTGTTCGTATGGTTTTCTAGTCGTATGTAACGAAAACGAGAGCGGACAAGCGCGTGATCAGTGTCACCCTGTTTTGTGATTACGTAGTCGATCATATGCGGCTTGTTCGACCGCGGATGAATCCAGGAAAATTTGTATTGGTGACAAAGAGCCCGTTTTTGGCGCAAAACTGTAATAACCTGTCACCATTTTCGTTTATATTGCCCATTGTTTGCCGATTATTCCTTCCCATAAGGCTGAGTTTCGCCCATCCCTGGCGTTGAAATCGCCTAAAATAATGATATTTTCTTTTGAAGAGGCGGTATCTAATGTACCCTGGAGATCCTCGTAAAATTTTTCTTTTAACTTCTTCTGCGCTATCTAGAGTAGACGCGTACACACTATAAATCCGCATTTCTCGAGTATGAGGTAACTTTATTTTCAAATACATAATACGCTCATTTAGAGCTACCGGTTCTTCAACTATATATGGTATCAGTTTAGTATCCACTACAATTCCAACACGTACAAACGCTTTTTACACTTGGGCAATCCTTTCCAATATAGCGTATATCCCGAAGTGCTTTCTGTCATAACTCCTTCATCTGCTAATCTGGTCTCGCTTAGTGCAGCGATGTGAATATTATATTTTCTCAATTCTTGCAATATTACGGCTGTTCTTCTCATTGGAGCATTTTTACTATCTAATAACGTTCTTATATTCAACGTACCGAAGTTCCAAGTTTTTGATTTTAAACACTTCTTTTTAACCGCACGCAAACGTGTTCCTCCTGGAGAGTACCGTACCTAGTAGGTACGTGAGAACTCGAATCAGCATGCGTTACCACAGGTGATCGTCCACTGCCTTGCGAGCTTGTTACTGCTCGCCCCGTAGATCCAGAAGTTATTTTCATTTGCGTTTTCATTTCATATATCTTTCATGTGTTAATTTTAGTGGAGAGATTGTAATAGAGACAACATAGTAACACCAAAGAGGGAACATAGGAGCTGTAGCGCTTCAAACTCCTACGCTGCCTATCTAGACGACTGGCCGACCTGACCTGACACGATAAATTGTAGGCTAGGAAATGTAGAGTAGGTAAAAGGTAAGGGGGAAGAGTGAAGGAAATAAGGAAAGGGACAAAGGAAAGGAGGTTATGGAAGGAGGGTTTCATTTTCTGTCAGAGTTTGTTCCCTTAGCCTTTGGGTAAAAAATCCTAACCGTAAGGCAGCGGGTGCTACTGAGGAGGTGCTTTGTAAGGTTTTTACGGCGACCTTAACTCGCCGAGGGAGAGACAGTCGTAAGATTTATGCAGACTTTTATGGCCAGTTCCTCAAGCTGGCCATCTGCATCCTCGTGTCTCTTGCCCTGTCACTACTGGAATCGCCTGCCTGAGGCTTTCCACCAGTAGCCGCTCTTGGTCCGCGACTGCTTATTTGACGAATGTCTTATTCGCAGCTAACCTACATATCTGTAGGCCGTTCCACTATCCGCCGCCTGTACGCGCCCCTTACCGGTTAGAGCTCCGGTCCCCAGAAGGTACAAAGTAACCTCTAGGGGGGATATATATATATATATATATATATATATATATATATATATATCGATAGTTATGTCGAATAGAAAATTAGTCATTCCTTTTGTAATTTTAACGATTAAATCTAATAGTTTTTTTGTGTTCGATGTTTATATCGAAGGCGTGGGTTTACCGGTGAAAATAAATTTAAAGTGAATTTTTATTAGTGAATCTACGAATATTATTATTGAATCTGGCAGTTGTAAAATTTAAACGAGTTCGAATGAAACCTTATTCTCTGTAAATCTGAATTATGTTTATATTTGTATACACATTTACGCGTTAAAATTCCTTGGTTTCAAAATGTATATTGCAAGAATCAACGTAGCGTCAATACCAGTGACAAATTCTGACGCGGTTTTCACGTGGGGGAAAAAATTTAACTGTTGAACGAACACTTCGTAAAAGATACTTTACGTAGTTGACTAAGTGAAATAATGACGTGGACGGTTTTGTCGATACGTGACATCTCGACGTAATCTTCTTCTTCGGAAAATACTAATAACGAAATGACATCTCGAAAGTTCATCTCGTGTCTGTCGTTGTAATTAGGTTAATTAGCGAATGTTGTTTCTCTGTCTTACTGTCTTGATTAAACGATGTTGATATTGTGTCGCGTCGTGGACGTTCATTCTGCTCCGTTATTGATAGTCTTACGTATTGTCTCTGAAATTAATTTCGAGCTGTTTCGTAATATTTTAAAGATCGTCCCGATAACTCGCACTCCTTTTCTGGACACATGGTTCTAGATTCGTTCTCAATGTTTAACCTCTTTTTCCCCATCGCTCGATTGTACGAGGTTCTCGGGTACAAATTGTCGAAAGGTAATTTTCTCGTAGTTTTTCCGATATAAATACGTCTCAATTCGCGAATTTTATTATTTCGACGGTGATTGTATAAAAAATTAACTCGTTCGTACATATTATAAAACTTTCAGGATTTTTCAAAAACGAAACATCGTTCAGGGTTTTTTTTCCCGAGCCCCGTAATACACGAGACACCACGTTTAGAGCCGGATTAATGCCCTTTCCAAAAACCCGGGGTTAATTACTTATTAGGGGTCCTCCACAAGGGAAATACTGTAAACTCCAAGACGTTAAACCCATATAACCCAACTCGCCATTAATCTAAAAGCGATGAATTAAAACCGTAAAACCGTAATTATTCAAAACAAAAGTAAATCTTTACATATTTCGTCCTTTGCCTTCCTTCTTCTTTTGGTGCTTCATTTTACGAAGATTGTTGGCGATTATGTATATTGGCGATCAAAATTTCCTATCCGGCGTCGTGCATTATTTTCTACATTGATCACGTGTTCGTTCATTTCTTGATGTATAACCAGCAATTTTTCTGTCTCTGATTTTCCAGTGTTTATTTCTTTATGTTGAACTTGTTCGTTCTGTTTGATTCTTTAAATTCTCCCTTTGTTCAGATAGATTATAATTTTCATCACGGCATCCTATGAGAAGGAGCGCGCGTTTTGCGCGGAGAACGTTATTTTCGGCGTGAATCCATCACGACAGTAGAGAGTTTCTGAAAGAATTCAAAGTTACGCGATTTTGTTTTAGAAGATACCTTAAGAGCAGCGTTTACGAAACACGTCCACGACATCTGGAAGACCTGAAAACTTGGATTTCAAAATTCAACGATAGATGCTCGAAAAAGTGTTCGAAAATTTTGTAAAGACTGAATGAACGTGTTGTTGCAAATGTCGGTCATCTGAACGATATTGTGTTCGACAAATGATTATCTCCCGTTTTTCTATTTTTAAATAAAATTTCATTCAAAAATTTTGTTCGAGTAATTTTTGAGTTATTCAAAAACCAACAAAGCCGTCCGTCTGCTCTGGGTCATCCTATATATATTATATATATATATGTATGTGTGTGTAAAATAAATTTTCAATTGTCCTTTGAATTATTTCTAAAATAGATTATTACCGACTATTCGATTTTGTTCATCGGTTTTAACCGATCTATACCAACCATTTTAATTAACCTTGCGTGTAGTTTCGCAGCAAATTTAGAATAGGGAAAGTCAGTAGGTCTAGACAATTTGTTTTTTTACAAAATATGTGCAAAAATCGTATTTTTTAATCTAAGCGTGTGTAATGCGATATTGATCAAATCTACTTATTTTTACGTTAAAGCCCCATCGTGTAAAACCATAGAACGAACGAATTAAAAAAATATCATTAGTAGTGGATTCATGAGATAATACAAACGAAAAAATTTAGCGAAAAAAATTCCAGTCAAAATGTCCGCTGCATCCACAAGTTTTTGTATTTGGAATTTTTTTTGCCTCGTTTAGTCATACATGTGGATCTTATTATAACTGGCAATAATCCAATTTTCTCGTGTAATATATAGTATTTTTGCCTTGACCATGATTTTATTCCACGTTAAGCAGTGAAACCTGATTTAACCCAACATATATATATATATATATATATATATATATATATGGATTATGTCTGATTGTGTGCGTATATATACTCAAGATATGATAATTAACTGTTAAGTGCGGATGAAGACTTTACTAAATATAAGCATTACGTATGTGCACAATGTGAAAACTGTTGTGGCATGCTGCATATATAACATTTTAAATACTTTGAACAACCTTATATTTCTTTGAAACTGAATTAATTATGTCATTGCTTTTATAATTAGAACATGTCGTTTTTTTTTTTTTTTTTTTTATTTAATTGTTTACTGATTAATTGTGATCGTAATAGCCTGGAATTGAAACTTAATCAGAAGCAAATTTCTAGAACTAGGATAATTCATAATTGAAAAAGACGTAGATATCGCGTTAATAAATTAAGCTAATTTCGATAATGGTGTAAAACCCGTTGATCAAATCACGCGAAGTTCATCCATACATAAAGTAAACGATTAACAAGTGTGTGTATATCGTAACGAGTAAATTTTCGTAGACATTAAATATCAAACTGGGCGTACTTATCAGAAATTAAAATTTTTGCTACGCGATTAATCTTAATTTAACTAGTAAATATTATATAATTGGAGGAGCTACGAGACAACAATGTACACGGAATTACGCTTCTTGAATTCACCGGTGTTGACCTTTTTTCTGTATGCGTCTGAATGCTGAACCACGAAAAAGAATGATATTGAGCGTCTTAATGGCTTCGAAATGCTCTGCCTGGTGGTGAATGCTAAGGGTATCAACTACCTCGTCCATACTTTAATATGTAAACGAATTCTTTGCTCGTGGTTTTTATTTTTTTTTGATCCCGGTCAGACGACGTTCCAACCACAATTGTCTTCGCAGCCGTTGGTACACAATCAATCATATACTACCCTGTGCATGCGGAAACTACAGCTGACGCTAATCATGTAATTTTTGCTTACTACTTGTCAGCGGAGGTAGAGATGCCTTTATTAATAAAATTTACAATATTGAACCCATTTTCTCGGTTGCCTACTTTTTGATTCCCTGAATAACAACGATATCCTCGCAGTTCTGGCCACCTATGTGTATATATCTGAAATTAATCTCTAAGTGTGTTTTTTTTTAATCTCTAAGTGTGTTTTTTTTTCTCTTCAATACTTATATAATGTCAATAATTGACCGTTGTATATTATACACAATTTAGACGGAATTAATAATATATCTTATACTATTGCGATTTAATGTTTATATAACTTACGTCTTAACCGTAGATTAGAATTATGTACGCCGTTTACAATAGGCTATTTTCGTTCACAGGAGTCCGTATGTTGTTTAATTGTAGTAGATATGTGAGGTAATTTTAAAATTCGTCGACGTGTAACGTCTGTTCTTCTAATAGCTCTGAACAATTGTCCTATAACATTTGTTTTGCAATATTTTTATGTTCGTAGCTTGTTAAATATTGCATTTGAATATACACGAGTTATTAGAATGTCTCTGAAATATTTTTATTCGATAATTTATCCCGTTAACAGGTCGATACTTATTTATGGTAAACGTCATCTACTTATTTCGATATTAATTTTAATTTTTCATTTGCCGAAATGCAAGTATTTTTTCGTTCAGAGGCACGTGTTAGTCTTGATGGTATCAATACGACACGAAGAAGATATATATAGTCGTGTCATTTAGTTCATTTTAGGGATATCTGTAACGAGTAAAATATATAGGCAAAATCCTGAAAAACTCTGTTGCGCTACAAATATCGGTTTTACCGTGAAGGTAGAAGTCCCATCGCTCGGATAAGGCGATGGTTTATATAAAAACTTCTAGATATCTTTTAATATCAAAAGGTACCAGTCTGGCTTACTTATTGAAAATGTCCATAGTGTAATCTGTAATTTTCGCTAATTGCGTAGTAGTAGTATAAATGGACTATCAATAAAAAAGATGAAAAGAAAATACAAGCTTTCGAGCTACGGTGTTGGCGGAGGATTTTAAGATTATCGTGGATCGAAAAAGTCACGAATAAGATATTACAGAGAATAGGCGAAAAATGCAGTTTATTATCTGCAATACGGATACGAATTTTGCACTATTTTGGTCACATTAAAAAACTAATATTGGAAGCCAGACCACCCGGTAGAAGACAAAAAGGAAGACAGCATCGAAGATGGTCGGATCAAATATCGGATTTACCAAAAACAAACAACATTAACAGCATGCAGCAGGTTTGCAATGGACAGACGCCAGTTGAAAAAAAAAAACGATTTGCGAGTTAATTGGATTATCATGATCACGACGTCCTATAGAATATAACGAAAATTCATCAACGGTATAACATTTATTTCCAGAATCAAACTGTTAATCTAAAAGTATATTGTCATTTTCAGTCTTAATAATTCTCTCGCTATAGTTATTAAATAATGATATAGGACGGAAATGTTTAAAGTCGAAAATATTTTTAAAATCGATTATTCTCGCGTATATAATAAACGGACTACAGATGGTGTGAATTTATTTTCAACGCTTTTAGCGCTATCTTTAACCAAATTTGTACGATTTAGCTTGAGGCATATGTTTTACATACGATCATTATTACGTGAACAATTTTCTACAAGTGTGAGAATAACTTAGTTTAAATATTGCCCTGAAAATATATATTTTGGTATCATGTTAGATGAAAAAAAAAAGCCAAACATATTTAGTAAACTGATTTTTTAAAAATATATAAGTAAAGTCAAGATAAACGTTCACAATTCTTTTGATGTTTAATAATACTAATACTAATACGAATAATGTTAATAATGATAATGAAACTAAATTACGCGTAATGATTAATCTGCTTAATTTGGAATTCAACGATAAGCCACAACACCTACGAAATTAGTAACTGCGGATCATTATCTAAGTCTACCGAAGTATTGTTATTTTTATTTTTATTATTATTATTATTATTATTGTATTGACTGGTTCATTAATAGAAGCCAGTCTATTATCTTTTGTTCCATTCATTTCTTTGTATTAAGTTGTTTAACTTTTTAAAAGTTCTTTGTTCCTATATCTTTCATAACTATATTCATAAATATCTTCTTATATGTATTTATCTGATTGTTCCTTATATTATTTCTATCACTAACTCGTTTCCGTTTGTTCCTATGGAAATAGTTTTAATCGTATTTTTTTCCTCATTAAACCCCTGATAAAACTTCTCTGTACACTTTACTTTAACCGTTGGTTAGTCGCGCGGTCTACAGTCCGTAGATCACATATATTCCAGAGCAGTTTTTCCTGAACCACATAGCAGTAACTTTCAGTAACTGTTAAAAATCGGTTCTTTTATAAAACGTGCGAATTCGCAATTGTTAGCTTGTTTTGTGCGCGTAACATACGTAAAAATTTAACTGGTCCACGATTGTAGATCGCGCAATCATTCGTGTAACTATTTTTGACGGATGCCTAATTTATCACTAGATGGTCAATGATTATCTTTTATAACCTGTTGAATTTGTCACGAATTCTTTGTGTATTCAAAGCAAATAACCCTTCGCCAAAAGTAAAGGGGAATAATTTGAAGAATTTGCTTGGAATCTTATTAAACCGCAAATTGAATTTCGATCAACAATTCCATCATCGCCAAAAGAATTGAAATGCCGTGTTCTAGTACTTTTGGGGTTAAAGAAAGTACTCGCTCCATTCCGGTTAAATCAGAGAATTATGTCGGACGCTGTAATATAGTCCCTACAAGTCATAATAAGTCAACAAGAAAATCGTGTGTAAAATGTGGAAGGTTTGTTTGTAAATAACGTATAAAAGAAGTTTACAAATTTATTAAATTCAATGATAAATTTTGATGAAGAATTAATTCTAAGGAGTATATTACAGGTTTCATTTTTGTATTGAATAACTATTTTTTAATTTTTTTTTAAATTTTTTATAATTTTTTATTATTTTATTTTACTGGCTATAGCTTTTTGTTTATTTAAAAATTTTATATTGTTCAACTATTTTTTAATTATTTTTAATGACGATCAATTTTTTTTTTTTTTTTTTTTTTATTTTACTGGCTATATTGCTATGTAAAACATTTTATGTTACTGATAGTTGTTTTGTTATCAGATTGTTTCATTAATACTGTTCTTCATTTTTCTGATTTTTCGAAAATTGTAATCTAAGTTAATATTTTTTCATTTTTTTTTTTTTAATATTCTCTCGATAAGGACCTAACAGCCGAAAAGCTTTGTGATTTTTCGATAAAGAAAAACTTTAGTGGTTTTAACTTTTGTTACCTTATTTATTTTAATAAAAATCACTACATTCCACATTCTTCAAATTATAATTAAAATGGTTTACAAAAACATGCGCGACTAGCCGGGGGTTAAACATTCTGTTCAGGAAACCAGGTTTTTAAAAGATTTCAAACTTTACGTCTACATTCCATACAACTTTCAACACCGTAAGGATGAACAAACCGCCGATATGTGTTTATAAAAAAAATTCTCGCGGTTAAATCGAGTTTTCTTTTAAGTTAGTCATTTTCTTTTCTCGTTAAAAAATGTTTTCCCTCGCGCCATATGACATACCGATTTTGTAAGGGAAGTACGATCAATTAATTGCGCTGAATATAGAAAAAAAAATACGGTGGAATGAACGAAACGGAATTGAAATTATTAATTGGCCAAGTCTGTGCGCGAATCAGGTTCGGATTTTTTGTTGAGAAAAATTTTAAAAACCGGTTATATTTTTAATACGAATTGAATAAAGACATTTTGTTCTGGGCTATAATTTAAAGCTTACGGAGAAGTAAAACTGCGCATTGCAGAAATAATCAAAACATACGTAGCAATGTTGCGATTTTATTGACTCAATTATAAAAATTCTGCACGCGCTTTATTTTGAAAAAGATCGGTGTGGTACATTGCCCGATCTGGATTTGTTATTATTCCGGTACGTGAGTTTTCATTTACGTCAATCTGAGAATTTTCTAATGGGAATTATTCTTGTGGTGGTAATATTTTTTTTTTTTTAATCCTCAGAGAATTAAAACGTTTAAAAATTGAAATTATCAAATATTTCTTCCTACGTTTTAATAGTTGCCAGTTTACGTGTATATATATATATATATAAAATGCGTGTGTTGTGTGTTTTCTAACGACTATATTAATTGTTGTACGTAGTACATAATATAAAATATTCCCGAAATGGTAAACACGAGGCGAATAGTAGTTCGGCTATTAAAAAAAATTCACCGCATCCTGAATATATTTTATTATTTATAAACGGCCGGTGTTCTATGCGATTTTCTCATTGAAGAAAAAAATAACCGTTATGAATAGTGTGTAACCGTTACTAGATTAATTTTTAAATATGCGGGATGGAGTTTTTTTTTTAATTTAGCGCGTTTTTTTTAAAACTTATCTACTAAATTCTTCCAAGTTAATTTTATAATCCGGCAAATTTAATTATTTCATTATTACGATCGAATATATATATATATATATATATATATATATATATATATATATAATATATTTTCTTTAGTTTAGACTTTTTTTTTACTTCTTCTCGCGGTTTAAAAATAGTACGTTAGTTTTTAATCGGTTACCGCGAATAAATTAACTGATCGTTAATCTACGTTTATTACCGGTTTTTTTAAAAGATAATATAATGGTTAAAAATACACAACCATCCATATTTAGACTTATTATTATGTGTTTGTACGTATATAGATGAATATGTACTCGCAACTATAATTAAACGAAAGAAAAACATCTTTTACTTGAAAACAAAAGTATTACGGACCACCGATTGAACCTCGTAAACAAATTTTCTGACGAGCAAAAAACCAACCGTTGAACCTTAGTAGTTTTCAGATGGCCAAGCAGAAAAGAGTATTGCACCCTAAACCGTCTACGTGTGGGTCATACGGTCGTATCACACGATATATACTAACAAACTGCCCTCTATGTGGACATTTAACGGAACCTCAATAGACATGCACTTCATTTATAACTACCAAATAGTTACACCATACAGGTTAACACACAACACAAAGTGCCGCATACACAAAATCCTCTCAAACCAACCCTCAATCACTAGTTAGAATCCTGGCTTTTTCCAGAGAAATCGGACTCCTAACGTATATATAAATTAGCCACATGTCTCCTTATACTGTGATATTACTTATAGTTACACGCGGTATACAGAGAGTTATATTATTTTTAAAAAAAAGTATATATATATATATATATATATATATATATAGCTTATTTATTAGATTTTATCGATAACAAAAACGGTATGCTCCTAGGAAACGTTTTTAAGAGCACACGAAAATTTTTTCGACCTCAATAGCAATTGTTATCGAATGATTAGAGTGCTCTTAAAAACGTTTCTTTCGGAGGAACATATCATTTACATTATCGGGATATAGCGGTGAGATGTTATAGTGTAAATATGCCAGTAATTACTTATTATCGAGGAAAAATATGTTTATAACAGATCGAGATTAAAGGTATATAAGGCTTTGTTGGTTAAAATCAATAAATTATTATATTACATTTGCTGATCTCAATTTACGAACAAGACGAGATAAAATGTAAAATTATTTTAATTTATAAACTATTAAATTCGAAAAATAAATCATCCACGGACACACACACACATATATATATATATATTTATATATGATTTTAATGGAGTCTTATTAGAAACATTATTTTAGCTCGTTAGCAGGTACATAAAAAATGTATAATATAATTTGCAATAAAACGTGGTTCCTCCGATTATCGTTGCAACCCTGTGTTTTTATTTTATTTTTTAATGTTTTTTTTTTATTATTTTATTATTTTATTTTTTTTTAAATTTATTTTATGTTTTAATTCTAACGAGGTTTTAATGTAGAACAGCATTAATAGGGCTTCACCTACATTTCCTTTTGCGATTTATTTCGAGGATAACGATTCTCGTAATTATATTTTCAGTCGCGTAACCTTGAACTTGACTAAACGTAACCTTGCGAATATTCTATGCTAATGGAAATACCAATTCCCTAATCGTTTTCACTATTAAAAAGTCTCCGGCAGAGGGTTGAGATAATAGGACTTGCGAATTTGTTCTTAATTATTTTGTTTTCGTTTTTTCGAGCGTCATTAAGTTAGATCGTTAGCGATAACTGATTCTATACATAATAAGTCGGTTGTCTGTTTGGAAGCGGATTAATTGTATCCGCTCTGATTCCGACATGGAAGGAAATTCTTAGAATTGTCGTTTTATAAATTTTTGCGAAAAACGAACGTATCGGGGTTTTTCTCTGGCAATTTTGTGGTCATACGTTGTCGGTGTGTACACATCTGTCTTGCTGATAATTTGAAATATATGTTTGTAATTATAAAATTGTTCTCTTCTTACTATTCCACTAAACGGTCAATTACGCTTAAATCGTGTTCACCTACCACTTACGCCCGTCACCAATTCTGGCGTTCGAATCCTCCATTAGTATAATAATTTTTTCTGATTTGGTTAATGATAACGCTGTCCGGATGATAAAATTGCTCAACTTCCGACCTATTTAAAGCGCGAGTTGGAACTTAGTAATATTATGTTTGGAAATGAGCTGTAGAAATATCACTCCGTCGATGATTCTCTGTAATGATTTGATTCAGTAGCATATTAAATACGATGGCTATACACATAACTCACTGATATCAAGAATGTCTATATTTAATCACCATGCTAATAAAGTTATATATTTAAAGAACACTTCGGTATAAATTACGAATGAAATGATAGCTTGTGCCAGGTGTACCTTCAGCGATGAATGGTTCCAAAGGTTTGGAAACGGATGATAATAATTCGCACTCTAAAGTCGCCCGGGAAAGATTTATCGTTGACCTCTTCGTATAAGCCGATAAGTTTACTGTTTTGTGTTGGTACATTATTGGTATTGGTGCAACTGTTCTTAGCTTTCATCTGCTCAGTTTGGCTATACTCGCGGTGTCTCTTCGCAGTCCGCGATTATGTCATTACTAAATTGGGTGCAGTCATTCCCATAGAAGTATCCTCGATATCACGGGCGCTTTTGACCGCATGAGCGGTAAAAAAGGAGTCCTCGGTAAATTATACGCAGCGAAGGTCTCCAGTTATTTAATAGAAATCCTGTGAAGAAGTTCGGTCCTTAAGGCATCTACTACATCAGTAAGAAGACCACAGGGCTGTCTCTAAGGAAGTAGCAACCATTAAGCGTCGAGTCAGCAGGTCACTTCAGTATTATCGAATTCGATTCACTGCTCACAAATTACGAATGATGTGTGTTCTTTAGAGCGCTGACGTGTTTCAGAACGCGTCACGGTCCATTTGCGTACTATGAGGAGCATTTCTCTCTTTGTAGGATCAGTCTCTTGTCGAATGAACGAGCAGATATTCCTGAAGGTATAAACTGAACCAGGGAAATTGCTTTCGGTCGAGAATGTCACATTATCGGTGTGTCAGATCAGAGGTGGATATTGTTTTTATATATGCGTAGTTATGTCGACAGTATGCAGGGATTAAATTGGGTTACGTTCGATCACATTGTTTCAAAAATGATCTCGACGTATTAACGCTCTGTGTATTAGTCTTCTTTTGACATTATTTTTTAAGTCGCTAGTTTGAAAGAAAATTAATAAAAATAAATAATTTTAAAAATTCAAGAATTAAATGTTACGTATTTTATCGCGAGTTTAATGTGTATTCGAATTTTTATATGACACGCTTATTTTTGTTCGTTAAAAACTTAATTTCATATTTTACGCTCGTAAATATTTGTCTGTCGGCCCAATAAACGTTTTTGCCGCGTTGATCTTAATAAACTTTGTACATTACATCTGGTTTTAATTTAGGCGCTATAGAAAGTTTTGACTATTTCTCTCTAAATATCTATATCTATAGATATTTTTGTTTTAGTTATGTCATCGATTATTTCTGTGTGCGTTTATTAACGATATTTTATCCAGTGTAAAGTACTTGTTATATGTCAGGTATTGCTATTACAAAGGAAATCAAATGACTAAATTTCGTATTAAAAATACACGAAAGCTTTTCTGCTATTAAGCAATTTTCAAATGTCCATAAACAAAAATAAAGAAAATAGTAATAATAAAAACGAAAATAACGTAAAATAAAAGGAAATATTTAATATCTAGATGTACAGTTAAAAAAAAATAGTATTGCACTTTCTTCATTTCCAAACGCCTTGTTTATAAGTCATTCCTGTGTTATGTTATATCCGAGTAAGAAACTTTTTAAAGGTGAGCGTGAAAATGTATTGAAGATGTAAAGAAATAAAGACGTACAAAAAACCCGAAATTATAAATAGGTAAAAACGTAAACGTATATAAAAAGGTAGAAATTGAACTGTATGAGGCAATAGAAATCGAAACGTAAGGATGTTCAAATAATTAGGTTTGATGGATCAAGCGGTTAAAAATAATTTTTTAGAAATTTCGATCAGTTGAGTACAGAAAGAAAGTAATGTTGATAGAAATAACAGAAAAAAATTAACTCGTTACCGAAATTGACCTAATGCGTAGTGAAAGAAGAGACGACGATATAAATAAAATGTTTATTACACAAAAAATTTTTTAAAAAATTAGCTGTTCTGAATTTTGAACATTCAATAATTAAATAGTAACAGGAATATTTTTTTTTTCAATCTGTTGATTGGTTGATTAATGGAACAAATCAAATCAAATCCGCAGTTTTTTCTTCCATTCCTCTCTTCTTCTGCTTAGTTGTTTTAATTCTTGACAGTTCTTTGTTCCCATATCCTCCATAACTTGTTCCATGAATCTTCTTCCCCATCTTCCTCTTTTATGTTTTCCGTCCAATTTTCCTTCTATTAATTCTGTCAGTAACGCATTATGCCTTAACACATGTCCGATCTATCTATTTCTTCATTGAGAGATAGTTTTCATAATATGTTTTTCTTCCTTAATCCGGTTATAAACTTCTTCATTTGTAATCTTATCCGTGCACTTTATTTTAAGCACTCTTCGCCAACACCAGGTTTCAAAAGCCTCCAGCTTTACAATGTGTCTACTTTCCGCAATGTCCAAGTTTTAGCACCGTAGAGACAGACCGACCACACAAATGTTTTTACAAAATTTTTTGTTACGGCTAAATCTAGTTTTTTTGATGTTAACAATTTTCTTTTCTTGTTAAATGCTGCTTTTGCTTGTGCTATTCGACACCTCACCTCTGTTGAACATTTATCATTCCATTGAATTCTGCTATTTACATATATGAAACTTTCCGTCTGATCTATTTTTTCTGATTTAATGGTAATTCCTGTGTTAATTTTTGTTTTGTAGCACACCACGACTTTTGTTTTCGTTTTGTTAATCTTCATGTTATACTTATTCAGAAGATTATCTACTAAATTTAAAATATGTATTAGTCCTTTTTCACTTTCTGCTACTATGGCGATATCGTCAGCATATCTTATCATATTTATTTGAATTCCTTTACAATCCGTGTTATGTAATTCTTTAATAGCGTGTTCCATGTACAAGTTAAACAGATACAGGTTGCATCCTTGACGTACTCCTTTCCTCATTATTGCTTCGGTTTGTATATTGTTCGTTTTTATAATCGCAGTTTGATTTTTGTACAAATTGTAGATTACTCGTCTGTCTCTGTAGTCAACTCCTATTCTTTTTAGTATATCGAACATTTTTTCCCAGCTTACATGATCGAAAACCTTTTCCAGATCCACGAATGCAACGTACGTTGGTTTATTTATTTCCATCCTTTTTTTTCAATTATCATCTTTAGGCATAATATGGCTTCCCTACATCCTATTTCTTTCGGAAATCCGAATTGTATTTCTTCTAGTTCTGATTCTATTTTATCTGATATTCTACATATAATTTTGGTTGATATTTTCGAGTCGTATGATAATAGACTCAGTGTTCGATGTTCACTGCAACTGGTAGTTCCCGGTTCCTTCGATATGGTTACGATTAAGCTATTTTCAAAATCCTTGAGTAGCCGTCCATTTTCATAGCATTCTTTTATTATAAGGAATAGTCTATTAGTCGCATTTTTACCTATTAATTTTATTATATCTCTACTAATTTTATCTATTCCCGGAGCTTTATTTGTTTTTAATTCTTTAACTGCCCTCTCAAATTCCGATTCCATAACATCTGGTCCCATGTTGTTGTCTTTTTCAACCAGATCATACTCTTCTATAGTGTTTTCATCTAGCTTTTTATCGGCAAATAGTTCTTCTATGTATTCCTTCCATCTATATGCTACTTCTTTAGTCTCAATTAATTTTTTCCCATACTTGTCTCCTATTGTATTACTTCTTTGGACTTCATAACAGAAATGCTTTCCGATTTCTTGATAGGCTGTTGTAGTGTTTCCCCATTTTCAAACGTAAATCTCACTTAAATATTAATAATAAATTAATAATCTACAAATCAATCATTAGGCCTATTTTAACATATTCTTGTCCAGTTTGGTCTTCAGTCTCAAATGCTAGTTTTAATAGACTGCAATAAGTCCAAAATCGATGTCTTAGATGTATCCTCAATGTCCCCGTATACACTAAAATTTCATATATGCATAGTGCTCTGCAGATACCATATGTAAAAGACTATATCCTCAAACTATCCCAAAAAATTTTTCTCAGTTGTAGTGTGCACCATAATAATTTACTTCCAGCAATAGGAAATTACGATTCCAGGGAACTAAGTATTAGATATACTAAGTATAAGCATCGACGCATTAAACATAATGTATTATTCTCATAACGTCATAATTTGTTTGCTTTCGTTTCCATTACTTATAAATGATATTACATATTCGTTATATAATTAAACTTATTATTTTTTAAATTACCGCTTTTCATTTGCGATGGTTTTTTGTCTGATTTTTCCATCAATACTATTTTCATCTTGTATATTTATTATTTACCTGTTTATATTGTTAGAATTTTTACTTTCATAAATGGAGAGGGCATTTGTTCCGGTACATTTATTAAATATTATTATAACTTTTTAATATAATGCCAAATATACACGTTTTACATTTTTACATTTACATTTGTTCAAATGATCGTTTACATATGAGCAGTGCTCTTCAATCCACTTCTCTTTTGCTTTCTTTGCCTCTTTGTTCACCATATTTCGAAGTTTTTTATATTCTTCTATGCCGTCTTTAGTTTCCGCATTTTTGTATCTTCTCCTTTCTTCTATTAGTTTCACTACTTCTTCGGTTATCTATTTTTTTCTGATTCGATTCTCCCTTTTTAGTTTGATTTCTGTTACTTTGGTGATTGCAGATTTCAAGTATTTCTATTTTTCATCAATACTGATCTGGCTGCCATTGTTGTTTAATTGATCTATATTGCGCGCTAGATCTTCCTTGTATTCTTGATTTCGTAATAGTTCTATATCGTATCGTGTATTTTTCTCATTTCTTTCAGTTTTTCTGAATTTTAGTAAACTCCTCATTATTACCAAATTATGATCGCTCTTAATATCTGCTCCTGGTGCTGTTTTACATGATTTCACTTGGTTTCTAAATGAACACAATCTTATATATATATATGTGTGTGTGTGTAATTGTTTTTCTCATAATGAGAGAAAAGTTTGAAAGAGAGATAATAATAGGTATATGATAGTAAAAACCACTGTTAATGAAGAAAATATGATGTCCAAATACTTGAAACGACGTGTTAGGAGTATGGAAGAGTATGATTGGCTCCCACATGTTTTTCCTAATAGACTAGTAACTGCAACAAATGTATACGTAGTAATTTCAGTGTAGTGTGTTCTCTCGAAAATAATGCTTCCAAATAATCATTGATATCATACCGAAGCCTTATTTCGCAATCATAAATATGAATATATAATACATACGCACAAACACATGTATATATATATATATATATGCGTGATATTTTAACGCGAAGTAGGTTCTACCGATGCTGATAGCAACACCCGGAAAAATGTTGGAAAATTCGGACTAGGAGGCACGAATGGAAGAGGACAGCTACTATACAGTTCCCTATCGATAATTATCTGCCTATAAGCAATATCGTGTTTAAGCATAATAAAAGACGATTGTCAATTTGGACTGCACCCGGTGCTGCCTATAAAAATCAAATTGATTGCTAATCCGAAATAGATGGGGTACATCAGTAATTAATGTGGTCGCAAGACCGGACGCAGAATGCGAATCGGACCATAAATTAGTTAAAGTATCCCAAAACTACGTAATATAATTTGGAAGAATGTCTAGAAGATTAACACGCCCCGATGACAAAATCATAAAACAACCGGAAATACCTGATGCTGATAATCTGGATTTAAACCAAATTTGATAAGAATTAAGAAATTTATAGAATCAGCTGTAAGAAGCGACACTAAGGAAGAACCTATTAAACGGCAACACTGGATATCGAACGATTCAAACTGATGGTGGAAAAGAAATGGATCAAACAAATTATTACGGGAACAAAAAATGAAAGAAATCAATAAAGCAATCAAAATAACATGCAGAAAAGATAAAAATAATTATATTCATAATATTTGTTCGAAAGTACAAAAATATACGGAAAACGATGAAACGTAAGATTTATACAAAAAAATGAACCTACTTACTAGAGAACTTAAATTAAGAAGTTAATCGATACAAAACAGAGTCATTGTTAATGATCCAACTATGATTGCGGAAGTTTGGAAAGAGTACTGTGAACGGCTATTTACGGATAAAATTATGTACAACATTACAGATATTATTACTGATAATATAGCTCTTGAACCGTTAATATTGAAGGTAAAAGTACAAAGCGTAATCGATAAAATAAAAATCGGTGAACCTTATGGCATTGTCATTGAAATACTAAAATTCACGCGTGATGTAGGTATTGATATGATGATGCATAAATTACATTGTAAAATACGAGAATGAGGGCGAAGAAGGCCATTTAATGACAATTGGTTAAGGATAGTGCCGGCAAAATTATCATTAAAGCAATTCCAACGTCTGCTTTTGGCATTGAAGTCTTCAATTAAAATTACTTTGTGATTGACTCTCATTAACTGCCTAATATCATTGGCAAAATTACGCATACGTGTGGGCGGTTTATAATATATATATAGAAAGTATAGAAATGGGGGAATTACGACTATGATAATTGTTAAGATTACTCGTAGCACGAGTGCTACTAGTAACGTGATAGTTCCTATTGATAATGATATTGACATCAATAACTGTGTTGGATCTATTTGTATTAGTACTAACGATTTTTTTAATGACGGCGCACTGGTCGAAGTTAGCAGGATGATCTCGATTACAGTTAGCGCATTTAAATATTTTTTCGGGATAAGAAGCGGAAGTGTGGCATTTGCTACATATAAGACAACGTTCTGTGAGATTAGAATTTTTTGAGACATGTGTCCGAAGCGCTGACAACGAAAACATTGAAATAGGGAGGTACGCCTTTCATATTTTTCTCATGTAATGACACAGGAAAAAAAGGTACCTACGTGATAAATATGACGCAATTGTGTACCGGGTGGAAATAAAACTGAGTAAACAGGAAGAGGAATGGTATCCCAATCTGATCATTTTTTTTATAAAATTGAGAGACAGAGGATATATCGATGAAGGGTTGAGAGTAAACGATGAAGGTAAACCCTTAAGTATCATCCGGACAGGCTTGCGGTTATAAGGAACATGCGTGAAAAACGGGATATTAGCATTTTTCAGGTTTGCAGCAATGAGATCGAAGTCGTCATATGTGCTAGCAAACAAAGAAGTTTTATAACGATTATAATTTCTAATGTTAAAAGTAGATTTTGCAAATTGCTTAAGAGTAGAAATTTAATTTTTAATATTAACCTTGTTGCCCTGGTTGATTGAGTCGTCTTCATCATCGTATTGAAGGTGTATAAATCGGCTATGATTTAGTGTTGTCGATAACGTCCCTTTTTTTTGTTTCTTTGGAGTGCTTTTGCCATTGCGTTCAGCATATACTACGTAATCGTATATGTACGTTGGTCGTTCATCCTGCGTTTAATTTTTGTTAATATAAGTTAGTTTTATCTCGTTTGTGTAACTGCGTCATTAATATAGTTCGATACCGTGACTCGCATGGTATTTCCCTCTGCTACCCGGCCGCCCGGACCGGATACTACATCTGTCGCAGCTGGTGGAGTAATTAAATGATTATCTGTCACGATAACCGTAACCCAGAACCATTAGCTTCGTTCAGTTCATCCAACGGTCATCCTATTCACCGAAAAAAGACGATATCACGTCCGACTCATCGGATAATCACGATTGTAAATATATATGTGTTTATCAGACTGAATAAGAAAAATATTTCTTCTTTTTTTAGACATGTTGCGAAGAATATAAATTCCCTACAACGTCTGATAATCACCGGAAAAGTGAACGGGCCAAGAAAAAAGGAAGGTTAAGAACGCGCTATCATGCTACCTCATTTCCGCCTGTAAGAATATTTGTCCTGGAAGTATGAGATATGGCCAGTTACCTGTTGATGTTCATTAGTAGTGGCTGTGCCCCCTTCCACCGAGTAGAAACTTTTTTGTTTCATATGCGATTGTGTTTGAAATTAACATGAATAGAAAATACTGAAATAATGGAAGTTTATGCAATGAATTTTATCGTAATAAAAAATGAAACATAATATTACGCGAATGTATCACTTACACACACACATATATGTATATATATATATAATATGTACACGTACGTGTTATTTTCATTCAGCATGCTATTATTTTCATAATAAAATTTATATTTTTTCCATTCCTTGTTCAAATAATTTATCGTCGACGCATTCTATCAGTTAAGTGATAATTTTTTAACGTTGTAAATACAGATGTCAAATTTATACCGGTCGATCGAACGATGAACATGACGTCAATGCGATTATTTTTACGACGTTAATACTTAATTGAACTCGATCTTTCTGTTACGGGTAGTATTGAATTCTCTGCTTTTCCCTCGACTGTATATTTAAAGATTGTTCAGTTTATCGTAAGTATTTCAACTTGTTTTCTTATTTACCCGCACTAACACATTTATCCTTGAAACCATCAGTAGTCTGGATTTAATTGCTTAATTAAAAAAATTAAGGTAATATATGGGCTTTGCGCTCGTACTGCCTGAGTTTGAATTTAATTATCCATCCAATTGGTAGATAATACTTTTATACCTAACTTTGTCATATATATATATATATATATATATATATATATATATATATATATTTCGATATAGTTGCTCGATCATTCAACTCTGTCAACCGAACTTCCATCATAAAGCTTTTTATGATTATTCAACTTTTAAGAATGTGAAATGGCACCTCAGTCCATATAATATTGCTCACCTGCGTTCGTATGCGATGAAATAAGAACCATCTATTTAGAACCTAGGTGAAAATAATGGATTTTTTGGTTTGTTTCTATGGATTGAAAAAAAGAATTACGTATAGACCGTGTAGTTTTTTTGCACAATGCCGTAGTGTGTAAGCGTTGCCGACACGTTACAACGAAATTCTGTACTGGAGATCGTCAAATTCATGTTAGTTGCCGCGTGTTATTTCTTAACTTAAATCTCTAAGTTCGTTTCTTGATATTATTTTCTTTTTTTTAACTATTCTTCGACGTGTTGTGCTACAACGTGTGGAATTTTCCGAATAGAGATTTATCGTTTATGAAGTTAGCGACATGTGCGTACGAACAGTACAGAATTTAGACTGGGAAATTTTTTTGGACTTCCACTGCTTATCTGTAAGGTTTCGTAATAGGGTTGGATCGATATTAGCAGTCCTGTGGCAGTCGTATTAATTTTGTAGCGTGCGTTTAATCGGCCATTAGTTAATTAATATTTCCAAATCTTTCGTATATTCTAAATCATTATTTTCGGAAAAGATTTACATTAGTAAATATTGGTACATTCAATAAAAACCGTTCATTGGTTACAAGGATAATGCAAGGTTCGGTATTGGGTCCTTTTATGGAATATAGTATTTTCAAGAATGTATCAAATTAAACTAGCGACAACTGTTAAAATCATAACATTCATCGACGATATAGCTATGATAATAGCGGATAAGAATGAATTAGACTTGGGGGAAAAAATATGCAGTACATACAATGAAGTTGAAAAATTCTTAATATTAATGTGTCAAAATCCAAATATATATTATTCAGTAAAAAAAAATCAAAAACAATAAATTAAATTTAATAAATTACAATATCAACATTCAGTTTTTGACAAGCGAAAAATATTGGGGGGGAGTAACAATTGAAAAAAAAACCTTAACATTTTACGAGCATTTCCGTAACGTAAAGAATAAAATTGGTACGTTTTCACCTATATCGAATAAACTATATAACAATAACGAGACATTCAATTATAAAAAAGGATTAATATTTTGTATTAAATCATATAAAACTACTAGCTACTGGGCATCAATTGTAATAGCATGTATTTATCCCGTAGATTTAGAAATTCGTAAATATATCGATATATTTTTCATCGAGAATAATATTAATATAAATCGCGAATTTTTTCAAGTAAAACGTTTAAATAGAAAATTCGTATACGAACAAAAAACGCAAAACAGTCGTTATACTAAAGCGACATTATATCGAGAAATATCGAAGCGTGTATAATGGATCAACTTATCAATATTTCTCAAATTTAAATGATAGATATAATAATAATCATTTTTTTGGGCTTCTATACAGTTTTACCCATATCTGCATATTATGGAATGAATAACAAAAGGCTACTTATAAATTAGGCAGATTAAGAAGTAATGTAGGGATGAGTAAAATTAAATAATGATACCAGAATCTAAAATATAGGAGTATAGGGCCGTATATACTTCGGCATTTTGAAGAGCTAAGAGAAATGCAATATTTATAGGAAACGGTACCTTAAGGCTGTGATAAAATGTAACACGAAAATTACTATGATGGGAACACCGGCATCGGGCACTAAATGAGTATCCGTAGGATGAGAGCAATTAGAAGAGCTAATAAGTTTCAACTTGAAGGCGACTATTGCCGAGTCCTAGTCGACAAATGATGTAATAAAACCCAGCAATTTGATCGTTTCAACTTTAATATTGTATAACCATGGATTAGAAGGTATGTCGGGTTGAATAGATTTAAAATGCCTTGCAGTAAATGGATCGGACCATAGATTTTTCCAGTACTCCTTATGCGCATATTTAATGTACGCTAGGAGATCTATAGGAGGAGTATAAAACAAAAAAGTCCCTAATGTAACCGTTGAAGTGACTAAATGATCAGCTAGATTATTGCCATGGATACCGCTATGCCCGGGGAACTAAACAAATTTAACTCTTACACCGAGTGAGTTTAAACGGCAATATGTAATTAGAAATTTTGTAAATAATTGACGGTAAACGAGAATTGAGCTGTGAGTGCTGTAATGCCAGCAAGCAACTTTTAGAATCGGACAGGATAAGAATATTTGTAGATGGGCGATTTATAGTTATCGAAGAGATTGAAGAATAGCTGTAGCTTCATTCTATTAAGGGTAAATTTTTTTGAGATGTTGAGAGTGGGGATTACGAATGCAGCTCCGACTGAAAAAGAGCACTTCGAGCCATCCGTAAAAATTAATTCTTTACTTTTATAATGTTCAGTTTATCACCGATTACGGCTGTTTTAAAAAATATTTAAAACGTTTGGGAATAGCGAAAACTGAAAAATGACTGAAAAATGTAGAGCGTATGATGCAAGATTGTAATTGCAAACAAATAGTTTAACACAATAGAATTAGTAAATAATTAATATAATGATTTTAATAACTTAGATATTCGAGAAATAAGTACAATAAGTATAATTTAATATATTAATAAGATCATTTTTAAATGTTACCAATATCATCGTAATGTTTAGAAAATGATTATTATTAAAAAATGTAGTTAAAAGATTGTAAATGGAGCTTATGTTGGCAATAGGCTTAATTAGACTGTCATCGTAAAGTTTCCGTAACATATATTTCTGTAATTTTGAATAAATATACTATTTTGAAAAAAAAAATCTTTGGTATTTTATTCGTAGGCGATTGAATGTACGTCTTATAACGTGTGTTCTCACGTAATTGCGAAATTATTTTGACCGTTTAAAAAAAACACTGGCTAATTTTTTTATTTTTAAAAATCCGACATTCCAAATACATTCTTACGTTTCGATGCGATAATTTGTGTTATTATTTTTCTTATTATTATTATTGTTACTACTACTACTACTACCACCATTATTTACAGTTATCGTTTTGTTATGATTATGGTCGAGGTCCTAAAGTGTTCTGTTAACGTAATGAAAACCATTGTTTTTATGTTATTATTTTTCATTGCGTTCTACCTACTTCCTCGGCATGTCAACATGTTGTTAATTACCGACACCCATCCACTCTACTTGTGTATTTTCTCGAGAAATTTTTTTATTCTCACACAATTATGTTATTTCGTGTCTGTACAACACTTTACAGTAAAGTATTATTATTTCCACGGTTTTTTATTTATTTCAAAATTCTGGGAGTATCTTCTCACACTCTATACGTGAATATGTTTGTTGCATGGGGCGTGTGAGAATTATATTATGTTCATATATAGGTATATAATGTGCGCAAGTGTGTGCGCGTGTATATTGTGGAGTTGTAGGTTTCTCCATCCAGTTGAATTTTATATTGTTTTTAATTACAGGCCATTGTTTTCTTGTTGTTGTATAGTAAGTTAAATTACTGGAATCAAGTGAATTTAAAAAAAAAATCATAATTTTTGATATGCATCTATTTATGGCAATACACTTTTTTTTGGTCTGTGTATAAGGCGTGTGTGAAACTATATATATAATTATATATGTGCACACGTTTTGCTGATGCATGTACGTATATGTAATATTTTCATTTTTCATATTATTATTTATTATCAAATAGTAATTAACTAGTTAGATTTGGATTCGTAAAATGAAAAAAATAAATAGTAATCGGATTTTTCCATTATATCGATCAGAATTTAGAATGATTCTGCACTTTTAATCATTTATCTTACGAGTATGTGAATTGTCCAAATACCGATTACTTCGCGGTTTGCGTTCTGGAACAACGTTTTTTCATGATTTACCGAAGGCTCCTAGATTATTCCGGCAATAACATTTACAAAGATATCTCTATCGAGATCGGTAATCACATTACCGGGGTGAATTGACGATACACACTTGTTCTTATATCGATCGGGGGCATTTGTCAATTTAGTGCCAATCCCATAATTGGAAAATTAATCGCGCCAATATGCCTTAGGTCGTTTTATAATTTATCTTTTATTTAGATGTTTAACGTAATTACCAAGTTTTAAATAGTAATTCGTTTAGAATTTCCTGGAACATGAAATATTTTTTCGCGGCAATCGAATTACTTTATTCATCTTTTAAAAAATATATTTATTATATAATTGTTTACATTATAAAACTATTAACGCAAGTACACAAAATTTACCTTGGCAATAAATAGAATAAAAAATATTACGTATAATCTTATATTTAAATGCTACAGGCAAAATTAAAAAAAAATCAAATAAAGAAAAATAAGTAAATAAAATATTGCTGAATTAAACTATTTACAATATGCTAGGTTACTCGATACTATAAATAACTCGATATATTATTAGAATGTTAATTTCAAAAACCAGCGCTTCAGACAACGTTGCTTATAACGAGTATATCCATTTCGCAGGCTGGTCATATCGTCGTCCACTATGATGGCTTGAATTAATTTATAAATAAATAATTATCACAGGAGCGGTGTCAACCGTAATAGTGATCAAAATATGGACATCATTATCGGTAATTTCGTTATTCCTTTCGAAGTTGAAAAATAAAGAAATATTTTTTAAAATAAGAAATCGATTGACGTAAAATTAAAAAACAAATTCTGTTCATCCAGCGATAATAATTGTAATAAAGCGGGTTCGTAATCGTTTATTAGTCTTATGACGCTCAAATATACTTGCGGACTCCCAAATTAATACAACCTCTGTTAAACTTTAAACATTATTTTCAAACATTTACAAAATTTATCGGTGAATAATTTAGTTTTTAAACTGCGTGAGACACATTTTAAGAATGATAACAAAGTTGAAAGGAAAAAATCGAAGTTAATGGAATATACGAAATATTTTTAGTATCTAATTTGTATTCAGACACATGGTGTACTTAGTGACCTTGGATATATATATACTAGGGAGATCGTCAGAGGAAAAGAAAGATTTTGTTCCAGCGCTAATGAATTTTTTCACGTACGTAACATATGTATACACAACGCACACACAAGCACATAAACATACACACTTATATTATATATTATATATATATATATATATATATATATAAGTGCGGCTAGATATAAATGGAAATACATGTGTATGCATTAATTTTTGTTATTATTGTTATTATGATTTTAGGATCAAAATCATTACTAAAAGGAATTAGCGGCCTGTTCGAATCCGGAAAATTATCGGCGATAATGGGTCCCTCGGGTGCTGGCAAGACGACTCTTATGAATATATTGATCGGATACGTGTAAGTTGATCATTAAATATCACGATGTGATACATCATTAATGTATGTAAATACTTAACGATGTTGGTAATTTACGTGAATTTAAAATTTTATAAACATTATATTCTTTTTTCCATTTTTTCTTTTGCAATTTTTTTTTTTTAATTTATTACGAATAAAAATTAGTTCGAAGGCGAATTTTCTTTCTGTTTTTCTTCTGGTCTATTTAAGTAGATCACACTGTCCGCTCACCATCTGCCGAATTATTGCAATATTAACGATTGCCATGTTATTTCATAACGCCGTTAGATAGCGCTGTAGTCTGCGAGATTTAGCAGAAAAATTATTTTTTACATTTATTTGCGTTTACTTCGGTGTATCTCTTGCAGGTTCTTTCTCGCTTCCTAAAATTATTCGTATTGTTCGGTTTGCCTTCATTACCGTACCGGTTTATATTCCCGTTAGTTTTAACTAATTTTTCTTGTTATCAAGTTACTGATAAAAATCGCTAATTAGTAATCGTAATAACATTTTTCGCCATTTACGCAGTTTTTAAGTTATAATTAATCTAACTAATAATAAGTTTAGATTGTGGAATGTAGTGATTTTTGTTTATACTTGATTACTAAAAATAGTTGAAATCACTAAATTTATTTAATTATGCGAAGCTTTTCGGCATTTACGCCATTGTCAAGCTATATACAATTAGAATTAATTATATAAAAACATAAAATATTAATTTAAAACTAAGTTTACAATTTTACACAAAATATAATTCATTTTTAAATAAATTTAGTGATTTCAACTATTTTTAGTAATCAAGTATAACTAATAATAATAATAATAATACATAATATTTGGTAAATGATGACGATAATAAAATCGATATATAGATAACATATAACCGATCTGCAATACATCCGATTCTCAACTAACGCTGTTTTTCAAATACGAGCACATTTTAAAACAAATTTATGCGGATCATGATAGATTACGGTTGTACTATCGTTCGTGCTGGAAAACCTGTTGCCAATAGTTATTTAAAAAACTCGACTCCGTTGTTATGTAGAATTTTCGAAGAATGTAATATCGAGTCGTAAAATATATTCGCGCAATAATATAACACTGATCAATTTGACTGGAATGTACTCTGAAAATGTCAGATAAATTTACAGATGATCCTTTTATAGACATGTGCAATTGCTTTAGCGTCTAACGAGAATTCCTTACTTAACGTTCCGTTATTATTTTTCTTCTGTGTGCCATACTCCTAATAGAGCGTAGGCGATCATCAGTTTGCCAATCAGATTTTACGTTGTCTCACATCTGCCATTAATTGTTGTAGCGAAAATATGTCGGTCCAATTTTTAATATTTTTCAGCCAATCTGCCCTCCTTCTTCCTGGACTTCTTTTTAAAAATTATTTTTTACATTTGTTTGTCTTTACTTCGGCGTATCTTTTGTAGGTTGTTTCTCGCTTCTTAAAATTATTCGTATTCGCCGGTTCTGTCCTTGTATGATAATCCGTAAAATTCCGTACCCTCGTACGATATCACCTATGACACAAATTTCTGTTTATAATGATATTCCATAGCTGTCGGTCTGTATCAGCTTTCTTTAAGACATATTTATTGGATATTTTTACCGTCTAAGATATATATAAATGTATACATTACCAGTAACAAGTAAGAAAGACACGTTTATAGGGAGAGGAATTGATAAGGATATGATTTGATTGTATAATGTGTTACGGAAAGAGAGATAATCGGAACATACAAAAATAATGTGGGAATCTGCATATGGCGATTACGAATGAACACGAATTTGGTTAACTGACATCTGTATATTTTAAAACCATGGTAAGCATAGAAGATCAGTCTGAAGCAACTTATAATGTGAGACACTATAAAGGTTACTCCAGACCACTTTCAAATATTCGTTGTGGGCAACTTTAACAATGGAGAGGAGATTCATGTGTGGTGAATAAGCGATGAACATATAGAGGCCAGCTTACCCGAGTCGCAATGAGCCGTTTGAATATAATCTGGACCGACTCCGCAGTTAGTAAAGCTG
This sequence comes from Coronaproctus castanopsis, assembly GCA_032883995.1. Taxonomy (NCBI): domain Eukaryota; kingdom Metazoa; phylum Arthropoda; class Insecta; order Hemiptera; family Monophlebidae; genus Coronaproctus; species Coronaproctus castanopsis. Next base: position 232,967,399 of record CM065053.1, on the reverse strand, counting down.
TTAAAATTCGAATAGTGAACTCTCTTGTTTTCTCAGTGTTCCTATATGACTCGGAGACCTGGTCAGTAAGCAGTACCGACAGAAAACATATAGACGCACTAGAAATGTGGTGTTGGAGGACGAATGCTGCGTGTCTCATGGACCGCTAGGAGAATCAATGCTTCCATTTTAGACGACATTGGTAACACGAAAAGATTAAAATCGATCATTCTCAGCAGAATACTACGATTTTTTGGTCACGTAGTTAGAGCCGAAAATATGGAGGCGTTGTTCGTTCAAGTTGTAGTGGCTGATAGAAGAGAGCGCGGTCGTGTACCTCTTCGATGGTCACATGCGATTTGCAGGACAACTGGCGGTACTTTCCACGATTGTGTAAATATCGCACGCGATCGTATTTGTTGACGCAGGCTGGTCAGCCGTGTGACAGATCATGGTCACGATACCCCCGCATTGGTTTTTAAAGCTACACGTTCTATATGGAAAATATTATTACAGTTTACTAGAAATGTTATTTCTTCTATTGTTCCTCGTTTGTTCCCGTTTTGTGCCTATTTTTATATTTTTTTTCTTTTCCTGCTTCTGCTATCATCATTAGCGTAATCATGAATGTTGTTAGCAACTTTCTACGTGTCTTCGCTTAGAGTTTAGATGGTCCATTTTCAATTCATTCGAGGAATTACAGCCATACTTACTCCCGCTGATCTCGTACTTCTTGTTGTAAGCGAAAAAACTTATAACGGTGCGAGAGTTGTATAAATTGTATTTGCTTAATTTTGTTTTGAAAAATAGGACTAAATTTAATATATTACTTAATGAAAGTATCGCTTGTGTTAGTTCCGTTTTTTAAGAAAACACTTATTCGTAAACAATCTGCTTACGCCGAAGTTGTGGCTTTGAATGTGCTGCCTAGGCAACTTAGAATTAATCTTATAAATTATAAACGGCGAAGGAAAAAGCTATTGACCGAATTTCTGTTAATAGAATTTCAGTTCAGGCAAACATTAGAACGTTATACTTTTTATTGTTATTTTTTCACAGACTTACCAAATTTTACCAAATAAAAATTAATGGCCCCAGTACGCCGGTATGAATAAATTATATTAAGTATTGATGTTGTGTATGTATATGTATTAGGTATGTATTAGGGATGTATATATATATGTGGTATATATGAACTTATATGTTTCGTGGGTAGGTTTATATGATGTGTTCCAAATACTTTTTTTTTTTTTTTAAATACCTATGTGCCTTGTATTTTTGTTATGTGCTTAGTGCGTACTCTTGAGATTATTTCTAATTAGTATAGAGGCGTGTTTGGTCATTTTCCAATTGTTCTATTTTTTAGCGCATTTTTGCTTATTTCGCAGATATTTCTAACTATTAATTGTTAACGAGACTAAATGTAAATGATAAATTTGATTTGATTTTAATAATAATAATGGGACTGTTTAACGTCAAACTTAATAAGCATGAACAATATTGGAAGAAATGAAAATTGTCAAATTAATAAAATTGTTTTATGTGAGAATTCTTAGAAAATAATCACAGACATAACTATGGGAGAAATATATGATAACGTTTGTTCCTTAATTTCTTATATATATATATATATATATATATATATATATATGTGTGTGTGTGTGTGTGTGTGTGTAATATTTGGAAATGAAAATTTCGAAATTAATAAAATTATTTTATTAGAGAATTCCTAGCAAGTAATTCTAGATGTAAGTATGGTTAGAATGTATGATAACGTTTGTTCCTTATTATGTCAATTATGTTACATGCGTGTTGTAAATATTATCTTTGCACGTGAACTGTAAATCAATTTTGCGGTGATAAACGTTTGATTTTAAATTGTTTACGCTTGATTGACGTAGGAATGCCGGCGTAAACGGTATGATATTGACGAATGGTCAGCCGCGTCGGATGCACTTATTCAATAAATTGTCCAGTTACATAATGCAGGAAGATCTGCTACAAGCTAAATTGACCGTTTTCGAATCGATGCTGATAGCGGCTCATTTGAAGCTGGGCGATGAACTCGATCTCGACGATAAAGTCGATGCCGTGAGTTTCATTGATACTTTTAAATTTTGTTTAGTTTTGTGTGTGTACTAGAAAATATACACCGGCATGAATATTAAAATTGTATTTTTATATACGACCGGAATAATAGAATAACGTTATATCGGGAACAGTATCTTAAACTTTATTGAACTTCGATAATTAAATATAATGCTACACAATGAATTCGAACAATATATATAAGTTTTATAAATATACTTAGTGTCCCGATTATTATCGATGAAGTTATTAAGTGATAATATTTCATTCTTACGATGAAACGAAATTAATAAAAATTGTCATTATTATTGTTATTAAACAAATAATGTTAAATAATTATCAAACCGTAAAATGAGGCGTACCTAAGTTTCCTTTTAATAGGCCGCCTAAAATCTGAAAGTTGGATATATATAAAGTAAAAAATGTCGCTGCAATAAAGTATTACTAATAATTAAACGTGTTCACGCGAATGATTCTAATACTTCAGGATTGTTACACATATATATATATATATATATATATATATATATCCATTTTGTATTTCTGACCGTCATGACGTGTGGGTGCTCTCCATAGATTCCAGTTCTGAGCTGTAACTGTTGCTACCGTATCAAATTGATTCCACAAGCCATCAGTCCAACCAGTAGGCAATCTTCCTCTGCACCGGGTGCTTTCGTTAAAAAAAAAATCGAATTGTTCCTTTTAATTTCAATCCGTTTATTTATCGTTTAATAAGCTAACGAACGTCGATAGGTTTTTTTCTTTTTTTAACTTTAACGAGACATATAATTTCAGGTTAACGAAATATTAAAAAGTATGGATCTGGAAGTGTGCCGTGACGTTATGACCGAGAAACTATCTGGAGGTCAACGTAAGAGGACGTCTATTGCGCTAGAATTGGCTAACAACCCGCCTGTTATCTTTTTAGACGAACCAACCAGGTATTGCGAAATTAATTATCGGATGTTTATATTTTCGACGACGTCATTAGTGAATTTTATGCCTATATCGTTTCTGAATTTTTTGCTAATTATAATATTTCCAATAAACGTTGTTGTCTTAAATAAAAGATGACATTAATTGTTATGTGATATTAATATTCTCAACGTCCAGGTAAAAAAAATCAATGGAAACATTTTTAGGAACAAATGAAGTTAAAGTAACTACGTCTACTTCAAAATTGAATTTGCTAATGATATATTTTTCGTAGTGGCGGTGTTAGAGAATTTGAATTAAAGTGTAAAAAGGTGGTTACATTTTTTGATATCTTAAGATTTACAACATGTACGTGTATATATAAATAATACCGGGATTTTAATTTAAAATATAATATATATATGTATATATATAACTTTTTAAATACGATGATGACGACAACGTTTGGAAATAAAAAAGAATTTAGGTAATAGAAATAATAATTAATTTTCGATTGCACCTAAACATTCTACGCGATTACTGAATATAAGTAAAAAATAATTTTTACAAAATAAACGAAAAAACAAGTTAATAACACGTTTGCTGTTTAAATGACGCGTGTGTGTGTATATATATATGTGTGTGTGTATATATATATGTGTGTGTAAGCGAGAAAGCGAACTGAAATAAACGTCAGAATGAATTAGAATTAACGGAGAAAGAAAACTACCTAACAACTTGCAAACGAAATTTCGAGACAGACATATTCAACCCTTTCGGTTACAATGTTCCGTATACGGCGCAAAATCGTCTATTTTAATTACAAAGCACATCTGGTTGACGTACAACGTTTCAATTCTAGAAATGTTTATGATAACACATTATAAATGATTTAGATATTACTTTGTATTTTTTTTTCTTTCGAATTAAGCCGTGGGTGAAATAATTTATGCCATCGTCTTTTTCTCCAGCCAATACCATCCTCTGCCGATGTTCTTACCCGTCTGTACTTTTTTCTTCTGTTTTACTTTGAAACCTTCGAAATTTTCAATTTTCTTTCTAAATATTCGTCTACGTTGGATTTCTTCTATCTTCATTTTGTCTGAGTCCTTTTTATACAAACCAGCTTATTCTTGTATTCCGATTTTCATCGAAAAAATCGAATATTTTTTTGGACAATCTTCCGGACCCCAAACATTTAACATGACTGTAAAATCCGACGACCCTTTTTTTACGTATAGTATCTGTTATTTTTCCGACTATTTCGTTATTAGTTTTTAATTTCCACTTATCATTTTCACATCTTGATCCGAGGATTTTCCTGATTATCTTCCTTTCACTTCGATAGCATTAATGATGTTTACTGAATTCATTGTAAGATATTCTGACGCGTAAGGACAATTCGGCTTAATCATTGTATTGTAATGTGTTATTTTTGTGTTTATAGACATCGATTTTTTGTTGTATAAATTTTTCGTTAACTGAAATGGTGTTTCCATTTTTTTCGTTCTTTTTATAATGGTTTCCTTGTCCAACATATTTGGTTGTATCATTTCTCACAGATAGTTAATTTTTATGACTCTTCGAATTTTCCCGGATTTTGTTCTGATATATTTCAGAGCATCTCCGATATTAGTTATTTTTATTTATTTTTTTTTAAATTTGTAATCCTGCTTTTCCGGCTTGTTCCTTTAAAATATCTAGTTGTTTTATCGCATCTTCCACGTTATCTGACAAAATCGCTAAATCGTCTGCAAAGATAATCGATCTCTATGTCGTTCTTGCTTCTACCTAATCTATTTCTTCGAATACCTTCTTTCTAATTCTCCATTCTTTAATTATCTTTTTTAATACAAAATTTAATACTTGTCTTACTCCTGTTCTTATTTGGAACGGTTTTGATACTTCTAAAAATTTAACTTTAGATACTGTGTTTGCCAATGTTTGTTTAATGATGGCAATAAGTTTACTATCTACACCTATTAAATAATACTTCTCTACTTATAGAGTCATAAGCTTCGTTCAAGTCAACAAAAGTTACTATTATGTTTTTGGATATCAATCTCCTATATTTTAGTATTAATTTTCAATTTAATATCTCTTCTGTATAACCACCCTGATATTCTCCAAGCTATTTTGTCAACTTCATATTCCAATTTAGTTTGCAACGGTTTTGAGAGAATTTTGCACATATCAGTAGAATCGCTATTTCTCGGCAATTATTAACATCAGTTCTATTTCCTTTTTTTTATGAAGGGGTAAACGTTATTTTCCAGTCAACTGGTACATTTGCTGATATCCATATTTCTTGAATTATTTGGGTGTTGATGTTGTCAGTGAGGAGGAGTAGAAGGTAAGTTGGAAAGTTCAATAGGAATCTTTGAAAGGAATGTTTGGGTCAAATGGCAATGACATAATTAGCGGTAAAAATCTTTGAGTACTTTTGAAAATCTTACCTCACCGTTAATAATATGCTACTGGAAGATTATTTTTCTTATTTCTTATTGATAAATTTAAGTATGAATATTTCTTATGAGAAAAAATAATTTTATATTAATTGCAGTAAATCCTGAATTTTTAAAAAACAATTTTCAGACCCGAAGGTATTGAGAGATGTAATTGAACAGAACAATTAAAGATTAGTATATAAATTTTAATTTACAAAAAAAAAAAAATAGGAAATATAAAAAAAAGCTACATTAGTAGCTTAAAGGTTGTTTCTTGAACTGAATTAGATAAAAATTCACGAGTATGATAAATTCATAAATAAACAACATTAAATAAGTTAAAATCACTAAAAATGTTCTATATAAAAATCACAAAGCTTTTTGACTGTTATGTTTTTCATTCTATATTTTCATATTTTTAAATTATCACTCGATAATAGCCTAACAGCCGAAAAGCTTAAAACAATTAGTGATTTTAACTTTTTTGTTGTTTATTTTTTAAAAATCACTACATTCCACATTCTTCGAATTGAATTCATAAAGATTATTATATAACACTATTTACGTTACGATAATTAAACAGACAGTTTAATATATTAGAAAGAGAACCTAATTAAATTAATTCGACATGGATTGAAATAGACTAACACTGCGCTATAAAAACAACAATTAAATGAAGTACTTGCAGAGCTTCCTAGAAAGCAGCCTTTTAAATTCCATTACTGTACTCTTACGCAATAATTTTATTCGTTCGTGATTTCAATAAATTCGAGCGAATTACTGTAAAATTACACAAATATACAAATAAATCGTAATTAATTGTTTTGATTTTTTAATATATATTAATATCGCGTAATGTATAGCGGATTGGATACGGTCACCACAGCCAGATGTGTCGAACTTTTGAAAGGTTTGGCTCGACAAGGTCGCACGATAGTGTGTACATTGCACCAGCCGAGTTCTAGCCTTTTCTACGGTTTAGATCACGTTTATATAGTGGGCAGAGGCAATTGCGTTTATCAAGGAAGCCCACATCAACTGGTACCTTTCTTAGATTCGATCGGCTATGTTTGTAAATCAACGTATAATCCAGCGGATTACGGTAAGTTTCGCATGTAATATACATATATACGTATATATATATATATATATATATATATATATATATATATATATGTGTGTGTGTATATGTATAATAGAGAGAAATAAATATTTATTATTTTCTGTAATATTATTATTATTTTTTTAAATTAAATAATAAAAAGAAAAGTTACGAAGTTTGTTGTTTCGCGCGATAAATATTGCCAGTTTCTTTCATTTCTTGTTCGATGAACAAAGGGGATGTATATGAAAATAACTTACAAATACGCTCACATTTATTGAATGATTTGAACAGTATGGCGTGTAGTGATGTTTAAAAAGTTAACAACAAAAAAAAGTAGTTATTAAAATCACTAAATTTGTATATATAAAAAAAATAGGGGCCACCTATCTGGAGGAATGAATATTTAGGGATGATTACGAATAGAACAAAAAAAAATGTACGAAAATCCGACCAATATCCGCGGAGTTATCCATTCCGTGCGTACTTTATCTGCGAAAAAGCGCGCACCAAACGCTTTCTGATACATACCTAAAACAGGCTCACATTTATTTTATTTTTTGTTTTTTATCCTTTTATATGTTTTATAAATGCTATATATTATATCTTTATGTATTTTCTTTTTACATGCCTACTTCATAATGGTTTAATAGCCGAAAAGTTTTTCGTGGTACTATTGTATATGAAAATTTAATGATTTTAACTAATTTTCTTGTTATTTATTTTATTGAATAAGCTGTAGAAACAAAAATTTGTTTATATAATTCGTTTTATGATACTTTTGAATTCAACATAATATGGCGAAGGATGACAGCGATTTCATTCTTTTACGCATTTATTCCTGATGCTATGTTCTTCCGTTATATGAGTAAAATATTGGCGGAATACACGAATTTATATACAGTTTTATAAATACGTTTACATCTCTGATTATTATCGATGGAGTTATTAATTTGATGAAACAATTATATCGGAATCTCGAAATTAGCAATATTAAGTTTCCTTTTAAATATATGATACACGGAAACAATAAAGAAAGAAAAATTTTAATTATAAAAGTCACGAATATTAGGAGACTGTACACAAATAATATTTGGGTAGATTATAAAAAAATATGTCTTTTTTTTTTAAATTATGTTTATTTTAATTCGCATACACTATACGTGTTATAAATATATGTTCGTTTTTTAATTTTGAAAATGTAGAGGTGTTGTATAATTTGAGTACTATTTGTTTATATGCTAGTATTGAATATAAAACGGGACTAATGTTTAAGTTTATATATTCAGCGGCCTAATAATTTTTATAAACGAAAAACATTTAGCTACGTAATTTTAACCCGTTCAGTCACAATGTCCTCTTTACGGCACACGTACTTTTAATATATATGTATATTTTATATATATATGTATATATATTGGACATTTGATTAACATTAAAAGTTTCAATTCTGGAAATATTTATTATATAACATAATTAAAAATTATTTATTCATATAAGAAGCGATATTATACACAAAATATTACTGTATATTTTCACAACGTGTCATGTTCGTGAAAGAAATCGTAAGTATGCTGCGTCCATAGGGATGCACCATAGGCAATGGGCAGTCGCTTTCAGTAATGGAGGATGACGCGAGTTCCCCCGTGCACACACAGGTGGGAACAAGCGTGTTACAAATTCTAGAACAAAGTTTCTAGATTCATCAAGGAATGTTGAGAGTAAAAGGCCAACGTCCTTGATGCGCAACATCCTTTAAAGGAGATGCAACTTGAAATGATGATTTTCACAACTCCTCGCGTAATTTTTATAATTATTGCATAAATTAAAATGTAAAATTTTGTGTAAAAAACTGATAATGCGTGACTGAAAGCGTTAATGAAGTACGTAATGATATTTTAAAATTATGAAATTAAATAAAAAATGTTAAATCAGTTTTAGAAATGTTGACCGTAGATACTATAAGAGAACTTTCTCAGGAAACACAAAACGGAAAGCTTATACGTAGAACCGTTAACGAAGAAGAAAATATAGTTTGCTCGAAAAAATTATGTAAGTATATTTACACACACACGCATATATATATATATATATATATATATATATATATATATATATATATATATATAATTAGTTAGTCATTGTATATAAGTAGTTGACATATATTCAAAAACAAGCATTAATTTAGCAATTTAAATTTGTTTTATTTACATTAAATAATGTCCTTGTAAACACATTTATAAAAAATACATTTATGCTTGAGTTCTAATCAACGACCGACTTTATTTTGAAGAAAAGAAAACAATTTTAAAACTTGAACTAGCTTATGAATAAGTGTACTCATCGATGGTCTACAGAGAACAAGGTCCAAGTGAGTAAGGTTATACTTAACTCTGTGCGAACATGAACGTGTGAGGTAGAAATTTATGGAACAGAAATAAATTTATCTAACATTTCGAAATAAAGATTTTACGTAGCATTAATGCAGCGCCATGGTATGTTCCGTACAGAGATTTCCAACTGTGAATGAGATGTTAAAGGCTGTTGTTTAAAGTTTTCGTAATTTGGAGCCTACTTAAGATTGATTCATTCGTTTGTTTGACTGTATAGGTTATTTCCAGTATCCGTCGCTGCACCCACATTTCAAAACTATCTATACGCTTTTTATCAGCTGCTTTTAATGTCCGTGTTTCAGATGCCTACATTAATTTAGAAAACACGAGCACCGCGTGAGTTTTATTTTCACTGTATTCGTGATGGATGAATCTATCCATACTTCGTTCATCCTGCTCATGGCATTTCGTGCTCATTTTTATCTCATCTATTGAGCCGCCTACGTCTTCTATGAGTGACCATAAGTATATAAATTATCGAACTATTTGATAATCATCTCTATGTATTTCAGTTTCAATTATTCAGTTTTTTATGTTGATTATGATTAATTTTGTATTTTCTCTATGAAGCTTTATAATTAACGCTTATTTTGACGAGTCGTTTTAAAATGTACGTCGTCTACAAAACACAGATTATTCCGAGAGAGAAGCCGCCATTGCATCCCTGAAATACGTGGCGCATAACATGTTCTCAATTGAGATAACATCGGAAAAAGAATGCAGCTTTGCCTTGCTTATTTTTGCACTATGAATTCTTTCGATTGTATATGAACTTTTTATTTCGTTCATAGAGCTGATAATAAGGTACACTAGGTATTTTGGGAATTTCTATTAGGGCGAGCCACATATTTTCCTAAATAACACTATCAGACGCTTCAGCCATAGTCTACGAAACATAATATCATCGGCGTATCATATTCGAGAAATTTTTCATTTAATTATCATCCACTTTTTTAAATAAAATCTTCTTGTTCCGGGATTTGTTCCTTTATATATCTTTATAATCTGTTATGAAGAATTCTTAGCATAACTGTACGCGATATTAACGATAGAGTCCTATAATTTTTGCATTTTTAAGGTTGACGTTTCTTAAGAGTAGGTATGTATTCAGAACCATTCTTTTGGCGATACCGCAGTTGATTCTTTTACATATGTTATGTATTTCCTTTACTCCTATGTTGCCCATTTCTTTAATTACTTCGGCCGTAATCCAGTCATATCTCGTCGCTTTGTTTGTTTTTATATGCCTAATTGCTTCTTCAATTTCATTTTCCAGAATAGACGGTTCTTACTCTTTAAGCGGGTCCTTTATCAGTATTTTGTTTTTGTTTGTACCACTGTACAGCTTATTTCATTTTTGTCAGATTTGATGCAGACATCTTCATTTTCTACGGCCTAGCTTCTCATCTTGAAATATTCGGTCTTCTATCAGTTTATTCTTCTGATAACCATCGTTTCCACTTCTCTTCCCTTTCATGTGATTGTGATTTCTCTAAGGCTTTAATGGTTTTATTTTTGAATATGCGCCGTAATTTATCTGCATTGTTAATTTATGTACATGCATCTTCCGTTTTACATTCTTCTAGAGCTTGCTTGAATTCTAAAGGCTTTGTACATTTTAATTCTAGTCGATCGTGTGAATGTATTTTTTAACTTTGAAGAAAAGTCATGACCAATGGTCTATGATCTGATATGCATTCGGCGCTTAAGTAAACTATAACGTTCAAACATGCTGTTCTCCACCTTTCTTTCTGTAGAAATTAATCGATTTGATTTCTATAACGTTCTTCAGGCGATAGCTACGAACAGTCTCCTAATGTTTAAATATTGTATTCATTATACTCGTGTTATTATCCAGCGCAAACTGGAGTCACCTCTCTTTTTTACCCACTCTACTGTTTTCCGTGGTTGTTCATTATATATATTTCTAATTTTTTGTTTTATAGATTAGTAATATTTCCCGTAAGTTTTTCGACTTCCTCATAAAACTATTCTATTTCTGCATCGTTAGCTGCACTTGTAGGGGCGTATATCTGTATAAGATTAGTATGAGTCTTATTTACTTGAAAACGAATTGGTTGAAACTATTACTTTCCATAAAAACGTTAAAATTTTTAGCCCAATTAGCCATTAAATGTGTAGTATGCTTTGAATTTGTGATATAGTTTTAGAATCGTGCATTAGTTGTATAATTATATTTTAATTGTTCCTGTATTCATCGCGTTGATTTGTGCGAACTATTTATACATTAACCATTTATGAAATTAAATAAGCAACAAAAAAAGTAGTTAAAATCACTAAGTTTTTATATAAAAAAAAAACACAAAGCTTTTCGTTTATATCAAATGTACATAAAAATATATAGATACGTACAATTTAAAAAATATAAAAGGGAAAATCAAAAAAATAATAAAATAAAATGTAATACAAATATTTTATAAAAAATATAAAAAAAACAGTTTTAGATAGCTAGGAAACACACAATCAACAAATTAGCAATATAGACATAAAATTTATGCACATAAACAATTACACTAAATAGCCAGAAAAATAAAAACTTTCTTTCTAGTACAAAAATCGATTAAATTTATAATAAACTTCTTAAAACTAATTCTTCATCAAACTTTATCATTTCAATAAATATTCTTTTTTTCTTTCTTTTATTATTTCCATTTTTCCACTAGTTTTTTTTTATAATGACGTTCCAGATGTAAAATATTCTACAATTTTGATTAATATTATTGATTTTTTGTTTTAATTTTCTACGATGTTTTCCAAATAATGATTTTTCACCATTGTTCATATATGAATTTAGACGTTCTTTAAATCTTATTGCGAATTGCCTGTATATTTCTGCTATATATTTTTTTTCATAATGATTATAATTTAATCCGTATAACTCCGTAATTTTAAACATATTTCTATGTTCCATTTTGTTGTTACTAATCTCGATTTCAATAATGTGCTATTATTTCTTATTGATCTATATTATATTTGTTACATATTTTTATTATTTTGTGAGTACGAATCGCTACACGAAATTTATTGAACCTAAATAATTCTATTTACTTTTTCCGTATTTTTATTGTAAGATTTTTTCCATATTTCATCAATTATAGTAGGTTTATATTTATTATTGATTGCTGTTACTTTTTTTGTTTATTTTATCACTATCTGTTAAAACTGTTTTTGCTCTATTGATAAGACAACTTGAAGTGACTATGTATTTTTGGATGGAATGAATCTTTAGGTATTAATGTATCTGTCCGTTTGTAGAGGTCTCACATATATATATATATATATATATATATATATATATATATACATTTTTTTTTAGTAATGTTGATTTTTAAATCTTTGAAAACTGATTGTTTTTCCTCATATTTCTATTTTTTTTTATTACAGTTATTTAAATAAAATAAAATTGTTCAACATATTATCGTTATCATTATTAAGGTATCATCAATATATCTTTTCGATAATTTAACATTATTTTTAAATATGTATTATTATTACAAATATTATTCTCGAATTTGTTTATATAAATATCAGCTAGAACGAATGATAATGGAAATCCCACAATTAAAACACTATTTCGTCATTTATGAAACTGTAGGTCGAGTGGAAACATTAGCAACTATGCCGCCTGTTTACGAACATAATAACAACAAAGATGGCGATGATTTTTACGATGAAAATAAAGTTACGTTACAGTATCCTACAACTTTCTGCAGACAATTTTCGATACTTTTTAGACGTAAATGTTTACAGCTTTCACGAGATACGGTATGATTTTTATATATCTGTATTTATGAATAATGTTTGAGCGAATTGCGTAAATAAATTAAACCGCGATTAGCTATCATAATCGTATTTAATTATATCGTTTATTTTGCTTGTGTTATATCATATCAGAAAGAAATATCAGTGCAATTACGTGATTCGCTCATATTTTGTCAGTGCATACTAATTTTGCATAATGTATAAAAGATAATGTATGTTACATTTAAATTTTGAAAACATTCTGTTTGATGATACTCGTTCTAAATTTTATCAAATCTACCTATCGACATACTTCATTAATCGATTAATTATATATATATATTAAACGACGAGTAGTTTGCCGATATGTATAAAGTAATAACAATTTATAGCTCTGTGGACTATTAGCTGGACAAGATATAACTTACATCACCAGTGATGTAAAATATGCGCAGCGTTATATTATTAGACTAGGATGCGCGTTTTCACTTTACATTCCACTATCGAACTGATTGTAATTAATAATTCGTACATTTTCGTTTTAATGGCAATTTGATAATCGAAATTTTTATAAAAATTACCGCGCTAATTGAAATATGTTTAAAAAGTATCTATGAAAATTTTAATTCCTATAAAATGATTATAGTAATCGAAATTACTGTAGTCATTTGGAATTGAATTGATATATTTCAAAGCAATTAGCGACACTAGCTGAAATTGTTAAGTAATAACCGCCGTTCTTAAAATTTCATTAAATATTTTGACGGTAATTTTAATAATTTTACGTAGTAATTCGTAATTGGAATTCCCATAAACAGTACCACGTGGTAATTTTAGAAATAATTTCAATTGTATGGAAATTTTTAAGGTAGTTTAACAAAGTTAATTTTTAGGCATTCCACATGGTAATTTTTAACCTATTTCAATTACCATAAAATTTTAATGCAATTTTGAACACAGTGTAATTTTTTTTTTGATTTTTAAAAAAAATGTAGATTATGTTTTTTAAGTTAACAATTTTTCTGCATACTTTTATTTTAATAAAGTCATCTTACGTGTACTTTTCAAATATAAAATGTTTTTCATTATACGTGTATGTAAGTACTAGTTTAAAATTTATAGCTGAAAAACATATTTTAGGGAATGTTTAGAAATGTGTGTCGTTCGATAGATTCGGTCTCGGAAGGCATCGTTTAGGTAGTGAAGGTGAAATGCTACAAATTATGCAAGTTATTCGTGTGCAGAGATTTTTTTTAATAAAGTCGTCAGACTCGATTATAGATGAAACGTATAAAAATAAAATTACGAATTCGACATTTGGCAATAATCCCTTTAGTAGACTCCGTCAACAGGTGTTCAGCATGAGCATGTTGCCTATGCGAAAAATTCTGCATATCGACTTTCCGTACAGCTTTCAAACTATATCTTCACGAGACTGATGTGACTATATCGAATGCAATATTTATGCGATACTCTAACTGTTCGGTAAGATCTAAACTTAAAGTGGCTTAGATATATGAATGCATTCAGGTTCTGTATAACACATATATATCTTCAATAAGAATACATAACGTATTTCATTTGAGTAAATGTTTTTTTTTTTTTTTATGTTTGTTCAAAACATATTTTCTAGAAAAATTAAAAATAATACATAACGAAGGTGTTGACTCGAATGTAACAATAATGATTTCCGTATCTCCGGAAGAAACCTGTGTGATAAAACGGCGGAGGTTCACCAAGCGTTTTTGTAGATATAACGAATACGGAGATAGGTACGCTACTAATAAGTGGTATTCGTAGATTGTGAATGATTTAAACGTGTTGTATAAAACCTACCGTAATAAAATACGAATAAACTTTACCTGAAGAGATTTATCAGGTACTGCATGTTTGAAAAGTAAACAACATTATCGAAATAAAATAATAGTCAAATCTAATATTCTAATTATTAAATTCTATGATATACTTTCATTTCGTCGTCTTTTATTCGAATTAATAACGTATCGAATTGTTTTTAGACCAGTATGTGGATACAGTTAGGTCATCATCTGTTTTCAGCTTTACTGATGGGAGGAATTTATTACAATGTCGGCAACGATGCGAGCAGACCGTTCGATAATTTCAAATTTTGCATTTGCGTATTAGTATTTTTCATGTATACGTACACGATGTCTCCTGTTTTGCTGTGTCAGTATATTTTAATAATAATTCTGTATTGATTTTTTTTTTTAATTTATATAAAATAGTAAACGTTTTGTATAACTTGACAAAAAATTATGCAATCTACTAGAAAAAAAAAGTACAATAAGAGAGTATTATCGATATTTGTTGAAGAATTAGTTAAGACAATATTTACATAGTCGATAAAAAAAAAGTCATTAAAACGATAAGACGATAAATTAATATTAGAAAGTTGCTAACATATATCATCTCTGGTCGAGGATAAGATTAATTACATCTAAAAAAAAAAACGAACTTAAATATTTACCGAGAGTCCTCAGATATCAGCTAGAATTATTCAAAATATGCACACCGTGTCTATTAATTCAATTGCTATTTCAAAAATCATCTCACAGTTATACATCTCCGGATTTGAAGCCATTTTCTAGGCACACTTACCTTTTGTCCCGTACGAAATCTATTTAGTCTAGAATACCCCGTCGTGATAGGTGGTCAATTTTAACAGGTTCTTTATTAGGATCTTGTACTAAATCCGCGTTGATGGCTTCGCTACTTGCCAATTCCATCCTAGCTTACAAGTTCTTTTTTCTTTTTTTCCTTTTTTTCAATTTTTTTTTTTTGTATGTTCCCCGCATGTTCTGCTGTTCTTTAATTCGCGATTATGATTAGAATGTCGAAAGTATTATTAAATATACAGAAGTCTTCGATATGTAAATTTTGAAAATATTTAAAACGACTACAATGGAAAATAAAAAAGTTTTACTAACAAACCATATTTTGGAGATTAGAAAACCGATTATTTAGGACGTATTGCATGACATATTGAATTAATGAACTAAAGGAAGAATGATGATGATAATACGAGAGTATTTAAGTAAATCGACGATAGAGACTGCAAATGAGAGGCAATAATATAAATCATAACATTTTTTAAATAAATAAGTATATATATATATATATATATATATATATATATATATATATATATATATATATATATATATATATATATGTTATGAATATGTTAAAAAGTAAATGTTCATTTGAAAGATAAAAAGTATTTAAAATTATTATAAAAAATTACTAATTTAGTAGTTAAAAAAATGAGACCAAATTTATAAGTAGCGGTAGATATATTAATATGTACGTATAAATGATTTATTTAATAGCGGAATTTAATAATCGTATTTATTACGAGATTATTAATTCGATTATTTTGCGTAAAAGTTCGATCGTCTGTAATGTAAACAATTTTCTATAATTTAATATTTACTTTTATTGATGAAAATTAATTTATTTATCGATAGTTCCGGAAGAAATAAAATTATTGGAGCGGGAATATTTCAATCGATGGTACGGTTTAAAGGCGTATTTTTCCGTAACTCTTTTCTCTTCATTACCGAATATTGTAAGTACTATCGGCCAGAGCAGTTTTCATACGAATTAATTTCGGATAATGAGTTATTCAAATTTATTTATGTATATATATATATATATATATATATATATATATATATATATATATATATATATATAAATATTCTGTTTTGCAGATAATATTCGGTTTGATATTTCAAATAATCGTCTACATCCTGACTGATCAACCAATGGAATTAAGCCGATTTGTATTGTTCGCTTTAGTTTGTTTTTTGTCCGCCGGAATTTCCGAAGGAATCGGAATTTTTGTCGGCTCTACTTGTGGCAGAGCGGTAAGTAACAAACCACCTAATATCGGTTAATCGATAAAATTGCTCCGTTAATCCACGATACAGACTGCAAGTAGAACTAGTTAAATAAGTCATAAAATTGTTTTATAATGCGTGCCTGTGTTTGTGTCTGATAAAAAGTAAGTGAAGCTGGAGGGTGGTATTTGAAAGATGAAAGTATTTTTAAAAAATCTAAAAAATGACTAATTCAGTAGTTAATTATGAGATAAAAATGATTAATTCGATTATTCTATGTATATACTACGTGGAAAGTTATAAATTAGTTTAGCCAATTATGCTTTCCATTCCTTCCTCTTATATGCTACGTTCTTAATCTCTTTATACGTTATTTGATCAATCCATATTGTCGTAGGTCTTCCTCTTTTTCTTCTAATCTCGATTATGACTATGATCAAGACGTTATGTCGCAGTATGTTATGACATTATTAAAAAAAATCAAAACGCAATAAAAATACTTTTTAATGTTATTTTTCACTATTCTATTCGACTGTCTTATATGATGTATAAAAATCGTCTGCATTATTCGGTTTCTGTTGTTCGAATACTATTTCTTAGTCGTGAAAAGATCTTATTTTAAATAATCGATATCTTCACATTACCTAACGATAATGATGGAAAATCAGATTATTCGAGGAATTTTTTCTTGCCGATCTTTCTAGTTTTCAATTTAACTTTACTCGGTGAATTTATTTTGCAATTTTCAATTTAATCGCGTCAATAAAATTTCGACGCGCCGTATCTGTTTGGTGTCATTAGAAAATCGGCTGTTGTTTAGTATCGCTTATTAAAAGACAGTTCGATTATAAATTATAAATTAAATAACCGTTATAATAATTCTCCCTACGGTAAGTTGTAAATAAATTTAGTTTCGTGTGGTTTTTTTCGAATCGGTTTTTTAACCATATTCAAATCAAACTTATTTTCAAAACGAATTTATTCATTTTGAATATAAAGTTCGATATTGCAATTTTTCGCACGTGTTTATAATTATTTATTACAAATATATATATATAGTGTTAGACAGATATGCACAAATACTAAATTTGTACGTATGTGCAAATGCGCGCTCACATGACTCACAGTACCCATTCGAGCTTACAAATACACATGTATGTTGATATACGTACTCAAATATGAAGGTATAAGTGTTACTCATTCCGAAATCGTTCGTGTAATGCAGGGGAATAATTGGGTTTTCTTATCGAAATATTTAAAAGCGGGAATCACTTATTTAAAATTTTAATTAAACGATCTGAAAAATATCTCGAAAATCTAGTAAACCGGTTTTTGTGTTGCTCTTATTTCGATCAAAACGTTATAACGGTGAACAATAATTTAATCTAGATACAAATATTTAGTAATACACGATATTAAATTAGACGATATTGAAGAAATAAGAACAAGATGTGAATTGGCATTCCGAAAAATAAAAAACGTCACGCTCCCTAATGATTTGCAACTTCAACTAAGACTGAAAGTTATAGAGACTGCTATGTTATTCCAGTACTTTTGTATGGAGTGGAAACGTAGACACTAAATGTGAGGCTACAGAATTGTGGCTTATATTACGAATTTTATGGGCCGAGAAAGTTTCAAATAAAAATGTATTGAAAAGAGACAGCGTACAAACAAAACAAAAAGACAAAAAGCATATCTAGGTCATATTCTAAAGAGAAAAGTATGACATTTTGCATGTAATACCGCATGGAATTAAAGAACAGTCGGTAGAAGAATAAATTCACCGATAAGAATGGAGTGATATTAACGGTAGACTCTAATAAGGTAACAAGAGAGACAGATTATTAGGAATAGCCTAAGCGTACTGCGTTGAAAGAAGAAAAACGTCGATCACGAGATATAATTTTTAAATTTTAATTATTCTCTCGTGAATTTTTAATCTTGTACCTAAATTATCTCACGTTGAAACGTTCGTATTATATATAAATCGATTAGTAAAACAGATTTCAAAAAGCTGCTCTAGTATTGCCGTTAAAAATTTTTTAAACGTTTCTAGTTAAAAAAATTAATACGGATAAATTGAAAACCGTTTAAATTTAAATAATTCCCGTATGAATAGATCAGTTAAAAAATTAGTTCATTCGGCTTTAACGCGATCGATACACTGTCTCCTGTGATTAAGTCTCAACATGTTTTATTCTAGGTACAAACGTCGTACAGTTAAACACTTCTTCGTGTTTATTTTTTTCTTTTTTTTTTTTGGTTTTCACCCGTGTAACGTAATATTAAATAAAGTTAATATTTTTTATTATCTTATTTATAGTGACGTTCGACTATTAAGGTCATTTATGTCCTAGGGTGTTGAAGTTACATATAGTGTTAATTAAGACAATTTTGTTTATTTAAACTGATAATGTTCAACATTCTGCTGTTTTTAAATATTTTTCTATCATCTTATATTTTATTTTATTATTATTATTATTATTATTTTTTTTTTTTTGGTTTCTTAACTAAATAGACCGGATCGATCATAACGCCCGCTTTACTAGCGCCGGTATTAGCGGTCGGAGTGTACGGTATGGGTTACGGAACTCATATCGAACCGTTTATGCAGTATTTAATGCAACTTAGCTACATCAGATATTTATTAACGGCTATTTCCACCTCGTTATACGCTAACGGACGAGGAGATATGAATTGTCCGGAAGTTTTCTGCCTTTATAAAGATCCTAAACTATTACTTCGCGATCTCGGTATGCTGGATAGTGTGCCTTTGTATCAGTTTTTAGCTTTATTTTTTTTCGTCGTCATGTTTCGAGCAATGGCCTATTTCGCGTTAAGATATCGTTTAAATAAAGACGTATCTAATAATCAAGTTTTTAGTTATATGATGAAAAAAGTTATGAAAATGAGATTGTAAATGTAAAAACTCCAAAATTATTATATAAATATCGCCTTGGCGATTTATCAGCTTTCGAATTCAATCCTACGTCCGCGCTAATGAGTTTGCATTTCTCGAATGTTTTTTGCTTTTGTAAATCTTCGATATTTTTGAAACGAACTGTCATGTAGATTTGCCAATTTTTTTTTTTGTTTTATTTTATTTCTTACATATTACATATATATATATATATATATATATATATATATATATATATATATATATATATATATATACGTATGTGCGTGCATTTGTGTGTTTTATATTCTTAATATATCTTTTTCTATCCTATCCGTTTTCTTATACGATAGTTCACTTTCTCGTTCGATAGATAGCGTTTTACGTATCGTTTCGTAAGCTATAAGCATCATTTACAGAATCTCAAATAAATTAAAAATAAACGATAATCATTTTCTATAATTTCGAAAATAAAGATAGAGTGTGTTACGTTTAATATTAAATAAGTTTACAGTATTGCGTGTAGTTTTTTTAAGCATCGCCTGATTTTAATTTGTTCTTTTAAGAACAATAAAATTAAAAATTTCGGAGTCAGTTTAGTTATAGTTAAAACTTAAATCGAGAACATTTTATTACGTATTAAATAAGATTAATTATTTTTTAGATTATTATTTTATGTTATTATTTTTCATTATTATTTTTACGATTCTAGTATTATCAAATAAAAAACTTTATATATATATATATATATATATATATATATATATATATATATATATATATATATATATATATATATATATAATATACATCGGTACATCGAAAAATTATACGAAAACATAATAATAATAATAGAAAAAAATTTCATTTATAAAGACAAAAACTACGTCGAAAATTTATTTAGATTTTTGTTTCGAGCCGTTGCCAAATTTCTCCGGTAGTCGAATTTTTTATTTCAGGCCGTATACGTTCACGATTTTTTCGGCATAAACCGTGTCAATTTTCTTACGACGTAAGTATGTTTTTGATTATTATTCCGTGGTACGGGCGCCGGCTGTACTAACGGGCCATATGCACTCAGGGACTTACTATGGTCCTAGTTCATGTTTCAATAAATGTCGGAAAACATTCCACGGAGATTCGGATAAGAGTTGAGGTAAGGAAAAAACTATGCTAGGTTCTAAGTTTTACGACAAGATGTTAGTATTTGGCAAAAGGGGTAGAGAGGAGGGTCAGTGGTTTAAAGTAGATTGGTATCTTCGAAGTCTGGTAAGGATAATACTTTATTAACCCGATCGCTAAGTAAATGACAACCGTGATAGCGGATTAGGTTTAATAAAAAAGGAGGTGATTTGTGGAATTTAGACTGCCATACACGACACCGAAATTCGTTTAGGAGAGATTTCAGGAAAGTTTGAAAATGAAAACTGTAACTGTTTTTCGTACGGTTAGGTTAGGTTAGGTTAGGTTAGGTAGTAAAAAGAAAAATCGATGCGGTTTACACCGAAAGGCAATCGCAAATGTGTATCGACCATAAAAGTTTTTAGAAGTGTACCTTTTCTATTTTTTAATATTTAATTTTATTTCATTTTATAATTCGACATTCGCGGAATAAATGTACAAATTTAATGGCAAATATAAATAAAATGTGGAAAAAAATCCGTTTATATACATTTTCAAATGTCTGATATAGTTGGATTAGAGTTCGGTCTTTTAATTTTTAAATTACCTTTTGTTATTTTACATTTTACGAGTCGCTCATTGAATTCATTTCAGAATCTTTTTTTTTTTGTTCCTTTCGCAGATTGTATATCGTCGGCATTAAAAAAAAAACGATATTTTAATTAATCGACTTAAACGTTGTCCTGTGTTATTGTTTTTCTATTTTTATATAAATATATACATGTATGTATATATATATATTTTTTACCGAAGATTTGAGCTATAAATTTAATTTTTAAACGGAAAACTTACAAAATTTTAAACGTAACGTTTACGAGTTTAAATTTTCTACATTTATTTAGAAATAATAATTTTTGACGTTATAATTATTAATTATAATAATTGTCGGAGAATACATTCCTTATTGTAAAAATATTAAATACGAAATATTTTCTTCTTCTAATATTTTAATTTTTTTTTGGGCGTCGTGTGTTAATTTTTTAGCAACAAACGAGAACATTAGGACATTTTCAAACAATAAAGAAAATGCGAATGCTATCAAGAAAAACATGGTGGTGGTAGTAGCGAAGAAATTTATTGAAACTATATATATATATATATATATATTATCATCATATTCGTTGGCTCAGTCCGAGCATCGTGAAATTATGAGTTCCAATTCCTTTCAAACTTGTTCGCCATATGTCCCTATTTTCAGCGACTTTTATAACTTGCTGGAGCGATGAGGCCGCAGTTAATTGTTTTATCCTATCTGTGTACCTAGTTTCTGTCCTTCCGCGTATCCTTTTGCCTGCTACCATCCCTTCAACAATTAATGTTTCTATTCCGTTCCGACGTATCACGTGTCCGAAATACCTCATTATGCGCTGTATTACTATATCTCGTAAGCGTAGTTCCGATCCTATATCGTTCAAAACAGAGAGGTTGGTTTGTTTTTCTGTCCACAAGATACGAAACATTCGTCGCCAGCAGAACATCTCAAAAGCATCAATGCGCCGAATATCAGCTGCTTTTAGTGTCCAGCATTCCGCAGCATATAGAAAAACAGAGAAGACTAGAGTATTCATTAAGCGAATTTTCGTACTCATTGAGATGTCGTGACTTTTCCATATCTTTTGTAGTTGTCCCAGTGCCAATGTTGATATTTGACTTCGATGAACCATGTTTAGTAATTAGTGATCCCAAATATACAAATTTATCAACTACTTGTATCGTATCCAGTTTTTGTATACGATGCCGACTGCAGTTATTCTTGTCGATAATCATTATTTTAGTTTTTTCTCGGTTTATTATTAATCCAGCTTGTTTACTTATGTTGTCAAGCTTATGTAAAAGGGTGAAAAGTTTTTCTTTTGATGAGGCGATTATTGTTATATCATCAGCATGCCGTAAATTATTAATAATTTTTCCGCCTATTTTTATACCATCTTCCTATTTATCGAGTACTTTCCTAAGTATCCATTCACTGTAAATGTTAAATAAAATGGGGCTCAGAATACATCCTTTTCGGACACCTTTTTTTAGCTTTAAATGCGTCAGTTAATTTATTATTGATTTTTACTTTTCCAATGTTATTGTCATACAGCGCTTTAATTAATGTTATTAAATGTTGCGGTACGCCCACTTGTTCTAATATCTGCCATAATGTCCTCCATTGTACACGGTCGAATGCTTTTGAGTAGTCTATAAAGCCAATGTACGCTGAAATATTAAATTCGCGACTTTTCTCTATTATATGTCGCATATTCAGAATTTGTTCTCGCGTACCTTTTCCTGGAATAAAACTTGCTTGCTCTTCTGATATCTGTGGTAGTATGTACGGCTTAAGCCTCTCATGTATGATATGCAGCATTATCTTACTGGCATGCGATATGATCGTTCTATAATTTTTGCATATATCTCGCGATCCCTTCTTATGGATTGGGACATATATTAATGTTGTCCAATCCTTTGGCCATGTGTTTGTACTCCATATATTTTGACATATGCTATAGAAAATATCTTTTGTTTGTTTTGTTTTTTTTTTTTGTTTTCCGCGCTATATACCGCAGCGAGGCTATGAGCGCGGCCAGCAAATTTAAATTTTGTTAAACAGGTTTACCGACCTAAGCTTAACAAGAAAGGATGAAACGGATGGGGAATCTTGCCTCCACTAAATATTTGAACATCCCCGATACAATGCGATCTTCTCCCGCTGCTTTAAAAGACTTTAGTTTCTGTATGGCTGAGCGTACTTCATCTTTTAATAAGGGTGGTTCCTTTTCAAAAGCGTTATTGAATGTTATGCATCTATTTTGTTCGCTTATCTCTTCCATTAAATTCTTGCAATATTCTTTCCATCTTGTCAATATTTCAGTTTCATTAGTCAATGTTATTCCGTTTTCATTTTTAATACCCAAGTGTTGCGAGGTGAATCGTCTCGTTATTTGCTTAATTTTTTTGGAACAGATTTTTTACTTCATTTTTATTTTTGTTTTCTTCTATATTCTTACATATCTTATTTAGAAAGTTGTTTTTATCCCGTCTACACTTTTGTTTAATTATTCTACTTATGTCCCGGTATCTTTGTGTTGTTATTTCATTATCTAAACCTTTCTTTTTAATTTCTTTGCGTGTGTTTTGTCTCCATCCATGTGTCTTCTGTAATCCAAGGTTTTCTTTTGTTGTACGGTATAATATTAGCCTTTTTACTAGCGTTTTCTAATACTTTTTTGGTGTATTGCCAGGTTGTATTGGCTTTCTCGAGCGGATCTGTCGATTGTACAACGTTTTTCAGCTCGATTATTGCTGTGTTTTTATATATAATATTGTCTTTTAAATACCATCTGTTACGAATGTTATTCTCCAATTTATACTTCTGTAGTTTTATTTTTAATTTTGCGACTAACATTTGATGGTCACTACCACAGTCTTTTCCTGGATATGTTTTTGTATCCTTTATTGATGATTTCCACCTTTCATTTACCAATATATAGTCAATTTGATTTCTATATCTATCCCCTGGAGATTTCCACGTATAAAGTCGTCTGGGATGTTGCTTGAAACCCGAGTTGCATATAAACATTTTTGTGCTTGCGCAGAAATTAATCAGCTGATCACCTCGCTCATTTCTGACACTGAGTCCAAATTTGCCCACAACATGACGTAGTTCTTCAGATTCGTGAATTGTTACTCCGATTTTTGCATTAAAATCGCCAATCACAATTGTCATTTCTCGGGATGGTATCTTTCGCATCGTTTTTTCAAGTATAGCATAAAATTTATTTATGATTTCTTTATCTGAGTCACTAGTTGGCGCATATATTTGTATAATGTTCATATTTACAGGTTTTGCTTTTATCTTAATCGCTATTATTCTGTCGTTCACCATTTCGTATCCAACCACTTTGTCGCGTATATTCTTATTTATTATGATGGCTACTCCATTCCTATGTTGAGTTTCATGACCAGAATGGCATATTACGTTATTATTGCTTATGAAACATCCTCTTCCATTCCAGTGAGTTTCTGATATTCCAACTAAAGTAAAACCGGATATCTCGCGTTCAACGATGGCCAGTTTTCCTGCATTAAGCAGACCTTGGACATTCCATTTTGCGACTTGTATAGTTTTCCATATGTTTATTCCAGTAACATAATGTCCACGTAAGGTTTCCTACATCATCGTGGCCAGTCGCTAATTTAACACTCTCGAGCCCGGACCTCGAGCAGCGCCGATTGCTAGTCGGATCGCATGGCACAACGTTATTACATATTCTAGAATTCATAATTGTTCTTGGAAAGATACACTGGTGGTTTTCCGTTGCCTTCCAGCGGATTTTCTGTCGGGGTTTTCTCCCTTAGCCTTTGGATAAACATCCTAACCGTAAGGCAGCGGGTTGTTACTGAGGAGGTAACGATTTAAGGTTTTTACGGCGACCTATACCCGCCGAGGGAGAGACAGTCATAGGATTTTTGCAGATTTTTTGTAGGCAGGTCCTCAAGCTGGCCATCTGCATCCTCGTGTCTCTTACCCTGTCACTACTGGAATCACCTGCCTGAGGCTTTCCACCAGTATCCGCTCTTGGTCCGCGACTGTTTATTTGACTAACGTCTTATTCGCAGCTAACCTACATATCTTGCAGGCCATTTCACTATCCGCAACCTGTGTACGCGCCCCGTACCGGTTAGAGCTCCTATATATATATATATATATATATATATATATATATATATATATGTATATATGTCATCATCATCATATATAGTAGCACCCTAGATAAGGTATCGCAATCAACATTTAATCTAATTCGCCAGTGATTTTGCAATTTTTCTTAATTTTTCGCGAATATCTGCTACGCATACCAAAAATGGCAACACTTTTTTGTGCAATACAATATCTGTTCATCTCATAACCTATAACCATTGTGCGTTTCACTCCTTCCTGTGTTCTACTTATGTGTCTGAAGAATTTCAGTACAATTATTGTGACAATCTTTGACAACCTTCATATGACATCAGTTCATTTGTACGTTTTACTGTCCATATATATATATATATATATATATATGAATATATGTATAGGTGATGCAAGGATGTCCCTTACCACCAAGATTATATGGCATCTATGCAGAGAGGCCTGAAGATAAATGGCAAAATAATAAATGAAATAAGCTATACAGATGACAAAGTAATAACCGCGGAAAGTGAAACACAGATGCAAAAATGTGAATCAAATTAATAACTCCGGATTGAAATATAATGTAAAAATTAATACTGACAAAAGAAAGGTGATAAAGTTTACAAGAGGCGATAAATGTAAATATAAATAGAGGAACACAGAAACTGGAAGAAGTAAATGAATGGAAAATACTTAGGAGTTTTAATAAGTAACGTTGGCAGATATAAAAAAGAAATATGAACAAGAATTGGTATGGGCAAAGAACGCATTTATGAATCTCGTTAATCAAAAGATGGGCCAAAATCTTGGAATAAGGATAGTACGGTTCTATGTATGGACGGCGTTGAAATATTCATACGAGGTATGGACTATGAGCGTCGAGTGTGAAAGAATTTTGGTGTTATCAAAAACTGATAAAATATCACGGATCGATCAAGTACCGAATGAGACAGTACTTATTAGAATAGGGTGAAAAGGAAAAGTTTTAATCGAAGATGTTAGTTAAAAGAAGAACATTAAAATACATAGCGCATAAAATAGGAGAAAAATTCATGCTGGTGATGCAGGGTAAAATGCAAAACCGATCAGATGAAGAAAAAGATTGGAACTAATAAAGCCAACTCGACATGCAGAAATCTGGAAGATATTATAATGTACGCCAGGGATAGAAAAATATATATGTACGATCTCTTGCCTCAAGAGACGAGACCACAATGATGATTATATATATATATATATATATATATATATATATATATATATATATATATAAACGGTTTATTATTACAAGTTTCAGAGCAGATAATTCGTTATTTCGTGTGTACGCTTCAGTAAATATGGGAATGTGGTAAACTACGAACAATTTGATTACAACATTTTATTTAACGACACATCCGATATCTAGCTTGATTAATATTCAACAATCTTAGGATGAAAAACAAAAAAATGAAATAATTTTGTCGCTTTCTGACATAATTCGAATCAAATAGTTTTTAAATAATTCTCTATATAGTATAGGACATATTAAAAATTATATTTTCTGGTAAACATGAAATGTCTTCATTTTAAAAATATCTATATAAACAGATTGAAAATTATCATCTAGAGAGGCATATAATTAATACTTATGTCGGATTAAATTGATAATTTTGTATCGAAATTTGATCATGTACGACTGAAAGGGTTAAAGAACAGTGTCGGCCGAAAAAGAGAAATAAAATGCCGAGAAAATATAAAAAAATTCGCGTGGAAATATTAATACTTCCAGAGACTAAATTTCGTTTGAAAACAAACTGTAATAAATTTATATTCGAATCGAACAGAAAGAAAAATTTCCCAAGTTCGACGAAATATATGAACGAAACTAAACAGGACAGGAAAGTGTTATTAAGTCTAGATTGATTTTCGCGAGATATGTGGTTTTTTTTCAATTAAAAATTATTGATTACTATGCCATAAATTTGTTTGTACGTTATACAAAATACAATACAAAGTATAAATATTTCCGTACCATATCCATTCTCTCCGGGAAACACAAATAATATAATCAAAATATTTATAATGAAAGATCTTGCATGTAAATTGCGGGAAAAATTTAAAATACACAAAAAAAAACTGCTCTCTTAAAAATAATAGAGTATATATACACTTTTCTTATTAAAACGAACTTTTTAGGGTTTATAGCTGGCTTACTGTAAAAGAACGTGCGCTTATATCCTTCATACCTGTGTCGTAGCGATTGATAGGATATCCGAATATCTACAAACGTCAAAAAATAGATTTTGGTTATACCTTCGATCATTTTCTGAGTTGTTGATTTTTTTTATCAACCAAAGCGAACGTAATAAATTTTTGATCGAAAATGATCACTTCTCTAACACACACACACACGTATTGTAACGGTGCGGACTTATTTTAAATCCGTCAATCAGATGCGTTCATACGAAATTCAACGCGTAATTTATTCGTGCGCGCGATGTACGAAATGGGAATGCCTTTACGGCCTACCGAACATGATACTGTAGGGACTATTTACATTTTAATCAAAGATACCGACTTCTCTAGAAATGTAGCTATACAGGGGAACAACTGTAGATTATCCAGATGGAGAAGGGACGAAACATTATACGAATACATGGAGAACGTAGCATGACAAGGTAAAACTCAAAATATAATGGTGTCGCAGCAGAGCGTTAAAAAAAAAAAAAAAGGGACAAAAGAGACTTTCTCTAAGTAGGATACGGAAAAGACGGTCAGGTAACAGATGATGTCCGAATCGTAATCTACTGATGAGTACAATTCCTTTGCGATTGATCTTCTTAAAGAAATAGAACCACGGAAGTTTGGGAGAGACGATTGAAGTTCATAGTAGTAAGTGAAAGGTAATTGACTAATACTCTCAGTGTACAAAATAAGTTCCCAATGATTCTTATACTCTAGCTGAATAGAGTGAATTATGTCCTTGCGAGAGACTAAGGAGAGTTTTACTCCATTAGATAACGCGTCTGTACGTAATGAGTGAACAAATTCATTGTTTGGAATTCCTTTATGACCCCGGCATCCACAAGAAAGACACAATTATCCCCACACATTTCAAAGGATTAAGCTTTAGTAAAATTAATCAAATTATGCATCTGACACATTCCACTTATTGTCTAAAGCCGTCACCATGCTTCTCGAATCGGTAATATAATAAGGTAATTTCCGTGTGAAGTTTTAAGTCCATTAAAATTGACAAGGCTTGCAGTACTGCCACACATTCCGTGATAAATACTGAGGCATAATTTGTACATGTTACTAGTATTGATTTAAAATAACTACGAGAATGTTGGATATATATATATATATATATATATATATGTATGTATAGCACATTACAGATGAATAAGAAAGGAACAAAGGAAAAAAATCTAATCTAATCATAATATTGTTATCAGATAAATAAATGTCGATGATAATAATGCACCGAAAACGATATTATTTATCGCTTTATACGTTTTACGTACATTCACTACCGTTTCAACTTCGTTTCCAATTAACGGTTCCTGTTCAAATCTTGCTAAACTATAAGCTTCTATCCGAAATAGGTGTCGTTCGTTTCTGGACAAATTTTTTACTAGAAATAAAATGTAATTTGCGATATATATATATGATAAGCTAAGTGTATATGCATATATTTTCTCCAAACGCACACACATATATACATATATTATAACGACGAATATCAAAGACGTCGATATTGATTTGTTCCAACAGCGATAAATTGAAATGGCTGGAAATTGTCTATGCAATGAGAAATGCCGACGAATGAACATGAAGAATATATTAGATCTTCTTCTTCGGGGCTGTTCAGTGATTCGCCATCACTATATCAGTCTTTCATATTCACGATTTGCCGCCCTCCACTAGTGTTAGACATACGTCCGTATAATTACTTCTTGTTTTATGGTGTTCTTTTTCGCGAATGCTGTTTTTGCCATTGCAATTCTGGCTGCTATTTTCTTGTGACATGATACATCCTCTGCAATCCATTGTCCCAAATATTTTACCGAGATTGGAAACATACTCTGACCATGCTGCTCGTCAATTAGTCACCACGTATTAATCATAGTTTCGCGCTCAACATTATAGTGCGCAAAAAAATGCAACTACATCCGACGCATACAATTCTGTATTACAGATTTTGCGGTCAAAGATTAAGATCAACTTCATATTATTAAAGTAATCATCCAGTACATAGTCGCGAAGCATCAACTAGAACGAATTAAAATTAAAAACATTATTAAATTAAGTGAATCATTTTTAAAATTCGCGAATGACCAGATTAAATACGGTATCGGAGTTTAAAATAAAATTTTACAAAGATAACCTGTCCGAAATTGAAATTTAACGAACCGCTCGAAGTGGGCGCAAATTTTAAACGAAATTTCTCGTACGATGTACAACAGAGTCCATAAAATAATTTTCGCTATAATAATAGCGTTAACGGCAAAATATAATGAATTTGGAATGTTGTAAAATTTAAGAGAAAAAAAACACAAAACAAATACAATCGGTATATTGTAATGGAGCGATGACTAAAAACTAACATTTCCAATATTTATCTGATTCGTCCTCACTGATTGTTTAGTTATTCGATGATAAAAAATATTGAAGACGAATTTGTTAACGTGATAATCATTTAACGTCACTGAATAAATTCTAACCCCCGTAACATTGAAAACACTACCGACATATAGCTTTTTAATCGATATAGTTAAGAATTTTTACACGAACAAATAGACCTGTATCCACACACACACACACACACACACACACACAATGTACGCGTATAATAACGTATTAACATCAATGTCGAACCTTTTCAATTTTGTCACCTACAAGTAGACGCATATCACACACACCCACAAATGCACACACACGTATGTATTTTATATAAATATATATTTATATCATATATGTATTATAGTTATTAACATTAAGATCGTACCTACATAACGTCGTTGACGCGACGATATTGGTTTTTCATTCAGTTGTCTCCATATTCCATCGACATCTTTGACGCAAACGTTATAGTACCCGATAGAATTTGTACTACTAGGATACTCCCATTTTAACCGGTATCCATTTTTCTTCTCTCTGATCTCAGTCAAGAACGGTCCTAATTCGCGATTTTTCATTATACGACAAGTTCTG
Source organism: Coronaproctus castanopsis (assembly GCA_032883995.1). Lineage (NCBI taxonomy): Eukaryota > Metazoa > Arthropoda > Insecta > Hemiptera > Monophlebidae > Coronaproctus > Coronaproctus castanopsis. Next base: position 232,936,910 of record CM065053.1, on the reverse strand, counting down.
TCGGATTTGACGATTTACGAATATTCTGCAAAAGTATAATACATTTCGATCGCCGCGTCAATTTTAATTTTTTTTTTTAACACTTTCAGCTTAGAAACTGTTATAATACCAGCAAACAGACCGTAACGAAGTAACGGAAGGGATATTTAAATGGGTGGCGTAATAATGATGCGAATATTAACCAAATATTAGGAGCATTCACTAAAAATAAAATATACGAATATTAATTTCAGCTGTGAAATAATAATAATAAAAAAAAGGTTAATTTCGGATTAAATGATTAGGAAAAACAACGATTGAAGAAATGAGTGAGCATAATAATAACGCGAATATTAAGGAAAAATTACAGTACATCGTGCAAAATGAAATGAAATAAATAGGAGAAACAGCGGGAAAAACCGATTAGTTCAGTTTTGTTGATTAGTTGACTTTGAAAATGGAAATCGTCCTCAGAAACGTCATCGCTGACAAATTCTGACCGTAAAAATTGGTCGAGTGAACTTAAAAGTTGTCGAAAACGTGAAACGTCTAATTAGGACGGTATTATAATTATGTATATATATATATATATATATATATATATATATATATATATATATAAGATCACGTTCTGAAAATCGAGAATTAAAATTTTTCACCATAAATAAAATACTTCTAATCAACTCAGCTATTTGTTCAATTGATCGGTGTAACATCTTCCAGTATAAGTTAAGAAATCGTTGAATGCAGAGTTTTTACAAACTACTCATATATGTATATATTCAAGTGTACTTCTACCGATCCTGAACAAAATAAAAGGCCTCACTCTAATGCATCGCTGAGTTCCTCGGAAAATTCTGTTGTGAATAATAACGAGCTCCAAACACCTGCTCAAAAACAAAAAAGAAGAAAAAAGGAAAATGGCAAGACATCAAATTCTGTATCAATGGTCATTTCCGAGGGTGAGTTATCCTCAGACCAGGATTTTGATCTCTCATTAAAAGCAACCTTGAAACCTCTAGTGTCATACTTCGAATCTAATAAAAACACAGTCCTTTCATTTTCTAATCTTTCTCTATTCTATGACATGTGCAAAGTGAAAAGTAGTAACCCGGCAGAAATAGTAAAAGAATTCACAGCAGATATTGAAGGCCTAATTACCCTCCTTAAGAGCTGTTATCCTTTATTAAACACCAGAAGCTCTAAAATTCAGTTCACCAAAATAATCAAAGCTCTTTCGCCTCAAGTAGATCAATGAATACCCTAATTCTTAATTGGAACTGCGGTGGCTTTTATGCCCGGTATGAAGAACTTAGACTTCTTATTGCCACCTATCAACCAGCTATCGTTTGTCTACAAGAAACCCGACTAAAAGATAGACAAAATCCTGTCATCCCCTCCTATAATATTATCAAATCCGTTCCTCCTTCTGATCAATATGCACATGGCGGAGTTTTATTAGCAATTCGAGACAACATCTTCTTCCAACAAATCTCTCTTAACACAAGTCTTCAACTTCTATCTATCCGCATCCATATGGAACAACCTTTCACACTTTGTTCCTGATACTTGCCTCCAAATGAACCTATTGAAGAATCTCACTTCTTCAAAATTGTATCTCTATTAAATTCTCCTGTAATACTAACTGGTGATTTCAATTCACATAGTCCTTTGCTCGGAAGTAGTCGTACAAATAGTAAAGGTCGCCTTATAGAAAACTTATTAGATCATTTCAACCTATGTTTGCTGAACACTGGTGAACCAACTCACTACAGCTTTGCTTATCAGAGTTGGTCAACGCTTGATTTAATTATCACCTCACCACAGCTAGCAAACAGATTGCACGTCTTCCATCACGCAGATCTAGCTGGTAGCGACCATGTTCCTATGATAGCTAAATTAATTGATTCTACATTCCCATCAGATTCACGACGGCTAAATTGGAACTATAAGAAAACAAACTGGGAGAGATATGCCATTGATTGTAGAAACCTCTCAATCGATATGTCAATGAATATAAACATCATCAATATTTTTACTTCCACATTGGTCAAAAAGGCTCAATACTTTACTCCTCCCCCCAAAAGTACAAATCGTAAATTAGTTCCTTGGTGGACAAAGGAATGCGCTAGTGCTATCAGGCAACGGCGAAAAGTTTTGAAAAATTTGAAAGGTTCGCCTTCCAGTAGTAATCATCTAGAATATAAGAAAGCTCGCGCAAAGGCTGATTGGACAATTAAACAAGCCAAGCGGAATTTATGGAAAGAATTCATCTCTAAGATCAGTCCATCGACATCTTCAAACAAGATATGGTCAAAAATTCGGGCTCTCGAACAAACACGCTCCTTTCTGGTCCCTTCAGTGCTAAGTACACAACAAGGCAAAATATTTAGACTAGAGGAAATAGTTTCAGATTTTGCGGACCATTATCAGCATATTTCAAGTTGCTCCACCGGATCAACCTATACCCAGCATCAACATTTCCTTACAGAAAACTCGAGTACACAGCCATATAATAAGCCGATCAGCTTTAGAGAATTAATCGCTGCTATTAAATACTCGAAAGAAACAGCTCCGGGACACGACAACTTTCACATTGCTATGTTAAAACACGCTCCTCCATCGATATTAGATATTTTACTTCAGATTTTTAATCGAATCTGGATGGAAAAAGAATTTCCCAAGTCTTGGAAAATAGCCGTTATAATTCCAGTATTGAAGTCACATAAAAACCCTTCAAATGCAGAGAGTTACCGCCCTATCTCACTTACGCCAGCTCTATGTAAAGTGCTAGAACGTATCGTATACTATCGATTAAATTGGATACTCGAATCCAGGAATCTAATTCACCCATCCCAATGGGCTTTCGTCGTAACCGCTCAACACTGCATCAGCTTTTTTTAATTAAAAACGCCATAACAAACGCATTAACAAATAATTTTCATCTACTAGCTGTATTTTTCGACTTATCAAAAGCTTTTGACAAGATCCCGATTAATAAAATTATGGAACAACTATACCGCTGGGGATTCACTGGAAACCTCATTACATTTATACAAAACTTTCTCATCAAACGTAGTTTTTTCGTTCGGATTGGAAGCAAGTCCTCATCCTTACGATCTTTAATGAACGGCATACCTCAGGGCTCGGTGTTGAGCCCATTACTCTTTAATATCGCGATTAATGATATGGTTGAAGCGGTCAACTCCCCAGTAGGAAGCTTATTATACGCTGACGATCTCACGATCTTTGTAAGCTGTAGAACCAGATCCGCTGGCGAATGCGTCCTTCAAGAATGCACAAATCGATTAACTACCTGCTGTTCAAACAACAGCTTATCCTTTTCAAGTAGCAAATCCGTCGTAATGCACTTTTGTCGTGTTCGTAAATGCAAGCGTGAAATGTGTATCTCTCTTCAGGATAAGACGCTTCCCAATAAATCGACAGTCCGCTATCTTGGATTGGTTATAGACTCTAAATTAACGTGGAAACCCCATGTAAACTACGTCAAAAAAACCTGCTACAAAAAAATGAATATTCTGAAGAAATTATCACATACTGTCTATGGTGCTGACCGAATCTCCTTACTACTAATTTATCGTTGTTTGATCCGATCAAGAACAGATTATGGAGCCGCAATATATTCCTCAGCTTGCTCATCTACCCTCAAAACCATCAATGTTATTCATAATTCTGCATTACGTTTGGCGACTGGAGCATTTCGCACTACACCGATCAACAGCCTACAATCCGAGTCAGCAGAATGGCCACCTGATTATCGTCGTTGGTTTCTCCTAGCCAATTTTGTAGTGCAGTCTAAAGCTTCCGGCTTCTCGATTCCTGCACTGTCCTTATCTTCTAATCCAGCTTCTTTAAAATTAAAACAATCAGACCCGACTCTCTTGGACAACATCTTAAAGGCAATAACTTACCAAAACCCGAAATTAATCGTTCATAATACCTCCGTGTTACCTCCTTGGAAAGACAATCTGGTTCGGCTGGATCTCGAAATCCACAAACTTTGGAGAGAAAACCTGCCCATCCATAAAATCAAGAAAGAAATTATGTCACGTTCATGCAAATCTACTATGTTTTACACTGACGCATCTCTATTTAATGGCTTTGCCGGCTGCTCAGTTGTCAGAGATGGAGCAATCATCATTCAATATTCGCTGTCACAGACATTCTTCGTAATTTCAGCTGAATTATACGCGATGTATCTTGCCATGGAATCTTTAACGCACTCCGATGTTGATAAACCATCGACTATATGTTCTGACTCTCTTCCAGCTCTCCGCGCTCTCTGCGACGTTTTCAAACATGATCAGCACCCAATAGCCAAGAAAGTGACGGAAATGCCGGTTCCGAATGTTCCAGTTCCAGCGCGTGACCTTAAGAAGTTCGTCATAAATGGGCTTTTTTCATTATGGCAGAAGGAGTGGCAGCTAACGCCACAAACCAACAAGTTGCGGCAAATCAAATATTCAGTTGATCCTTGGATAACTTCGCTTTCAAACCGTAGAGATGATGTGGTTATCACCAGATTACGCTTGGGACATACGCATCTTACTCATTCATATCTCATTAACAGAACTTTGGCTCCTGTGTGTCCCGGTTGTAATGTTGTCCTCTCCGTTTCCCATATTCTAGTCGATTGTCCCTCATACTCCTCGCTTCGAGCGTCTCTTAATCTTCCTCCTTCGCTCCATCTCCTCTTCAAAGATGATCATGTTTCATTGTCGAACTTAATTATCTTCCTCCATCAATCCTGTCTCTATTCCTCAATCTAATCCTCTTTTCCTATCGTGCCTCTAGCCTTGGCTGCTGGCACATTAATTTAATTTAATAATAATAATACAATCCCGTCTCTATTCCTCAATCTAATCCTCTTTTCCTATCGTGCCTCTAGCCTTGGCTGCTGTACATGGCACGTTAATTTAATTTAATAATAATAATACATATATGATTATATATATATGCACACATATATACGTATATATACATTCCAACATACATACATACATACATATATATCCTGTTCGCATGTACCGCGCTACCAACACCCGTCTTCAAACCACATTTATGCACATAGGTAGGCGCTTATTCTTATATATATGTATGTGTGTGTGTCTGTGTTATTTCAAACAACTCTGTATCGAATTTAGTTAAAATTTTAAGTTTCACTTCTTCCCTGAGTTTCAAGGCACAGATGTTAATTTTTTTTTTTCTAGAATAGAAATAATATGGATACTTAAAGTTTATAATAACGAACAAAATTAAATCGTTAGCAAAAAATATTATAAATATATACACGCTAGAAAATAAATGATAGTATAGTAACGAATAACACGAAGCCGATCCGCATAAAAGTTTAAATAATTAAAAAATAGAATAAACTAAAAAACTGTTATTTTAATTATTAATAACGTAGTCATGAACGATTGTAGCTCACCGTATAATTAAATCAAATCTCGCGTATTCGATAATTGAGAAATTACGTAAATATTAATTCGATTGAGATTTTGAAACGACTTCACTGTTAACGTACGAATTTTAAATTTCGTCCAAACGAATAAATTATAGCGTTTTTATTTTTTTAAACACACACACACACATCGTGTCGCGACTTTATCTCTTACGGGAGAATAGGTTTTAATTATGAAAAATTTACGTAATAGCGATTTTGCTGCGTGCGGCATTTCTGAGGAAAATATTGTGCGCGATGAAATATGTAAATAAATAAGCAGATTTAGACTAGAGAATGTTAGACGGCGTGGGTGAGAGATATTATAAAAGACATTTCTGGGGAATAGTAGAAAAAATTCGATCGCCGGACGAGTTTATATATTTTTTCTCAGTTAAATATCGTTCCTCTCTTTTTATTAAAAACAACGCTTTAAACATTGAACTTTGTAATCTCCTTGCAAGTATACAAAACACACTCATTATTTTATCTACCGTGCGGTTACCGAGCATTCTACTTACACACACTTATATATATATATATAATTATTAAGCAACCAGATAACATACTGAGCCGCGCTAGTTGTTTGAAATAGTAAAGTGTACAACACGCGCGGTAACGTATTGTGCATAATGCGCACGCGTTCAATTAATAAGGTAAGAACGTTTTAAAGGGGTTGTATGCCTGCCGTGTATTGGACGAAGACAGTAGTACAGCTGTATATATATAAAAGCAAAAATCGGTCGAAAAATTTTTCAAAATCCAAATCAAATTTTACACTCGCGATTTCTCTTTACCCGTTAATTTTGTAACATTTACGTAATAAAATAAATGAAAGATCCTCACGTCTAATTTCGTCTAACGTCAATCCGAACCCCCTATCTATCATTGGAGCTTTAAAAATGCCCCAAAACCGTAAAACCATTTAACCCAAATTTTCTCAATGAGTATTTACTATAATAATACGGGAATACCACAGTTAGACCCGTACTTCAATGCCGCGTAACTTTTGTTTAAATAATTTTTCCAAATATTGAACCGTGCGCGAATTATTGCGAAAAAAGCGACTTTTGAAAAAAATCCTTTTTGAAATTCTCGGGTTCAGTTTGAAATTTTTTTTCGCGGTTTTTTCATTTTATACGATAGATCTTATATAGATGTGACTATTTCAGGAGTCGGAATTGTTTAAAAATGAATACGTCGCACTCTATGCCCTGCCAAATGTAGCACGTCTGCAATCTTTAAAAATCCGTAGCTCCAGACCTATCGATCGTAGTGAAAAACGGTTTTCTGTTTCAAACTCGTCATTTTAATATCTCGTATATCGGTTTTATAAAACTTTTTTCGAAACTGGAAATTCAAGAAGGTCACGCCCAAAAGTGCCCCAACATTGAATTCCGACTACGACTTTATTTAATAGTTTTTCCTATGAACATCGAATCAGGTAATAACAATTTTTGCACTATTGATAAAAAAAAGTGCATTAATGAATACACTTTTAAACTTTCATGGATACGTCTATGATTTTTTTTGTCTATAAACCATGTTTACACCGAAAAAATTAATGAAATTAACAACGCAAAGATAAATTTCAAATTGAGAATTATAGGCAATTTGTCACGATTTTATTCGTCATTTCAGATTTGAGTACACATTTTTTAGACACGGCATAACCTCATGTCTTAAAATATACTCTTATATTAATATAAAGTAGGGTTAAAAGTTTATATGTAACTCAGGTGCTGGAAATACCAACGATTTTTCATACATTTGAAATATCGATTCAATGGGAGCAACCGACCACAGATATTATACATACACTATATTGTAAAATACGGAGGACAGGCGTTTGATAAATGGAATGGTGCTATTAGTCTGTAATTGCTGCAATCGATTGTCGGTCCTTTTTTATGTATAGGTATGATGATGGAATGGTGCCATTCCATCATCATACCCATACATAAAAAAGGACCGACAATCGATTGCAGCAATTACAGACTAATAGCCTTAACGTCGCACGCAAGCAAAATTATGTTGACAAAACCACATTTATTAAAAGGAATTTCACAAGAGCAAAGAGAATTTATTCTAGGGAAAGGTGTTAGGGAGCAGATAATTAATGCATGACAACTGATTGAAAAACCATGAGAATTTGATGTAAAGATGTACATGTGCTTTTGTTGACTTCTACAATGCTTTCGATTCTGTCAAATGGATGAAGCTGTGGAACATCTTGGAAATTATAGGAACTTCTAAACATCTAATATATCCCATTAAACAATTATACAAGGGCAGCTCAGCTACAATTTGAACGAAAGTAATAGTACCCGATGGACTGAAAATGGACATCAGAGTAAGACAGGGCTATACACGCTCTCCTTTATTGTGTTTGTATATATATATATATATATATATATATATATATATATATATATATATATATATATATATATATATATATATATACGTAATTTATTAAGAGAAGAATATTTAACGATTAAAATAATAGTATCGTCCACTTATTTAGATTATTAATTACTGCTACTCCTATCGAAATTCCGCCTTCCCAGTCGTTAAATATTCTTCTCTTAATAAATTACGTACATATATATATATATATATATATATATATATATATATATATATATTACTCTGTTATTCAGTGGATTGTATACGGCTTTATCGTCCATTATTAACACGCAATGAATCGTTACATTCGATGGTGTGTTATCTCGCCAATTAAATACTACTTTAATATTAATCAGCGATGCTTTTATAACGTTCCGTTGATACGAGCAATCTATAGCAATAACCGGATACTTTGATACATACATACTATAGTCGACTATACAATTCATCTCGTGTTCGTGTCTGTCGTAATAAGAAGCTTTAAAGTTTTTAAATATTTGATACAGATTATCGCATTTATTTTCGCTTTATTTTAAATTCAATCTTTTTCTCACGGATAATAAACGTTATTATCCAATAAAATTTGAACGTTTTCTAAATTTAATAAATCGTAGGTCAAAATATTTTTTTCTTTCTGGATACCTATTAGTATGTACTTGGTGTTCGAATACGATACCGGAATATCCAAGTAAATCCTGATAATATGGAATCATTAATTATTGCGCAATCCTAGCCTTGCGTAGTTAACATTTTCAAGTGGTTCAGTCAGTCTATTGGAAATCATCTTGCAGGTAACGTTAATGATGCGACCTGTGATTTTTCATTGTTTATTAATTTATGTGAAGTGATCAGTTTTTGATTAATTTAACGTAATTCTTTGAATTCATGTGCGTTTCATTAAAATATCCTAATAAAGCTTTTCTGATATTTAATTATATAAGTACATAACGAACCTTTCATTATATAGTTCGATCGTTTTAGTAATTACAATTTTATAAAAAGGTCTTTAGTGTTTTCAATTAGTAATTAGTATGACGCAACTATGCATGACAGTGTGTACAACAGCAATGTTCAAAGGTGTTCCTCCATTTAGCTTCACAGATCTGTCGATCATTTCATTCCCTGATAATTAAAACTATTGCACAATCTCAAGTAAAGTTGTTCTCAGTCTGTTCAAAAGATCTCTCGCAGTTAATGTTACAGAGGCGAATGTTTTTTTTTCATTGTATGAATTTAATTGGGTCGATTTCTGTATAGCAGATATGTACCATTTTTCCATATCATTTGTTTTTAACATATACTCTTTTTTATCGTAATTTATTCTTTTAATGCAGATAGACCCTTACAAAATAAATATAAAATATTATATATGTATATATATATATATATATATATATATCACCATCTATCCTCAATCGTGACCGAGTATGAGTCCTTCGTATTATCCGTGTTTATGTCGCATATGAGAAAGTAATCCAATGCGGTGCGTTATTTTAAAGCTACATAATTGACAGATTACATTTTGTTGTGTGATATTCTTCTTAACTGAGGGCTTTCTTCTTTTACGTTTGATATTGATTGATTTTAGTACTAGATCGGACCATGCTGTACGGTTATCGACGATGTTTTCCCACTTATCTTTTAATGGTTGAATGCCTAAACTTTTTTAGGTCTCCGGAGATTACGTCTTTGAATCTTAGCCGTGGTCTACCGAGCGGACGTTTACCATTTGCCAGAACGCCATACATCATTCTTCTAGGTATTCGGTAATCTTCCATCCTAAGTACATGTCCCGTACAATTTAGGCGTTTACCGACTAGCATTCGATTAACTGTGCGGCAATCTGCTCGGGCCAATACTTCTTCGTTTGTTATTCGATCAGTCCAGTGTATTTTAAGAATTCTACGTAAGAATCTCTGATGACATGTATCTAATTTTTTAATCTGATTTTTCATTATTGGCCATGTTTCACTCGCGTATAGAAGTACTGGAATGACAACTGCTTTATATACAGCTAGTTTAGTATCGGATAATATATTTTTGTTATCGAAAACCCTTCGCTGTAACTTACTATAAGCAGCGTTTGCCTGTTTTAACCTTGATGAGATTTCATCATCCAGCGATGCGGTTTTGTTAACCACGCTACCTAGGTATTTAAACGCTTCAACCGAACGGACTTTGTTTCCATTTATTTCTATATTGGACACCACGTCGTCGTAAACTTGTATGATTTCAGTTTTATCGAAATTTATACTTAATCCAAAGTCCTTATACACCTTTTCTAAAATTTGTATAGCTTCTTTCAGCTCGTCAGCTTCATCTGCAATCATTGCACAATCGTCTGCATATTGTAAGCCTGTCAATTTGAAGGTCTGTGTCCGTTTATGTGAATTAAATCTGGTGAGATTATATAAACCACCATCAAAACGGAACCATATCTTAATACCGATATTAGCTGCGTGCTGTATGAAGGTCTTTTGCACCATACCAATATAAAAGTTAAAAAGCGTAGGCGCTAAAATGCAGTTTTGTTTAACTCCGGTGTTTATGTCTATTAATGTAGTTAAGCCTGCATCACATATTATGACTGCTTTAGTTTGATCATGTAGCTGTTTAAGAAGACATAGTATTTTCGGCGGACAGCCTACTGCCTTAAGACACATCCATAAAGCTTCTCTATTTACGGAATCGAAAGCTTTTTTAACATCTATGGATGCCATATGTAGCGTAGATGCTTGTTCTCTATTTTTTTCAATTATCTGCCGTAGTGAAAATATCATATCGACCACACTCCGATTTTGTCGAAAACCACATTGGTTTTCTGGTATCAGTGGGTCAACTAGAGTCTTAAGTCTTCCTAATAAAATTTTACTAAATACTTTGCTTGCCGTACATAAAAGAGCTATACCTCTATAGTTAGTGCAATCTGCTTTGTCACCTTTGTCTTTAAAGATTGGTATTATTGCCGCTTCTTTAAAATCCTGCGGTATTTTTTCTTCGACCCATATTTTACTATAAAGAGCATGCAAACAGTCTACAATATCTTTTCCTCCAGATTTATATATCTCTGCTGGTATGCCATCTAACCCAGGAGATTTGTTATTTTTCATGCTCTTTACAGCTTCATTTACTTCATCTATAGTTGGTGGCTCATCTAAAAATTTATTTTCATCTGTTGTAGATATAGTTTGCAACAAATTCATGTTAACATCGGTAGTATTGTTTAAAAGATCATGAAAATATTCTTCCCACCTTTTCATTACACTTTGCCGATCTAGAATTAAATTTCCCAAGTTATCTTTGACTGCTGTTTTCTGTTGATATTTTGGCCCATAGACGGCTTT